>CM062805.1:872695772-873273272 GCA_031772625.1 Pinus tabuliformis
CCTTGGCCATTTCTTCTCGCAGCTCGCGCACCCCTGTTACTAATTTGTGGATGAGGCCTCTGCTGGGAATGCCAGCTCAGGGACCATCTGCAGGATTGATTCCAATACCTACACCATCTACCTATTCTATGACACAACCTCATCACACTGCAAGCTCAACTTCTCCATGTTGATCTTCTTCTCGCTCAGCACCTGCAATGCGAGGCTTTCCCTATCCTACAGTTCTGCAGTAATCCCATCCTTCAGAACATAGAACGTCTCCCGCGGGAGCGCAACCATGTTGATCCCCATGCCTTTCAAGGCACTGATCGTAGGCCTGTAGGCCTCATTTTTTGTAACTAGTTCCCCCTCTAGCAGCACTATTGTGTTGGTTGTTTGAGCACGCAGCATTTCCTCGGCTACAGCTGTCCCTACTGCAAGGCTGGACGAAATAGTACTAACCTGAGGAGTGTGCACATGCAACTCTTGAATCTATGCTCAGAGGGCCTCCAACACAATCTGGTTCTCCTTCGCAAAGTTTTGGAGGGCCTCAGTGGTGACGTCACGCACCATCTCGCCTATGTCAGGCAGATCCCCCTCAGTAAGGGTTATTGGGTCGATAGATAGTTTAGATGCTTTGACCTCCTTATGCGGCCCCGTCCGCTCGCTTGGGTACTGGAACTTCAATTGTGTTAATGATGTTTGTGGGTTCGCAACGTCCTCTTCTTCCTCTGTTTCTATCTCTTTCTCGTACTCTAGAAAAGGCGAATTCTGGCCCTCGCACGCCTTCTCTGTTGCCTTATGTGTTGCTGTTGTTGTGGCCTTTGTTTGTTTTGTTGCTTCCGATGCAGCATCTCATGCCTCCTGCGCTTTTGTTGTCACTGCTTCTTGCCTTATCTTTTCTGCCATTTGTGCCATGCACAGTTTGGCCTCCTCCTCCTTCTTCTGTACAACAGACTTTTCCACCATGGCGATGTCTGGGGTGCACCATTCCAGTGTCCACGTCTCTAGTACATCGAAAATCACATCATCAATAGCTATGAAGGGTAGTTCACTCTAGTTCTTCGTAAGGTCCTTATGCGCCCTGATGTATATTCGGTGGGAGTCCACTTTAAATTCTACAAAACTTTGTAGGTTTTTGTAGACAGTGGGTGATAACTGTGGCTTGCAGTTAATCCCCATTTTGATGTTCATCTCCATGAACACCCAGAATATGTTACTGTTGTGGACCCGGTTCAAGTCCTTAGTGGCCCATAGCAAAGCATACTTTGTGGCCTCCAGGAGATCCCTTGCAATTGTGGGGAACTGGTTGTCCTCTGGTAATTCCTCCACCACCAGTACTATGGACAACAGAAGCCATACATAATGGAACGTTTTTCCTTGTTCATGTGCCTCACGACAATTTTCCAGGAACTCCTTACACAAGAACTTGGACTAGTTAAACAGGACCCCCTCCACGCACTGCTCAGCAGGTACAACCACCGGCGCAAGCACCTCATCCATGCAGCACTTTCGCATGAGCTTACCTACCAGTATATGGGTCGCAACTTTAACTACTTTTTTGTTGATGTTGGATATAGTGTAGCCACTTTGCTTCTTCTCTAGCTTGTATTTCTTTTTCATGGCCTTCGCAATGGCCAAATCACTACTCTTCCCCACTAAAATATCTACGGGGTCCACTCCTTTACATGGGAGCTGGGTAATTTGATGGATTAAGTGGTCCGTGATGGGGATGGGCTCCTCCAGCCATAAACACCCACCATGCACTAGGCAAAGGAGCTGCCTGATGATGAAAATTGTCACTGGGGCATGGTGATAATGTGGCACCCAAAGCAGATTTAGGAGCCCTGCCTTTTCAACTCCACGTAACCACTTTCACGACTCCAATTCTATAACTCCTGCCGTGGTGTTCTTCTTGGGCTTCATGAGTTGTGCGGGTCTCTAGGTAATGGAATTTCTCGTGTTTAGCGAGATCGCAATCTTCAAAATTCAAGTTCGGCACCCATCCCAGGTGCATGCCCTCAAAGATGATGTCGTCCAGGAGGAGCGGAGTCTAGAGACAGCTCTTTCTCTCGTCGAGGTCCCTTGGCACTTTTGCCTTCCCATTCTGCGGGGGAATATACGTGGGCAACTTTGTTGGAGGGTGCGCAGGCTCAGTTTCTTCCTCCATGCCCTCATCCTCGTCTTCTTCAATTATGAGGTCCTCTAGGTCTTCTTCCTCCTCATTGGTTTCTAGGTTAACTACTTTCCCTTTTTCTTCCATCGTTAATCTGGTGCGCAACGGGTTGCAAGGGGACACACGCACCGGAATCATAGGTTGTTTGTCTTTCTTTGGCCTTGGCATGTGTGGTGATTTAAGGATTTCCGCCACAATCATGGTGCCTTTAGGGGCATCTTCTATGGTCAGGGCCTGCGCGGCCTCTTCAGTGGTCATCTCTGCAATTTCCCTAACTTCTTCAGACACTGCCATCTTGCTCGTCTAGAAATCTCTCAATCACTCAATCAGGGGGTCAATCAACTCTTTGCACAGGGCAACCAGGTCTCAGCTCAGAATACATGGGGCATATGACAACTCAATTCGCAAATGACCAAGTGTTGTTTGTTGGGAAGCCCTTTGAAATTTATAACATCTTTTGAATTTGAATTCGACCGTTCCCCCCAAATCCGGTCCATTAATGCTCCATTGGCGGCAGATTTTCCCAAATCTTGCCTATAAAGCGCATCTCTAAATCCCTGCCGCCTGCTCCATTTGGTCTCAAGTCAAGCATCATGTCATGAATAGTGACTACAATGGTCACTTTCCATCCAACCCGTGCAGCAGCGCAGCCCCCCTTGTGCGGTCGTGGACCTTGTGACACTTTTCTCCTGCGTGCAGCGCCAACATCACGCAGCTCCTAGGTGGAGTAGTTTATAGTCCTGCACCTCCTTTCAACTGCCTGGAGCACTAAGACTATACTTCCCACAGCTAGTGAGGTGGACACACCACCTGTATAGGTTTCAACCAGTCATCCATCACTTTTCCTTGAAAACATCCACCTTTTATTTTTATTTGTTGCGTCGCGCATTTTATCATCTGTAGCACGCCACCATGGGTGATCAATTTAGTAATATGTGGTCCAATCCATGACATCAGGCTGATCAAACTCTCAGTGATAGTCCTCAAATTCCTCAACGTAATCGTGCACACCCGATTTTATCACCCTGGTTTTCTTACCGAGAAAATCCTTCTTTATTTTGTCCTCAAGCTTCTTGACTTCCACTTCCAGCAGAGCGCTTTTCTCCCTTAATTGCACCCTTTCTTTCATAAGTTCTTTGAGCCTAAGATCACCCTGTCAGATTTCTTTCTCAGGTCCCAAGTGTTCTGCTTCATTCTGCTGCGCAATCCCTTCTTCCAAGGCTCCGCGATCCATCATATCTACCGGCGCTGCTATGCGCGGACTAGGCATTTTTATACTCTATGGGGATTACAACATTCGCTCCATACACTCCATACTCTAGCCTCAGAGGTGTATGCTCCGTCAGTTTCTTGCACGTTGTCCTATAAGCCCACAAAACCGCTAGTATGCACAGGTCCCAATCAGTCCATTGCACATCATATACCTTGTTCAACACTTCGAATACTTCGTTAAAGGCTTCTACGTGGATAACCTTCTGCCCACTCGTTCTTTCCATAATTTGTTGTTCCAACCTAAGGGGTCATTCGCGCAATTTCCTGGCCCGCACATGCTTGCTTATAATGTCTCCTGACACAAGGTCTGTGTGCATCTGCGTAGGTTTTATAACATATATCTATATCCTTCTAGACAAGTGTGCACGCAGATCATTTCGTCCACAAATCTTGTCTGTTAATCGCATCTGAGGCTTCCCAAACTGTATGCGCATCAATCTCCTGCATTTGCACCAGTCCTCAAAGCTTCCTTGGTGCATGCCCAACCACCTCGCAGGTGTAGCGTGCAGTACCCATTTCAAAGTCTCGAAACGTTGTTGTTCCCTCACTTCTCTTTCGAATCAGTTCAGGAAAGCATCTACCTCACTTAACCCATCATACGTAGGCAGATCCATTACTTCCATTGATACACAACACAACTATTTTGTCATCATGTTGCAGTTCAGCATGGTTACCTTGTGTAACAAGTTTTGCCATCACTCTATCTCCTCATCAGAATCCGATGTACATGAGCTTTCGCACTCCAATGAGATTCACCCATCCGTGGTGGGATTTACCTAGTCTTTCTCTCACGCGGTTATCTTGTAGATGCAGTCTAAATCGTCATCACTTTCATAGTCATGCATTGGCTCTGTGTAGCACGATCCTTCTACAGGGTCCAAAGGTACAACTACGCGTAGAGGCTTTTTCTCAAAAAATCATCTTGCACTTCTTCAAATTTATCACCCTGTTCATGTCACTGGCCCAATCTATTCCTAATAGTGCAGGGTAGAGATTGATGTCATCAACAATCTCTATCACTTCAAAATCTGCCAGCGTGCTTGCTCCTTCAATATCCACTGTGATTCTCTGCAATCTTCCCATAGGTAGGATCTTTTTCTATTTTGCCATTCGCAGTTGGATAGGAGACCATTGTAGCATAGGCCTTCCCATGCACTCCCATGTCTGCTTTGGCAGAACGTTTGCGTCCGATCCCAGGTCTAGAATCACTTGGTCCATCTCATATTCCCCAATCTACACCTTCAACCTCATTTCTCTTCCCATCCTTGTCACGTGCTTTCCAATCTTCCAGACTACGCGCGGTTCTCCTGGCACGGTCTGAGCACCTCTATTTATGAGTTCCTGTAGTCCCTTTACCACCTTGCTCTCGTGTAGTAGCTTCATGCATGTTTCCAGGAACGTCGTGAGCATCGATGGGTCCATTTTCAGCTTAGGTCTATCTTTTGCTTCTTGAAGTGGAGGCGTCAGCGAATTGCTTCCTAGCTTCCATGAAGGTTTTCTTAGCGTCCTCCAAATCAAATTCTAGTTCTTTCATCGGAGCCCTGCAAACCCAAGTACTATCTTCAGGCTACTTGCCTTTGTCATGCCCTGTCGTAATTCCACTTCGGAGCACGATGTTCACATTGGGGTCTTCCTTGGGCATCTCAGACCTCATCATTTATAGGTTCTAAGTCAGGGGAGGTTGGAGTGCTCCCTTGTCGCGCAGCCTTGCTATCAATGTGGGACAATCCTCCGTCTCATGATCAAACAATGTACAATACAAGCATGATGGATGCGTCGGGTTCGTACAATCATGGGCATAATGTCCTGGCCCTCCGCAATTGTAACATATCAGCTATCCGTGACCTCTTCCAAGTACTCCTCCACCTCAGCCTCATCCACGCCCCTGAAATCTGGTTCACGCCACTCCTGCGCTCTGGTCAAGGGGCCGCATTTCGGCCTAAAATCTATAGGTAGGAGTCCTATCCATCATCAATTCATAGCTTCTACAGGTACGCTCATCATGTCCCACTAATCTATAGAAATTACAGAACAACTGTTGTGAATTATGCATGTACTTCTGCAACAAATGGTAGTTGTCCGTAGCATGCTTTCCTCCTATTTGACAAATCACGCACCACAACGAAGGCATTGCGCTAGGTCCTGCTTGTGCCTCCGGTCTTAATGGCATCAGTCCTCCTCCCATGAAGTAATTTGTGAACACCAGGCAATAGTCCTTGTCATGTCCCTGACCCTTGCACTTTATGCACCATACCTCATCAGGCACTTCTGGGCAAGTTGCCTTGTCTTGTTTCTGACTCTACATCTCAAGGCACAAGCTTTTGAATTGTATGTTGATCTACTGAATGCCGAGGTTAGGATCTTGTATCAGGGTCTCATGCAGTCTCATTGCAATTTCTAAGGCCTCAGCTTGAGTTGTTAACCTCCGTTTTCACAGCGTGTTCCTTAAATGCGGCATTAGCGATGCTACAAACCATTCGCAGTGTTGTCCATCCTCAAAGTCATATTAGCTTCGCGGATTGTGAACTTTAGTCTATGATCCAACTCCCAAGGAGTCTTTCCTAGTAGCATCATGATCTCCTTCAACCCAACGATCAACTATGCCTATGACTTCGGTCTGCTAAATTCTTTGTTCAACGCCATTTGGATGTCTGTGATCCCCACATTCGGATTGTCATTAGAATGCTTAATATACCAGGTCAGCACACGATCCTACAGAGTACTGACCAACGTCACTTTCTTTATATTTTCATTTGTAACTCAATGTGCTTCCCATACATCTTTTATCATGAACCAAAACTGGTCCCGATCTTCATTTCCTACTCCTTTAAACACTGGCAACTTTATCGCACTTTCCATATTGACTCGCGGTGGTGGCAGAGGTGGTATGGGTGAAGATGGGGGTGAATATGGTGAAACTGGCGGTGGTGTGGGTTGGGGTGGTATGCGCAGAATCATCTGCTTTATCAAATTGATCGCACTTCTTGGTGAGACCTTTGTGAGCTCCTCCTCATCCCCTCGTGGAGGTGAAATCAAGGGGCTCGTTTCTAGTTCTGCACTACCTTCATTTTTGTAAATTCTCCCACTTCGCATAGCCCCAAACATCAATGTATTCACATAACTAGCTTTTCATATAGTAGCATTTTAATCTAAGTGTTTAAATACTTAATGCACTTACCTCGTGGTCCTTTGAGGAAGCATTGTTCTGCCTCGCTATAGCTGACTGAAGTATCTAACGTGAACTTAGTGATGAATCCTCCTATAATTCGATCGAACTAGTGATCAATAGTGTGCGCGATCTTATCCTCTGATGCTTCCAATCTGCACACCAACTCTGGGGTCCACACAATAGGTCTGTCGAGCTTGCACCTTCCTTGGCTATTTTCTAGCTTCGTGATCCACTCGTATAGCTCACTAGGGAAAGATGTGAAAAAAATTTCGTGGATAACTGTGTATAAGTAGCAATCCAACCACTCTCTTTTGATAGTCACGGACTCCTGTTCTCCTGCGCTGCAAACTCGTGAATCTTCCTATCCAACCAATCTTCAATTTCTTTCTAAGTTGGATTCCAGTGATATGACATCAGACATCTCTATGCAGATCCCGGTCTCGGCAATGGAACCATTTGTTGGCTTGTTGGGGCCTGACCTAGGTTTAGAGTTAATTAGCCAAACAAATCCCTATACTATTGGCCCTTTCGGCAACAGTCCACGGAGCGCAGACTGAGGTCTCACCAGAAGTAGTATGGGGGGGGTGTTGGAACCAAGTTTCTGCACCCTTGAGATGTCTGAGGGGTTGACATGGTCCAACTATGAGTCCCTTCGTGTAAGTTACTTCACGCACTTCCCTGTCCTTTGCGCTCTGATATATTCACCTGCACACAGCCCTAACCAGGGGTTGTGGGGCTTTCGTACTGCTAGAGCAGTGATCTGCATTGTTTCCCTAAGTCACACCCGATATCTCACTTATCTTCTTATAACAGTTAGTTATCTTCGCATAAACAAATGCCTTATAGTATATTTTCTTATTCAGCACATTCATATGAGTTCGTGCAGTAAATAAATAGAAAACTTACAATTCATACCCAATGATACATAAAACAGGAAAAGATACACAGAAATATGGTAAAACTTCTCTTTTATTAATTCTTCCAATGGTTACAGACTCGACTTGCCCTGTGCACTCAGCTGCAGGGGTCCGCGTACTCAGCTGCAGACTACTAGGCCTCTGCGCACACAGCTACAGAGCCTTCTCCTACTCTATGACCCAAAGACATGAGTTACACTTTGATTCAATGCTTCTATTTCTTCATCATCAATCCATCAGATTATTCTATTCTTATATATCTCTTTTTACACATAGAACCTCACTCACAGATCTTTCAAGCCGACATTACATTACAAAAACAAGGGCGAATAACAATATGACTCTATTATGACTTCGCGCTATGCGCCCAAAAATCACGGACTCTTTACAATGGATGTAGTCAAAACTTTGGCTTTAAGCCCCAAAACATGCTTTGGGGGTATTCCATGCCCAACAAATTGATATCCATCTCCTTCACTCACAAAACACAAAGTAGTGCATAATCTAAATCGACACCATAGGGTATCCCACTGCTCCCTGTCAATATAGGCAACTTTTAAACCTCCCCCCATTGTCAGAAGGTGTACTAGGAGTCACACCATTTAGGCAGAGAGGGCATCACTGAGCCACCATTATTGGATCTTCCTTTATTGGTTCAACTTTTCTTGGAACTCCTACTTGGCAAAGTAGACCCTTCACCACTCCTAAAGGATCCCCACATGCTAATGATGAGCCTCATTATTAGGTAGCTATATGGACCTTAATACACCTCCAAGGTTATTTAAATCAACTCTTCTCATAATTCCTTACATATTTTGATTATATTTTGCTTAATGAGATGAGTAAAAGTGAGATGTTATGCATAGTGGACTAATGTGCATTGATTGCAGGATTTTTAGAGCAAATCATGGCAAATTTGGCTAATCAAGGGAAAAAAACTCGAATGAGACAAGGAGGAGAGATTGTAGGAGATAGATCCTCCTCATTTTCTCCTCACTCATTCGAATATTCCTCCATTAAAACACACTAGCTCAGAGTTGCAAGCAACCGAGTCATGAAGATCAAAAGGCATCTGAGCTAGTGACAGCTAAAGAGCTAGTTCATCTTGAGTTTGGGAGCCGAGCCTCCCTAGATTTAAGGAAGTTGTTGGAGACTTCATTTGTATAAATAAGGAGGCCTAGAGCCTCATTAGGATTCAAATTTTTGATGTAAAAGCCCTAAGCATTTTTCGAGTTCAAGACTTGTGGAAGACATTGTTATGTAATTTTCTGATTTGATAATGAGCATGAGAATTTCCTTGATCCAGCACTGAGTTGATTCATAGGGCAGAATCTCTTGGGTTAGGGCCAAACCCTAGCAACAAAGGCTCCTATTCTTGTATTTGTATGCTTAGTTGATTTCATAGATTAATGGTTGAATTGTCTATAGCGTTATTTCATTGCAAGTAGTTGTGGATTTAATTAGTTTGTTTCCATTTGTGCATTGCTTTAGCATTAGCTTAGGAAGATAAGGGAATATTAAAAAGATGATATTAGGTAGCTTTGGCCTCACTCCTCCCTTCAGGGATCATGGTTTGAGGAAAGAACTCCTATGCAACCCCAAAAAGACAGAATTTTGATTTATTTTGGAAATTTACTTTGGAACTTAGGGTTTTCTGTTACTTAGGCTAGCATTTTACTAGTTTTTAAGAATAGGATTTAATTGTCATTTCTAATATCTTCAGCCTGGCACTATATTTCCTAAAGGTTTCACGTTATTCTGCAAGTTCTCCCATGCATAAAATAGGAAACTAGATAATGAAATTCTATTTTTCTTTAGTTAATTGAATCTTTCTTGTTTGACATGATTTATGGATAAATGTTAGTGACTGATGCGGTGTAGAAGCTTCAACAGTACAGAGAGATTTCATGACTAGCAACCTTGTTCGACCTCAGAATTACTCTCTCTTTGACAACTTTTCTCACTTCTTTCTCTTGTTTTCCATAAAAGATAGATCCCCCTCAATGATAAATGATATATTTTGTCTCAAGGAGGACATTAAATGATTGACATGTTATACTTTTATGTTTTTGCTATTTGAAATAAGTTTTTACAAATTAGATATGGAATGCAGCCTATTCTGCACCTAACCATGTGTTCTGAAGCTACTTCCATGGTTGAACAAGTTATAGGTGTCAAACGAAGAAACTGGCCACATGGGCATCTTTGGAATCGTCTTGACATGGATCCTATCCTAGTCACCCCACCCAGATCGACAAAAAATCCAACTCAAGACCACAGTCAAATCTGGAGTCAAACATATGAAACCCAGAAGCAATAGGACTCTTTGTCTACCCTTTCATGGTTAATTAATAAATCCAATAGATCTGTTGAAGCATTAACTCGGATCAGCCACCTGTGTCAACGGTTCTGTGCAACCACCTTGTTCGAATTCAAGTCACCTGTAGCTGATCAAACATTTACGCAGACTGGTTGTAATACGTGTAGACCACCTGTAGCTAATTTTCCTCAAAAGACAGTTATGAATATTTTCTTTTAAATACCAGTTGAACAGAACCGGAAGGAGTTCGAAGTTTTTGATGTATTAAGTTTAAACTTATCAGCTCTGTAATTTTGGACTTTTGTTCCTGTTTTATAATACAAAGTCATGTGTTGACTGATGATCATTTGAAGGAGCATTTTGAATTAAGTTAGCAACTCAACCTAGTCAGTTGCAGAGGGCCCCTACGCTGAAGGAGGTTTTCTTTTCATTTGTTTTCTTCTTCTATTCAGTTTTAAATTCCTCATTTTCTTTTAGCAGTGTTTATAACTTAGGTTGATTTCTTATAGTTTGATTCCTTTTAGTTTTAATTAGTAGCATAATGTTAGAATTCAATTATGCAGTCTTGCTTCTCCAATCCATTTCATAAAGGAAACGACCTTGTTTCTAAACAGAGTAAGGTTGAAAGTAATGAGGATGCGTTGTTAATTAGTTTACTCACTGGTTTTTTTATTTACTTCCTAGTTCAGGTTGTCAATTCATTGTACTAATGAATGTTTTTATTTAGTTTCTTTTCTAGATCATGAAGTACAGAAGTTGCTTGAATTCCATCTTAAGGAGGTTATCCTTCAAAATTAAAGGTTAAGGTAACTAGAAGTACTTCAGTTAATTTCATTCTCTTTATTTATTTCAACATGACTTACAACTTTACCTTCTAGTTTTAAGAATTATTCATGAATTAGGATTAGATGAGAAGATAGGATAGATGCTCTGTTTTTTTCTTCTTTTAACTTAGATTTTGACTAGTTTTTAAGCTTTTGGTTCGCCTTTAGGAAATTTAGCTTCGGTTTCTCATAGTTCAAATTGTAAATCATTAGGAATCAAAGGATAGAAACCCCCAAAACAATATAAAATACAAAACAACGAAGTAAGAAGGGTTAACTAGCACATACAGTGCACTGCACTTCATCAGCTTACGAGCCTCAGTTGATAATTTATGCAAAGCAATTTAGGACACTAAATAGACTAAACATTTTGGCACCATTTTCAAGGAATTGTAACTAGGTAGCCTTATCTCTTACATTCAAAAAAACAAAAATGATATGCGTAGAGAAAGAGACTCTAGGGGTAGATTTATAGCTAGAAGTAGGAGTTCAATTCCTACAACACAACCTACTCCACCAAGATCAAGAAGAGATAGACCTCCATCCCAAGCTAATACTCCCAACCATAGAACTCTTGAAATTCCAAGGGAAAAAATCCAACCAAAAGAATCTCCTACTTCATCTACCAATTCAGTCCTAGAGGACAAAAATCTTGGGTCTCCGACAGCAGGAGTAGCCTTTTTCACCTCTATAGGGGAGCACATTTTAGTTGAAGAATTAGGAATACCTGGTGAGGAAGAAGAAGTAGAACCTCTCTCCCATATCCCATTAATAGAAGAACCAGAGGAGGAGAAAGTAACCTTGCAGGTTGAACCCTATACTGACTCTGAAGAAACTATAATGGCAGAAGAAGGAGAGGATGGACAATTCACACTATTTGGAAGAGGGGGTAGAGGAAGAGGTAGAAGAAATAATGGAGGAGGCAAAGGAAATAGGGAAATAGATAATGCTTTTGGATTCCCTATAGTGGATGAAGAAACAAATGCCATAATGAAAAATATCTCACCTCATGTCCTCCCAAACTTCAATGGGTTAAAAAGTGAGGATCCTGAAACATTTTTATTTGAGTTTGAAGTCTTGTGAAAAACCTATGATTATCTAGAAGACTCTCAAAAACTTAATTTGTTCCCTTCAACACTAAAAGGAGCTACTTTGAAATGGTTCATGGGGTTAGCCACTTAGTCCATTAGAACATGGAATGACATGAAAAAGGTGTTTTTGGATAGGTATTTGGATTATTGCATGCCTACCAATCACAAAGATGAAGTGTTCAAAATGATGTAAAGAGAGGATGAAAATTTAGAGGATTTGGTTGAAATATTCAACTACAATTTGAAAAGAGCAAAGATGGACAACTTAGATGAAGATACCTTAAAAGCTCTTTTATTAAAAGCCATTAGAGATGACTGGATAGATATCCTTAACATGATGGGGAAGGGAGATATCTCTCAACTCCCATTAAATGATATAGGAGAATTATGTGTTCATCTCTCAAGAGGGAAATCCAAAATTGGGAAAGGTCCAAGAGATCCTTCTCTTGTTAGAGTAAATAAATCTGCAACTGCAACAGTGAGTAGGGCAGAAATTGGTAATATTCTTGATGAATTCAAAACAGATATTTTAGGGAGTCTTAGTGAGAAAATAGACACCGTTAAGTTGAAAAACAAGCAGAAAATCGAGGCTGATGCTTTAGCTATTTTCTATCCAAAATGCAGAAATAAAACAAAAAAAAAAAAAAAAAAAAATGCTCTAAGGGAATGCCCTTTGGATGCAAAAATTATAGAGACTTGTATGATTTGCTCAGAGAATCATGAAACCAAGGGTTGTCCTTTAATTCCAGGTCTTAAGGTTGTTTTCAAGTAGAAACAGCTCCAAATTTAGTAGAACCTCTTTGCCTTGTCTCTAGAAAACCTTGGCAGGGGCCACAAAATCAGGATTTAACAATCAAATGTATCTTCAGCTCCCACCAAATTGGAATTCTTGGCGGCAACCTTGGCCTCAACCTTAATCTCAATCTCAAACTTGGCCTCAACCTCAATCTCAATGTCAACCTTGGGCACAAGCAGTACAAAATCCTTATGGGATATTTTCTCAATATTATCAATATCCTCCATCATATCAGAATTATTCTCCACCACACATTCCACAACAAAATTAGTGGACACAACTTCAAAATCAGAACCCTCAACTTTCATTACCATTTCCACAACAAAACCAAAATCCTCAACTCTTACTGCCATTTTAACAAAGACCAAATCAGCTACCTACCCAACCATTACCAAACCCCAACAATAAAAATCCTCAGAGTACTTACATGGTGGAAGGACAACAATTTACAACTTATATGATCACTCATCTATATATCAATGATGTTCAACTAAGATCTAGTAGGATATTAGAAAATGATAGGCCTTCTGTAATTATTCAGGAACAAGACAATTCTGAGGAAGATTCTCTACAGCCCAATAAAAGTTTTGAGGGAACATCCGTCCAAAACCAAAATAATAAAAATGAAAAATAGAAAGAACCAGTGAACTCAAATCCTATCATTGAGCAGCCAGTATCTACTTCTGCACCTCCTTTTCCTGAAAGATTATAAGTTGATAGAGGAGTAGAAAAATAGATCATGTTTCCTAATTATGATTTTCTAGATGAATTAAAAAATGTCTGTATCAAAATTCCTTTGTTATAAGCCATTAAGGAGATTCCAATCCTAGCTAAAACAATAAAGGAGTTGAGCATAAAGAAACAAGGAAGAAAAGCAAAAGAAACAAAAAGAATTCACCTAGTAGCAAAAATAGCAGATATAATGATGGGAAAAATTGCCATACTAAAATATGTAGATCCAGGAAGTCCAATTGTGAAAACACATATCAATGGATTTGAAATTCCAAATACATTGATTGATTTAGGGGCAGCAATAAACATCATGAGCAAACAAACCATGGAACATCTCAAGCTTCCTAATCTTCTTTACACCCCTACATTACTGCAATTAGCGAACAGATTTGTAATCAAACCAGATGGAGTGTTAGAAGATATTTCAGTATCCTTATATTCTTGGGAATATCCTGTTGATTTTATGATTTTAACCCCCAAGAACAATCTAGGAGGACATCCACTCATATTAGGAAGACCTTGGTTGGCCACAGCTGATGCTTTCATTAGTTGTAGATCTGGTGATATGTATATTTCTGACAGGAATTCAACAAAGAAATTCACTCTATATCCTCCAGCAAGAACAATCACAGAAATAGATGACAAAGAAGGAATTGATGATGAAAATGGCATTCAACCTCTCTTTACTATTTCAAATATTAGTGAAGATAGTCAAATCTTAAATATAATGGAAAATTTTGAATCATCTCTAGAATATGAACATGGTCAATTTCAAGAAAAATCTAATATTGAATATTTGTCATCTAGGCATATGTCTCTTTATTCTATGGAAGAATTTGGTAGCTCTATAATTGAAATCTTTCCAGGGAGAACATTGAACATAAACAATAACTTGGATAAATTACAACAGGAAAAGCTAATCAAGACATTACAACAACATTCTGCTACATATGCATGGGAATATACTGACATGAAAGGAATTAGTCCTAAGACTTGTATACATCACATCTACATTGAGGAAAAATTTAGACCTATCAAACAACCTCAGAGAAGGATGAATCCAAATCTTAGGGAAATTGTGAAAGAAGAGCTACAAAAAATGTTGAATGTAAACTTCATTTACCCAATTTGAGACAGCCAATGGGTTTCCCCTTTAGTGGTTGTTCTAAAAAGAATGGTAAATGGAGGGTGTGCATCGATTATCGAGAATTGAATAAATCTACCCTTAAAGATCATTTTCCTTTTCCCTTTATAGATCAAGTGTTAGATACATTAGCAGGTAAGAAGTATTTCTCATTCTTGGATGGTTTTAGTGGTTATAATCAGATTCAGGTGGCACCTGAAGATCAATATAAAACCATATTTACTTGTCCATGGGGAACTTATGCCTACTGAGTACTTCCTTTTGGGTTATGTAATGCACCTGCAACATTCCAAAGAGTAGTACTAGGAATTTTTTCTGATCTAATACATGATTGTGTATAGGTATATATGGATGACTTTACAGTCTATGGGAATACATTTGAAGAAGCTTTGGGAAATTTAGAAAGAGTTCTTAAAAGATGTAAGGAAGCAAACCTTTCACTAAGCCATGAAAAATGTTTTATGATGTTTACAAAAGGTATTGTTTTAGGACATCACAGTTTAGGAGATGGGATTAAAGTTGATAAATCTAAAGTTGAAGTCATCTCTAAATTATCAATTCCAAATTGCCAAAAAGATGTTCGAAGTTTTCTAGGATTTACAGGATACTATAGATGATTTATAGAAAATTTCACTAAAATAGCATCCCCACTCTTCAAATTACTCACTAAGGATTGTGAATTCAATTGGAATCCTGACTGCCAGTTAGCATTTGAGACTTTAAAAACAAAAATTTCTGAAGCACCCATATTGAGAGGTCCAAATTGGAAACTACCTTTTCACATTTCAACAGATGCTTCAGATACAGCTCTGGAGCTGTATTAGGACAAAAAGACTTGATTCCCTATGCCATCTACTATACAAGTAAGAATTTGACTCCCACTGAGTTGAACTATACTGTAACTGAAAAGGAATTTTTAGTTGTTGTTCATGCAATCAACAAGTTCAGACATTATATAACAGGCTATGAAACCTTTGTTCATACAGATCACTCTGCAATTAGATATTTAATGAATAAACCTATTACTAATGGCAGAGTTACAAGATGGCTTTTACTCTTACAAGAATTCAATATTATTGTGCTAGATAGACCTGGAAAACAAAACACAGTTGCTGATTTCTTGTCCAGAATTCAAAATATCAAAGATGACACTCCGGTTGAAGATAAGTTTCCTGATGAATATCTTTTTGCAGTGACTACTCAAACTCCTTGGTTTGCAGATATTGCTAATTACTTAGTCATAGGGAACTTACCTTCACATTTGTTTTCTAGAGGAAAAAGAAAAATCATTCAAATAAGTTCAAGATACTCATGGATCACTAATGAATTGTATAAAACAGGCCCAGATCTTATGATCAGAAGATGTGTTAGGGAAGGTGAAATGCTTGAGATTCTTAAGGCATGTCATGATGAGCCATGTGGTGGACACTTTGCTGAAAAGAGGATAGCCTATAAAATCCTTTCTTTAGTATATTATTTGCCATCCATCTTCAAAGATGCCAAAAAATATTTCAGGAGGTGTGACAGCTGCCAAAGGGTAGGGAAACCTGCTCCTTAAAATGAAATGCCACTACAAATTCAAGTACTCATTGAACCTTTTGAAAAATGGGCCTTATATTTTGTTGGGCCAATTAATCCTTCATCTAAGAAAAAGAAGTATATATTGGTATGCTCGGATTATGTCACTAAATGGGTAGAGGCCAAAGCATTACCTTTTTCTAATGAAAAATATGTAGTTAATTTTATTTTTGATGACATCTTCACTCGTTTTGGTGTTCCAAGAGAAATTGTGACAGATCAGGGATCTCAATTTACATCTAAAATGATAAAGGGTCTTGTGGAAGATTACAAGATCAAATATAGGAAATCTACTCCTATCATCCATAAGAAAATGGTCAAGGTGAATCTACAAATAAGGTGATTGAAGGAATTCTCACTAAGACTGTGCATCTACATATAAGAGATTGGGCAGAAAGGCTTCGTGAAGCCTTATGGGCCTATAGAACTACATGGAGGAACACAACGGGACATACGCCCTATGAACAGGTTGATGGGAAACAACCCCTGTTCCCTATAGAGTTTCAAATCAAAACCTTCAAGATGGCAGTTGTTATATATCTAGGGGGGGTAATATGGGGTACCAAGGGAGGTACCCAAGGTAATAATGTAATAATGGTATGGGCCATAGTAATAAATATGGTGGTTAACCCATGTCATGTAAGGGACCACAAGTAGTTTCTTATTTGTCCTGATAATGGACCCCCTTTGGGGTTTGAAACGTTGGCAAAATGAACTGAAGACTGTGGTTAATCTGGATCAGGAATCAAAAAACTCCCACAGAAGCCTAAAATCTAACACCACAAGTAGTTAATAATAATGTAATGGGCCCATGGTATTAGTTTGATGGTATGAGGAAACCATGGTAATAATACATGGTATTGTATGTATGAGGCCTATATAAAGTCTAGAGACTCCACATGGAGGATATGAAGTGAAGGATTATTGTATGAACAAGCATATGGCTTGTGGAGTGTTCTCCTTCCTTAAGGAGTGAATGTATGGTGTTGCCCTACCTTAAGGGTTTGATTAATAAAGAATCATTTCGATCTATTTCTCTCTTATTGTTTCTGGGTATATTTGCATTATCTTGTATTTTCATATCAGATCTATAATATTTCCGGGTTAGATATACAACAATAGGTATTAGAGCAATCTAACACTGATAAAATTATGTTTACAACTAGGATTGATAGAAACAATGATCTTCTCTTTCTGAATCAATCCATGAATCTGCAATAAGGATATACCAGTAGGAATTAACCCTTTATGTGTCTCATTCTCCTTTTTCCTAGCTCGAGACCATTTGTCCAAAAATACTTTTTCAAATTCTGCATCTGAAATTTTGTTTCAACCACTCGTAGTTAAGTAATAAATTCCATTTTTGAGCCTCACCTCTCATATTAGACAACATTTGAAACTTCCAAAATGTCTCATATGTGGACTTGTATCTTTGTATGCATTCTTCAATAGTAGGACCATCATCTTTTCCTGTAAAATATAGAGTCGCCATGAAGAAAAAATTCACTTACTTGGAGAAAATTTGTAATTGTCACAGTTTCGTCAATCTGCTCAGAATCTCTATTATAACCTATTTTTGGAAATGGAGCAACCATTCTGCATCTGCCCACGTGATAGAAATCCTGATTCAGACATTGGAATTTTAGATCTGTGCTGCTACTCTCCTGCCGTCACCAAAATTTCTGCAAGAAGAGCTGATTTTAAATCAGCGATATCTCCCTCATCCGGACTCTGATTCGACTGATTTTTTTTTGAAATCATGTATTTTTTCACAAAGATTCCAGATATACAATTAGATTTTGCATATCTAGTGCCAAAATGTCTAGATCTGCACCGCAAATTCGCTGCCCCGAAAATTGTCTGCAACCCTACAGATTTTTAAATCAGCGATATCTCCTTCATCCGGACTCCGATTCAACCGATTTGTTTTTTGAAATTGGCTATTTTTTCACCAGAAATACAGATCTGCAATTAGATTTTGCAGATCTTGAACCAAAACGTACTGATCTGATCTACAAATTCGCCACCCAAAAATCCCTGCAAAAAATGAAAAAAAAAATTCTCCACGGTTTGCCCAAGAAAGAGCTCTGAAACCAATTGTTTTAGATCTAACCCAGGAATATTATGATAATAGAAATGACCCAAGAATAACAAGATAGAAATAGATAGAAATTCTTCTTTATTATCAAAACCCTTAAGGTAGGGCAACACCATACATTCACTCCTTAAGGAAGGAGAACACTCCACAAGCCATATGCCTGTTCATACAATAATCCTTCACTTCATATCCTCCATGTGGAGTCTCTAGCCTTTATATAGGCCTCATACATACAATACCATGTATCATTACCATGGTTTCCTCATACCATCAAACTAATACCATGGGCCCATTACATTATTATTAACTACTTGTGGTCCCTTACATGACATGGGTTAACCACCATATTTATTACTATGGCCCATACCATTATTACATTATTACCTTGGGTACCTCCCTTGGTACCCCATATTACCCCCCCTAGGTATATAACAACAGTCCAAATGGGATTGGATTTATCATAGGCACAGAAACATAGATTGGAGCAACTCAATGAACTTGATAAAATCAGGCAAGATGCAGTCCAAAGAACTAGTATAGTCCAACAACAGAGGGATAAATGGCATGATCAATATATTAAGGAGAAGAAGTTTCAAGCAGGAGATTGGGCACTGTTGTTTGATTCAAAGTTCAAAGATTTTCAATGGAAGTTTCAAACCCATTGGCTTGGGCCATATGAGTTTGAAGAAGTCTTTAATAATGGAGCAGTAAATATAAGGACGATAGATGGAAGAAAAATACCTCTTCTTGTGAATGGTCATCGGTTGAAGATATATCAAAAACTAGTTTCAAGAGAGGAGTTCATTAAGATTTTCCAGGATAACTCTAAAATGAAGCTAGTGAAGAAGAATTATTCTTCTCCATTAACTTAATCTTTATTTTTCCTAAAACAAAAATGATGAAAAAAAATGTATGAGGTTGAAAACCAATCATTGATTGGCATTATTATACAGAAAATACAAGGTGAAAATCAGAGATTTCTAACATCCTATATTTTCCATTTCCTTTCTATAATAAGTAGTGACAAAAAGATACATTCATTTACAGTTTAGAGTCTACAATTTCATCATCTCATTCCATCTCATTTTGCCTTGATTTTTTCTACAGTTCCACTTCATCTCACTGTCATATTTCATTTACATTTTATCTTTTTATAGTTTTACTACATTTGACCCTATTTTTCATTTTATCTTACATCTCATTCCATCTCGCCATCAGAACTCATTTTCATTTCATTTTTACATCCATATTCTATAAGCCATATTTCACTTTTCCTTCTTTTCACATTCTACAGCTAATTCCATTCCGTAGCTAATCTGATTCTACAGTTACAACTTACTTATCAGCTCTGGCACAATTGTACAGCTCAGAAATAAATCATAAATGCAGGGAAATTAAAGAATCAAGTTTTGGAGATCAACCATGCTCAAAGTACCTATGGATCAACACCAAAAGAATTATCACGAAAAAGGTTAAGTTCTAAAGGTAAAATGCAAATTTATTTCAAACAGCAAGTCATAAACATAAGTCATGTATAATATGAATGATCATATGTCTCCTTATCAAGTCATCATTTGATTTGATTTCCATTTCATGATACCACATCTCTGCCACATCTTCCACATTCGATACCAAACCGTCTATAATGATTTCATCATACCACACCTCCGCTACGTTCTCCATACTCTGTACTTAAACGGTCTCTAATAACTCCATCTGTTAATAATCAAAACTACAATGTGACCAACGTATTCACGTCTCTCCAAACCCTCACCGTGTACTTATTCCATGCAAACCCATAGTTCTTTTTCACCATACCCGCATTCAGTCCATTTCATAGACCAGGAGAGTAATTTTGAAGGTTAGAAAATTATATGAAATAGAGACCATGGGACTCATTGTCACGGCAGAGCCCGTAGGGGAAAAGTTTATGGAAGGGTACCCACAACTCAAGGAGATGTTGCGGAAGGCTGGATGGCTCAATTTCATTGAAAATTTTGATGGATATCACAAGGAGATCACAAAATATTTTGCTTGATCATTCGATGGTACAGAAGTAGAGATTGGAGACACTAAGTTTGTAGTAACAGAATCTTACATAGCAAAGGCTATAGAACTTCCAAGACTTGGTGAGAGATGGTTCAAAAACAAATAATTTCATAGTGAATCATGGAAGGTAATCCTCAAGAACCCGGGTATGGATGTCACTGTGTTTAGAAAAGGAATTCGTATTTCAACACTTAAAAATAAATCGAGAAGCATGTTTTTGATATTACAAAAATTTATTACATGTGAGGGAAGATTTGAATGCATGTATGCTTATCATATACATTTATTGATGAACTTTCTAGAAAATGGAAACATCAACCTCCCTTTCTTCCTTCTAAACAATCTAAGGACGATGGTTCACAGAAGAAAATAGAATTCATAGACACAACTATGTACCATCATGGGTTGGTAAAAATATTGGTTGAGTTTCATCTGAAAAGAATAGGAGATCCTTGGGAAAACTTCTTAATAAGAAACTATTTCCAAGAGGCACCAGAATCACCTGAAGAGGGTAATGTCAGAAGGAGTAAGAGGAAAAAGACTAGTATGACCATTCCAAGCAAACATGAGTCCTCCACACAGAAAAATTATGAAGAGCTAGTCTCTGAAACAGAGATTAGGGAGCATATCAAGCAAAAAGGAAAGACAAAAACGAAATTTGGTGGAATTACTAAGAACAAACTTGAATCTTCATTACAACAAGATGATGAACAATTAATCTCTGAAAAATTGACAAAGATTAGGAAACAGATCAAGAGGAAGGAAAATATAGGAAAAGAGAAAAAGGGTACAAACGAGGAGAACATAAACCCCCTACAACTTAGAAGGAGCTCTAGACTCCGAGGTATGGTAAAGAAGGTATCAAGGGAACAGAGTTCATAAATCTAGAAGAAGAAACCCTAGTACCATCTTCTGATAATGTCCCATTTACATACAATCCTCAAAACTCTCCTAAATAGTATTTTGAAGGCAGTCCCAGCAGAGGATCCCCAGGCATAAACCCAGTGCAGCAACAAATTTATGATTACATAGAATCACTGGAAAAGAAAAGTGCCTCAATGGATCCAGGATCCTTAGCCAATCCAGAACAACCTGTCAATCTACAAGAACCTCTAACTGACTCTCTCAAATAGGAAATCTATGAGTTAGATATATTGAATAGGCATATCAAGAAAGAAAATAAAAACCTGAAGGAACAAAGAAAATTGGATAAAGCCATTCATCATAATACAATACTACACCTAGGGCTATGGTACAAGAAGAATAGGAAGTTGAAGAGGAACAATAGAAACTTGAAAAAAACAATCATCAACCTTAAATACAGACTTCTCATGAAGAAACCCAGGATGGCAGTGACTTCAAAGAGGAGAAAGAGAAGAAAGTTAGATGTGCTAGCAGAGGTATCTAAGCAGATGCAATAGGAAAGAAGAGTTCACAGTTTTGGCAAAATTTCATGGGGACATGCAATGATTTTGCAGTGGGGGTATGTTGGACCTCAGAATTACTCTCTCTATGACAACTTTTCTCACTTCTTTCTCTTGTTTTCCACAAAAGATAGATCCCCATCACTGATAAATGATAGATTTTGACTCAAGGAGGACATTAAATGATTGAAATGTTATACTTTTATGTTTTTTCTATTTGAAATAAGTTTTTACAAATTAGCTATGGAACGCAGCCTATTCTGCAGCTAACCATGTGTTCCGTAGCTACTTCCATGGTTGAACAGGTTACATGTGTCAAACGAAGAAACCGGCCACATGGGCATCTCTCGAATCGTCTCAACATGGATCCTATCCTAGTCACCCAGCCCAGATCGACAAAAAAGCCAGCTCAAGGCCACAGTCAAAGGTGGAGTCAAATGTATGAAACCCAGAAGTGATAGGACTCTTTGTCTACCCTTTCGTGGTTAACTAATAAATCCAATAGATCTGTTGAAGCATTAACTCGAATCAGCCACCTGTGTTAACGGTCTGTGCAACCACCTTGTTTGAATTCATGTCACCTATAGTTGATCAAACATTTACACATACTGGTTGTAATACATGTAGAACACCTGTAGCTAATTTTCCTCGAAAGACAGCTATGAATATTTTCTTTTAAATACTATTTGAACAGAACCATAAGGAGTTCGAAGTTTTTGATGTATTAGGTTTAAACTTATTAGCTCTGTACTTTTGGACTTTTGTTCCTGTTTTATAATACAGAGTCGTGTGTTGACTGATGATCATTTGAAGGAGCATTTTGAATTAAGTTAGCAGCTTAACCTAGTCAGTTGTAGAGGTCCCCTATGCTGAAGGAGGTTTTCTTTTCATTTGTTTTCTTTTTTCTATTCAGTTTTAAATTCCTCATTTGCTTTTAGCAGTGTTTATAACTTAGGTTGATTTCTTATAGTTTGATTCCTTTTAGTTTTAATTAGTAGCATAATGTTAGAATTCAATTATGCAGTCTTGTTTCTCCAATCCATTTCATAAAGGAAAGGACTTTGTTTCTAAACAGAGTAAGGTTGAAAGTAATGAGGATGTGTTGTTGATTAGTTTACTCACTGTTTTTGTTATTTACTTCCTAGTTCAGGTTGTCAATGCACTGTACTAATAAATTTTTCTGGTCACCATTTCAAGCTGATATCCATCCTAAACTAAATGGTTAAGCATTCACTTTACATAGAGGTGAAACCAATCAGTTACCTTCTACATGTTTTTATTTAGAATCTTTTCTAGATCATGAAGTACAAAAGTTGATTGAATTCCATCTTAAGGAGGTTATCCTTCAAAATTAAAGGTTAAGGTAACTAGAAGTACTTCAGTTAATTTCATTCTTTGTATTTATTTCAACATGACTTACAACTTTACCTTCTAATTTTAAGAATTATTCATGAATTAGGATTAGATGAGAAGATAGGATAGATGCTCTGTTTTTTTCTTCTTTTAACTTATATTTTGACTAGTTTTTAAGCTTTTGGTTCGCCTTTAGGAAATTTAGATTCGGTTTCTCATAGTTCAAATTGTACATCATTAGGAATCAAAGCATAGAAACCCCCAAAACAATATAAAATACAAAACAACGAAGTAAGAAGGGTTAACTAGCACATACAGTGCACTACACTTCATCAGCTTACGAGCCTCGGTTGATAATTTATGCAAAGCAATTTAGGACACTAAACTGACTAAACAAACCCCATCCTAGCCTCATCCATCTATGATTAGCACTTTTTTCTGCTAAGTCCCTTCACCAAATTCATCATTCCATAAGAATACTTCTCCAAGCTTGTTGAGCAAATCCAACCATCTCACAAACTTTGTTTTGAGCTCTGAAGGAATCTGAGGCACTCCCTTGCCTCATTTCTACCACCATTCACCTTCCCTAAGCCCTACACCACCTTCCAAATCCCTCCTCTTTCTCTTGGTTGTATCCTGTAGGAATACAGGGAATCCTATAGTAGCATTAGGACATCCTGTAGGTTGACCTGTAGTGGCCTGTTTTAAGGCCGAATTGTGAAAAAGAACCTAGGAATATAGGATAAGGCCCCTACTTGCCTCCCCATCCATCTGACCATTCACCATCATCCCTAATCCACCTGCCACATCACCAAGAGAAGTTAGCATTCACATTTTCACACAAAAAGACAAAAAGGAAAAAGAGTTATTTTGTTCATTTACATGCACAATAGTAAAATGTTTGGATGTTTCAAATTGCATGCCTTGGATAGTAGGATTACACAGATTTTAACTTATAATTTTTTTGAATCAAAGCCTCTTAGTAGTTAGTTAGATGAATGGTGTGTTTAAGCATTTGATTTCAGTCTTTTCCTTTCTATAGTAGACAAGAGTTCACTTAGTGTACATTTCCCATTTTCCTCATTGGTAATCAAGCTTATTATGAATCAATAGAAGGCTGGTTTGAGAAACCATAGTGGTCTATCACCAAATTAGCAGTGACAAAGAGCGGACCCATTGCATGTACTTGTGTATATATACATTGTCAACTCCAATTTTGTACAAACCCTAGGTTGATAAAGTAAATTTGGTAGCCCCAGGAGTTGTAGCATTCTTGCTGCAATACTAGTGCTCATAAGCTACCCCCTTTGGGAGCGCACACACCTGTCCTCCAGACAATCCCCAAAATACCCATCTGGGTAATCCTCTTGTGACATCCCCACAGAGTACTCCATTACATATAGTTGTCCAGAATCATCTAGTGATGGTAGGTAATGCACAAATCCCATTCTTAGCTTCATTAAATCTCTCAGATTTAAGCAAGCTCACCAATGACCCGATCGAACATGGCCAAAATTGGCTAGCTATGCCCACAAAGCTCCCTTCGGATATTCCAAAGTTCGAGGGAAATTAGGGTGAAGACCTAGGAAACCATGTCATGACGTTTCATCTAAGGTGCATGTCTAATAGTATCATAGAATATACTATTATATTACGATTATTTCAATGCACCCTAATAGGGCCCACTGCGAAGTGGTATATAGACCAGCCCTCTATGTCTCACGAAACCTTTAGCTCTTTAGATATTTCTTTCCTTCCTTTCTGTTAGCTACCTATACCAATAGGTTTCATATTTCATGATTGGCAAAGAAAGTTCCAAATATGCTCTGCTTTGATGATGCAAAGATCCCATATTTCCAAGAGAAGACACTGTGTGTATATAGCTTGATATAGACTCAATTTTGATGGATGGTCCAACAGCCTAATCTGGATCATGCCATGTTTTAAATTCTCAGTTGTAGAATAGAGAAAGAAGTTTGTCCAAACTGTTTAATCTTGGCAGACAAATAGCTTAGGTAGAGAAGTAAGGCTCCCAACTGCTTAATCTGGGACCTTGGAAGCAATAAGGGTAGCATTAGATAGAAAATCAAAAGGAAAAAGCCAGAGAAAAGAAAAGGCAAATAAGGGTCTGCAAGTCTAAGTGCACCCTCCAAGAAGAAACAAAAAATGCTAGGCAGATAGATGGGTAGGCAGATGGGGTTGCAGAAGTGTCATTCCTTACAATTGAAGGTGTGCTAACCTATTTCACAAAGCAAAATCAATGGGTTGAGAAGTCCTTCTTCTCTATCAGGTTGCAGCAAAGCAAAGAAGCATGTCTAACTTCCCAATTTTCCCCTGTTCCATTCATTATTAACATCCCCTCATCAGTTGAGACTCGTGGAAGAATTGGTGGTTTTATGGTGGTTCTTAGTCCTTTAAAAGCCACATTTCTTGTCTAAAATCCTTTTCATTTTGATCTACTCCCTAAGCTAAGTGATTTTCAAATAAACTTAGTGTTATCACCCCTCATCCACCCTTTCATCCACATTAACCCCTAACATCTATTATATAATTCCCCTATGTTACCCTTTCCCTACTATTATAACACCATGGTGTATAAACCCCAAACATGGCATAAATATCCCTCCCCTTGGCATTATAGCCATATGTTCTCTGTCAGGGATCAAATTGGCATCTGGTCAGCTTGAGAAACCTAAGCCTTACCCCCTTCCCCCTTCTGAATCCATTTGACCCATTAAACCCCCTTATTTGCTAAGAAAACCTTATGAAAAACCCTTTTTACCTATAACCCTCTCCATTTGCAAAAAGCGCACAAAAACCCACTTTTTTTCACTTATCCAAAGTATGGGCGCGATGATATTTTCATTTTGAAAATACAAAGGAAACCATATAATTCCACCGAAACCCAAAGTCCCGTTGGGCACGCCTTTCAAAAGAAAATAATGTTTTATTACTTCCCCGCTGCCGTATTGTCCGATCACCTCACTGATCCGTCAACCGTCGGATCGGACCCCTTTGATCCGACGGCCCTCATCCATATCGGACCGGCCCCGACGTCCGACAGATACCTTCCAATATCTGTCAGAGGGTGACGTCAGGCCTCTGCTACGCGTCACCCCCACAGCTTATCGAAGGTACGCCTGACAATTCTACCTCCGTATCAAAAGCGGTGCGATGAGAAACCGCTAACCACTTCCGGTTTCGGTCGATCCGCCCGTCCATCGTCATCACCACGTCAGTGCCACCCCGCCGTCGCGTCAGCACCCTTGTCCGCCCCTGCGCTAATATGCCTGCCACCTCATTATCCCCGTGGACCAATCACAGCTTGCCACATCACCCGGTGACGTCATGCTGACGTCACCCGACCTTGACCCCACCTAATGACGTCATGCTGACGTCATCCCAAAAACGCGCCAATATGCCAAAAATCCATATTTTAGCCAAAAATGCGTGTTTTTCCCACTTTTGCCAAAGCAACTATTGATTTTCCTGCATGCATTTTACGACCAAATCAGCGCCAACCTGCACAACTCGATTCTGAAACCGTGGGCGCCTCCGTCGTACCTGCATTTGCAACTGTTATCGACAATTCACAAGGTATTTCTCAAAATTGTTCCCTGCACCCAGTTTTATCCATATTTCTGCAAGCAAACTGTTTAAGAGAGTGTAAAACACCGAAATCACCATTAGGCATCCAGTGACCTGCACTCATTTCCAACTAGCAAGGCAATAAACCCTCTGCCAAGCCTGCATTTGACCAAATTCACCTAAATTCACAGGTAGTTCGCGCAGTCATGAACTAGAAACCTCCATTACAAAAATTCACCATAAAAACACTCTAGTCAAGTCCTACTACTGTTTTTATCAGTCCTATAAACGGTATTTCAATTGCTGTTTGCTCAATTCGCCCTCTGTTCCCTACCATTCACATTTACATTGTAAAGAAACTCCTCTGCGTTCTTCTGCTCATTCAAAACAGTTTACATACAAATCATAAGCCAAACAAATCATGGATCCACCAGTAGCCCCGGTGGCATTAAACGTTGCTCCATTGAATGCCCCTCAGAGACAATTGGAGTGGCAGCCTCTGGCAGACCTGGACTATCAAATTTCAGAGGAGATGCTGATGAGGACCAAGTTCCATATCCACCTGCTCAATGAATTGAAGGCCAAACATGAGACTGGAACAGATGTGCTGGGCATATGGGACTCTTTTCTCCCTATATTCAAGCTTCCTCAGGTCAATCAGTTCCCTGATTTGATCCACTTATGTGCTGAAAACTATGACCCTACTCAGAGGGCAGTGCTTGACCCTTCAGGATCAGCTCTGTTCTATATCACCCCAGAAGCTATCAAAGAGATGCTCTGCTTCAGGACTGAGAAGAAACTGGTCCCTCTATCACTCATAGACTTGATAAATCAAGGAGCCAGATTGACAGATGCTCAGGTCACCAAATTAAATCAGCTATACATTGGCTCTGACTCTGTGATGTATCCTCCTATCAATCAAGTGTACCTCAACCAATTGGGCAGAGATCTTGCAGACATGATTAGTCCCACTTTGGGCTACAACTCAATTGAGTTTGTTGATGAAACTGTACTAGTAATGATGCTTATGTTTGCCCCTGGCAAGTCTCCAGTCTGCTATGACTATGCCACCTATATATCAGACAAAATGCACGAGCAATTGATGAACCTGGCCAGAGAAAGGGTGTTCAGATACACCTCTTACATTTACCACTTAATCTTATATCATCAACATCAGAAGTTCTCTTTTCCAATCAAAAGAGTGGATGCCCAAGGCAACCCAAGATCAGTGGTCTATTGGTCCTCTGCTTTCCACTACAGATCTCACTCTCCATACACTTACTGTGAGTTCATAGATCTCTTCATCCACCCAGCCATGTCTATGTTGATGAGCTCGCCTCCTCCAAGGCTCACCGATGACATGCAAAGGATCCTTCAGTTATCCAAATCTTACAGCATTGGGGACTGGTACTTCTACCAGAAACACACAGTCATCAGGATCTATGGGTGTGAATTGCCTTCCTACAGACTACCCAGATATGTGCCCATGAGGCTGTTTGCCCTAGAATACTTCAGGCAGTTTGGAAATGTTGATGTGATTCACTTTTCAGGCAGAGGCAAGAAAGCACAGTTGAAGGTCAGGAACCAACTTGGCCACTTTGTCTATAACAAGAGGGAGGAAGGTTGGAAGGAGGCGGATAACATGTTAGAATCCCTTGGCCTCCAAACCAGTTTCCTTTGGAAACCCTATGACCCCAACCACTTCATAACTTTGAGAAGGCTCAAATATAAGCTGTCTGGCTATGATCATGTAAATATTCCTCACATTGAAAAATATGCAAACCAAGTAAAATGGAGGAGAGGTACCTTATAAGAGCCTGTTACACAAGAAGTGTTGAATCAAAGAGCGGTGAGGAATCTAAAGAAGATGGCTGACCTTGAACTTTGTTCACAGGTGTTTTCCCTTCCAAGCACACAAGTGGGAGCAGTTGCATCCTCCTCGACTGCAAATCAGCAAGCACCCAAAGCCACTGAAGATATATCTAGCAAAGGCCAGGAAAAGGAAATGGAGACCAAACAGCCACCCCATGAGAAGGTGCAGCAACAACAGCAGCAGGTAGAACAACAACAACAACAATAGGAATTACAACAAGAAGAAGGGCATCATGACAAAGAGCAGCCCCCATAGCAAGAAGGGGCAGTGGAAGCCCCAAAATCCACTGAGCAACAGCCACAACAAACTGTGCCTCCAAGGCAAGAAACATCAGCTGAAGCATCAATCCTCCAAACTCCACAAAAGGAGGATATAAGCAGGAAAAGGGACAGAGAGACTCCCTTAACCACATCAATAAGTCATGGTGAGAAGAGATAGAGATTGAATCCTTTCTCTGAGGAAGAAATGCCAATAGGGCAGTCTCTGGGCATGGGCCCACCTAGTAGAGAAGCATCTGCTAGCTCCTTCCAGCAGGGACAAGACAGAACAATAGGAGGAGAAGTCAGCTCCTCAAGCCACCAAAGAGAAGCTGAAGGAGGAATCAAACAGCAGTTTATTGATATTAAAAGGAGAAATGAGCCACTTAGAATACAACTCTACAATCATCTGCTGAAAATGGCTCCTACCAACCAGCAAAGACTGATGTCTGCTTATGATGTACAAGAGGGCAAAATGATCATGAGTCATTTTATGCCAGCTGTAGCACAACCCCAGTCCCCTGCAGATTATATAAGGACCAATCTTGAGGTCCTTGCCAAGGACATCCACCCAATGGACAAGATTGAATTACATAAGCAAACGGGTGAGATGGTGTATGCCTCCTTGGCAGACAAGACATTGGACAATTATAGGCTAGAAAATAGCCTTAATAATATAGCTACCCAACTTGAGTTGGAGAGAGCATCCTCTCAAGCAAAGGACAACAGAATAAGTTCCTTAGAAGATATAATTATATAGATTGGGCATGATCCCAAGGATATCAAGGGCATACAAGAAATATTAAAGTTGAGGGATGCAGACATGGCAGCTTTGAAGAGAAAGATCAAAATTCCAGCCACTATTCACCCTCAAACAGATGAAGTTGCCCAGCAAAGGCATGATCAAGATGCCACAGCTTTGCTGGTATCACTATATAAGCAGCTAATACAGACTCAAGAAAAGCTGGGAGAATCAGAGGCTGCACAGGCAGCATTACAGGCAGCTTTGAAGCAAAAAGAAGAAGGTCAGACCTCCCAGCCTCCTCTTGAAATAATAAACCTTGAGGAAACTGCTCCAACTACTGTTCCTCCTCCTCAACAAACAGAACAGGCCACACCATCCACCTCAGCACCACCACCAACAATAGAGGAGGCCCAAAGCCTGGATATGCAAAAGCTGAGAAATGAGATTCAGGCCTTGGAAGCACAAATGACAAAACTGAATGAGGCCAGGGAGAAATTAGCCAAGGTAAATGAAAGATATCACAAATCCAAGCAGGCTGTGGCAGAAAAGGGCAGGGAAATAAAAGCCCTCAAAGACAGGATAAAGGAGCTAGAGAAAGAGCTCCAACTGGATAAAGTAGTGGCTGAGATCAAGACAGTGCTATGGGCCAACATTGGCCAGTCTATTACTGACCAATGGCAGTATATTGAGACAATCCATGAGCAGTTGGAGCTCATTGCAAAAGAACAGAAGGAAATTCAGAGATCAAGGGCAGCTCTAGGCAATATGCCTGAAATTGCCAACAGGATGATCAATGTGCTCAATAATAGAACAAGTGCTCAGTTGGCAACTATGGGAATTTCTAACAGGACTGAGACTATTTTGTTGATAAAGAGGGTCCTTACACTGAGAAGCTTAGTGCAGACATTAGAGAGAAGGACCCAAGACATGCAGACCGAGGTGAACAGATTTATGGATAAATTTGTGGTATTACAGAACAAAGGTCTCCCTGGATTACTGAACAGTGCATGAAGATTGCTTACCCATGAGCAGTATGCCAAGAGGGTAAATACATTCACCACATGTCAGATCACTGAAAGGCCCAACACCTCAGAAGAAACAGGGCCAGCTACAGGGCAAAGTCTCTACAACAGAGTGGAGAATCTATTCTTTATAATGAATGAAATAACACACCTGTTTGAAGTGCCTCCTAACTTCTATAAATACACAGAGGCAGATGAGACTATGGATGCAATTCTCAGGCATCAACTACCCACACAGGAATGGTGGACAAAGGCAATACAGATGATCCTATAGACCAAGAAGCCATTCACTAAGTTTTTCATCAAATATACAAGGTGGCATGCACAGGAAAAGTTAATAAAATCAGCATGCATGAAAAGATGAAAGCTGAGCCAACTCAGCAGAACTTTCGGCCAGCAAGACAAGATGGACAGCTACAGGTGACAGGACTGAAAAGTCGCAGCAGAGCAGCCACATCAGCGCATTTTCCAGCATTTAAAGCAGATCATTCCAACCGACTCAGTGGCCTCCAAAGGCCAAAATATCTTCTGACTGATAGAAATGAGCATTGATGTTGTATTAAAAGCAGCAATAACTTCTTATCTGCTGTTCTGTACAAAGTTGGTGAAATATTTATTTCTCAGATGACTCAACGCCTGAGATATTTTGTATTACCGTTTGTATATATTTGCCCCTCGCATAAGCTTGCAGGGGTTGTTGTTGATTTCTTTTGAAGAAATTTCCTATGCTGTAATCTTTGCAGAGTTTAATAATAGAAGTGATGGAATTTCTGAAGTCCTGAGTTGTTTGAATGCATTCATGGTTTTTTGTTGAAGTTTGCAGGATCCCTGTGCATCTCATATACAATAAGTTTTCTGTAACTCTCTTCGTTTTTGTGTTTCAATCTTTTACAACCCATAAATGTTTCTAAGTTCTAAGTATTTAGCAACAAAGAAAAAGAATAGCTTTCAGGATTTATTCATGGAATACCCTGGGCTCAATCTATGTTGTTAGTGAATGTTTTCCTCAGTTATAATCTTGAGAAGTGTAATTCTTAATTGCTACACTTTAAGAATATATCTTTCACAGTGACCTTTGCTTCAGGAATTCAAGTTTGCTCCTGAACAAGATATTTCACTTTCACAGCATTAACTTAATGGAGAATTCTTAATTGCTTTCCATTGGCTAAACATGCATCATCATACATCATCATTTAAGCTTTAAAATTTTGTTTGTTGGGATACCCAATAGGCCCTGCAGTCTGAACATTCCCACTGAAGCATTTCAAACATTTCACAGCTCTAGACTCCATTGCCCAATGAAATACAACTGTCTAAACATTACATCTTAGGTATTGAAAGACATCCTTCAACCAAAACATAAACAAAAACCTGAGCATAATAGCTAGCCTAAAATACTATCATAACAGAGACAAATAATAAAGAGAGAGCCCTCTCTGATTACAGTTTGGCTAGAAACTGTGATCCAAAGATTGGTTAGTGGTTACCCCGGTCGTATTCCCTTGGGAGTCATAGGGAACAACCTGGGTGTTAACACTTTCTTCCAACTCCTAGTCTGCCATGATTTGGGTTTGGAACTTCTACCCAACTTCAAACAAACACAAGCTACGCACATCTTGGACCATATCCATGAATGGTGGAAATGTCGCAGCCTGTGCAAAACTGACTTTGAAGATGAATTCCTCCTGGATATTTTCTTGAGATACCTCACCTCTGAAATCTCTAAATATATGGCTAAAACATTCCAACAAGGCAAGGAAGAATCCATTAGTAAATCCCAACAACTGGAGTTGATCTATAACTAGTATGGGTACATTTATCACGTGCTTCTGGATGACCCGCGCCTACAGTCTTATCGAGAAATTATAGGCGCATCCAATACTGCTGACGGGCTAATTGGGGCCCTATCCCAAAGACATCACAACAATAGTTTCCAATATCTTACGTATCCATTTAATGGCCCATCATATGATGATACACCACTATTGCAAAGTACAAGGTATTATAATGGTCAACCTGCACCTATGCAGAATATAGTCAATTGGGTTAACCAGCACCAGCCCCTGCAAGGAGGCTCGTATCATCCCCTTCATGGAAATAAATACTCCTCTTGGAGTATGGATAAGATTCTTCTCCCCCCACCAGTATGTTAACCAGGGACAAGAGAACAAATATTCTCCTTTCCTAGCACTGCAACAATATATCGCGACAAAGAAAAATAGTGCACGGGTGAATCTAGTGCAACCATCTCTCTCTTCACTGCATCAATCAGAAGAACAACAAAATTCAGTTAATCCTTCGAACGGTGCTAGCAAAAACCTAAAAATAAGTCAAAGGAAGAACCCAAACGGGGAGGCAACAATCAGTAGAAACCCCCAAGGGCATCGGGAAGGGATAACCCCAACCGAAACCAAAACCAGGGTACTGCCAATAATAACTCACAGAAACAGGGCAACAACACTAATCTTCGAACTAATCATGCATGCTCTATATGCGGTGAGTACGTCCATTATACCCATCATTGTCCTCCACTTCTTGATTTGAAAAGGATACAAGATAGTAGGGGGCAAAGTGGACAACTAATTGCATTCATGCAGGAACCCTTCCCTCATCAGGGAATCGTTAACACAAAACAACAAAATTCCAAACTCACCCATCTAGAGGGAACCTCAAAAATACTCCTAACCATGATATCTTCATGACAGGAGAGGACATCCTCTTACAAATGAGGAATCAAACTTATGAGACTCCTCTGGAGCCCAATCCGTCCACCTCAGCTCTGACCATACCTACTGGATTGTTGACCATCACACGACCTTCCATAGATGTCATGTCTAAAATGGTTAAAGGACCTTTACAACGCATAGGGTCCAATTCAAAATTTTCCCATAGTTACACTATAGTCAATGACTTAGCTCAATTACCATCATCCATGTCAGTGCTTGAAGTCCTGCAGACGTGCCCAACCTAGCAGAAATCCCTACTTTCTAATTTAGGCACAATCAACCCATCTAATTCCCACCTCATGGTCTTTGACTTGGATAAAGCTACTCCACGGTTTCCCTCATCCATCGATTTCCAAATCCTTGTCTCAGTCCAGAATATCAATATCCATCATTGCATCGTTGACAAAGGGGCTTCCACATGCATCATGTCCAAATTTGTTTGGGAAAAATTAGGATCTTCTAAACTTAAGCCTTCTGACATAACGCCCAGAGCATATGACGGACGCCCTTCTACTCCCGTGAGTGTATACCCTAGCGTGCTAGTTAAGTTGGCTAGAAAAACTATGTTAATAGACATTGAAGTACTCGACACCTAGTTGGATTACAATATCCTACAAGACTGAAGCTATATGTATGAAACACTCATAATCTCCTCATCTGTGCTTAGAATCATGATGTTCCCCCATGATGGGAAGGTCATTACCATTAATCAACTCACATACTATAAGAAGAGATTTTCACCCACACCAGATGGCATGTTTCCCTTTGTATCACAAGAGATGGTCACTACTTACACTGAGCTCAACTGAGGCCAGTTTAAGTTGTCAAACCTCCTAGGAACATTCCTAGGAGACCCTTTGGTAATACAAGAGCTTGTCCCAAATACCGGAGCACTGGTATGCATGATGACTTCATAAAACACCACCCAAACAATGAAATTAGTTCCAGACACCTCACCCCCTCCAACTGAAGAATTCAGGTCTTTACCTTCTGCAATTACGCAAACCCCCTTCTTATGCCCCACACCCAATTTCGTCTCTCACCAAGCCATGGAAACCCTCACATTACCAAATATGACTCTTGCAATACGAGTTTGGTACCTAATCCCCATGACTGTGTCGGTTGAGTCAGGACACATACAGGAAGGGAGCTTCCCTATACCTCCATTTCATAGGACTACCACTACTCAAAATCATCCTACACCTACCACAATTGGAGCAGCTAGAAAAGAAAAACAAAATGGTAAAAAAGGAGAAACTTCCAAATCCTCCAAACTTGTGCAACCCTGCGTGTTAGGTGAGGAATTCAGGCACCCAACTCATATATGCCCCGAAATAGACGAGTTAAAAACAATCATGAATTCCTCTAAAACATTAGCAACCACAGCTCCACTAAAATGAGCGAAATTCGTACCCTTACATAACAAGGAAGTACACACCAACCATGCATGCGCCATATGCGATAAATATGGACACTACACTCATCATTGTCTGAATATCCCTGAACTCCAAGAGACACTAAAAGGTCTCATCCAAGCCAAAACATATTCTACATACAGGAAGAGGCATCATCCAAGTCTACACCTACTTACAACACACAAAAGTAGAATAAGTCATATTTCCATCCCTCTACTTTACCATGTGCTATATGTGATGACCCCACCCATCTAGTAGACTAGTGCCCAGAATTATGGACATGTTACCAAGTCCACCCCACCAGCTAGGAAGACCAAAGAAGAAAATATAGGCATCATTACCATATATGCACTATATGCGAGGAGAACCATCATAAAAGGAGGTGCCATCACCTTCCTCAATTCAGAAAAATAGTGAATTTCATACTTAACTTCGTAAAAGAAAATCCCTATCTGCTGGATTCAGATATGGAATCCATAGAACCCATCCCCCCACCCAGCGAAGAAGGACCCCTAGATGTCTGATGTGTGTTTGAGGAGAAAATACAACTCAGCCCCCACCATTTCACCTCCCATCACCATCATCATTCTAAACCAGACCAAAAGAAATTAAAAACCACCTGGAAAATAAATTCACCCATTACATGTACATTATGCAAAAAACCTAATCATTTGATCAATAAATGTCATGAATTGAGTAGGTTCAATGATATCTTCCACTTAGTAGCCCACATCCCCTATAAGCACCTCTCAAACCACAAAATTACACAGTGTTACTATCAAATATGCTCTTAATTCCACCACACAAGGAATTGGCAGTGCCTTGCATGGCTTCGTGCAACACGAGCAACAGTAAAACCAATCCACACAAATAGGCCAAGCCATAACAATACCTCACCCCAGAGATGGATACTTCCACAAGATATCTAGTCATGAAATGACAACGAGGCATCAACATCCCATGCCAGGAGTAGCACCGCCTCTCATACAATCTATGCAGTTAGCTCTGAACTAGCTCAGAGAAACCCTGTCCATAGCACAACTAAAGTTCAAAACACTTTGGAAGGGCCCATAAATCATCAAGAATTTCCTCCTCAAGGGGGCATGATACTGTCAAAGCCTGACGGGACTTGCCTAAATTTTTTTGTTAATGGTCTCTACCTAAAAAAATTCATTTATAAAATGTTAGAGTAACCATGTATGTACAATGACTTATTGTTTATGATGATCACCTCATCATAGATGTATTCTAAAAAATTTCTCTCTCATCTCATGTCAACAGATGGATCTTCTACCATATTATCACCATGGGTTCGCTAACAACACATCTTGATGGTTGCAAAATCTTGTTGATGTAGCATGGGCCATATACTCTCCTGACCAAACACCTTGTCTCTTCAATGGAATTTGTATCGGTTCAGCCACCAACAATCAAGCAGAATATGATTCCATAATAGGCCTCTTGACCGATGCCCACCACCTAAGTATCTGTCACCTACATGTATTCCTTGATTCCCATCTCATAGCATCTCAATTAAATAAGACGTTCCAAGCCCACAATCCATGCCTTTTTCACAAATATCTACATGCACAAAGGTTAGCTAGACATTTTGTTCAAATCACATTTACACATATACCCAAATATCAAAATCATATATCTGATCACATCGCTAATCAAACCCTAGACTGGAATGCATCACATATATATAACCATCAAGATATATAAAAACATCAACACAAGACACATCTAGAAACACAAGTGCAAAAATACAACAAGTATGGATGCATATATCACAACATGAGAGATACCAAAAAATAGCCTCGTATATACATCAAAAAAATATATGAGTACAAAAATCATTGGTCCACGACCAAGAAGGATAAGTCACCAAAAATGCAGTAGAGCATCCTCATAAAAGGGTGCTTGCCCTGGTGCATACATCATCTCAACCAAAAATACATAGCTAGCCTCCCTAGGGCCCTGGTGGCACCATCTACACATGAGGAGCCAAGATGGGACTTGTTGTAGTCACCGCCATAGCATTGCGGCGCAAAGTCGTCTGATGCTCCCGCTCTTGGGACATTGTTGTTTCAACCACAACCTCTAGAAGGTGAACCCATCCCTCAAATGGAACACCTTCGATCAAGGTCTCCACTCATCTCTAGGAGTCATGGCACTAGTGTAACTCTACCTCTGTTTCATCTTGTCACACCTCAACCTCCTCATCTCACGCGACTAGTCTCTTTGGAGCCATAACTCCCTCTCCAGAGGGCCCACCAATCTCCAGCTGAGGCCACTCTGTCGGTCTCTCTAAGCCGTCCAGATGAGCATCTGGTGGCCTCGGTACCCAGGGTCTCTAAGGAACAGGCACATCCCCCTCAACTCTCATATGTCTCGGATCATGGCCAACCAGAAAGGCCAATGGACGTCCTCACTTCCCCACATCTGCAAGTAAAAAACGCATAGTGTCAATATCATTGTAAATCATAAATGCATGAAAAAACACTTATGTATACAAATTTAGCAGTAAAAACCATATACCTAATCATCCCTAGGAAACACCTAGAGGAAGCCCCATCTTCAGATCTCCCCGAAAGTCAACCCCATGGTACGGGTATTCTAATATTAGTTGGGGGTTAGACTCAAACTAACATTGTACCACGTCAGTCCAGTACCAACACACCTAACCTCCACCCTCCCGTGGCATCGCTCATCCCTAATGGCACATGTGAGTCTCTCAAGGAGGCACCGCCAATACTGAAATAACAGGGTGAAGCTTAACCACCCTCTCGTAGAGTATGCTATAAAGCACACTCCCATAACCAAAACTCTTCAGTGACAATGGTTGAAGCTAAGTAAGCTGGGAAATCATCCCCTGCCACACTAGTCGAGCCTAGTCAAAGAATTCCCCCGCCTGAAGTTGCTGCAAAACTAAAATATGCGGCCTTCAGCACCAGTTGGGGGACTCCAACCCCACAAGTCTAATGATCATATTTAGTGTTTCTCGCTCGGCTAGATCCTCCATTGCTACAATCCTCATGAAGCCATCTAAAATAGGGTCAGCACTGCAGTGCCCATCAACCCAAACCCTCATGCTAGCATCCCCTATTAGAAGGGGATAAGGAAGCACCTCCCCTCGCAGCATCAACTCAGTAACGAAGTAGATGTCAACCTCTGCTAGTATCAATAAGTTTGTATGGAAAACAACCATCACTCAGCGATCCATATCCCATCAACTAACCAAATATCATAGGAACCTATCTTATGACCTCGTCAACAGGTTCTGAAGGAACTTCAGCAACCCCCACTGCACTAGTTGCTGCCTCGCACTAGCATCCTATGACACAACATTCCAGAGAGGAGACCAATATCTCTCTCTCTAGATCACCTTGCCACCAAGGATGCCACAAGTCAGAAAGGAGAACCCCTTAGGTCCTCAAAAAATCAAAATGGGGGAAAAAACTAGTTTTCTCCCCACCGCATGCTTGTTTCCTAAATAGGCGCATGGTGCGCGCACCTGTTCTTCAAAACAACACATGGTGTGCATGCCTTTATTTCATTTAGGCACGTACTAATGCACAAATGATTGGGAAAGTCATGACAAACCCCAACAGGGTTCACCGCGCAAACCCATAACTCATATGCATGCAGTGCACATCTGAGTACCCCTTTCACATGGGGTCTTCGAGCATAACTCTTGTTTTATGCGGTGACTGTGCGGCTCAAGGAGATTCACCCGCATGGTCCTCAATATTCAACCTAAAAATCCATACAGGGGACCCCTGTACGGCTTACCTAACCTAACAGACTAAAAATCACAAAGGTTAGGGCTCAAGCTCTTACATGTCTTTGACGGCGAATCTTGGGTGCACAGGTTGACCACAACAGCGAGAAACGCTCCAAGAAATCTCTCTGAGCTCCACATCTCAGCAATGCAAATGATTGATTTTTGGACCCCATGGCCCTATCTATCGCCCTTTTTACCATCTCTTGGGGTACATTATAGAAGCCTAGAATCTCCATTGACAAAACTGAAAGAGACGCAAAGATCAGTACCACAACATCTTCATCATGGAACCCTCCATTCCTGGAAACACAAAAAGTACTTTTCTAGGCCTATCATACATGTTAGGTACTTCTCCAACTCTCTAAATCCATAACATTAATTTATATGTATGTCTTAGAAAAATATTTCACTTCAGGTTTTGGTTGTATCCATTGAAGGAATATCACACATGGTCAGCTTCAACCAACACATCGACAAGCGAAAATAAAGTAAGTATCATTCTACACTCAGCATGATAAGCTTCCCCCTAAAAATATTTTCATATCCTGACAACATTTCTCTGAAATGTGCCATAAGGTCCAACATCTCAACCATGTTTACCACCATCTTTCACTTGTACATGATAAGCATTCTTGTCGGTCGATAGAAAAACCACCCCTCCATGGCTCCCTTCATCATTATAGAATTTTCTTCACACGAAGGAGCCATGACCACTCACTCCAACCCGGGTACCATCTTGTTATCGGGAAAACTAGTGTCTATTCAGAGCTGCTAGTCCCACTAAGACGGGTAGCTATATTAGAAACAAATAGATTAAAGTTACTTGTGTTTTCCTTTATGAGAGATGAATGAGAGAGAAGCAAAGAGTACCAACCTCAGTCTTTCGCTTGGCTCCTTGCTTGTTTCCACCCTCCTTTGATAGAGATTCACCACTCGTTCCTTACTTCTCCCACTTCAAAGAACACCTGTAGAGTCAAAGTAGCATAATACCATCAAAGCATAGAGATCTATAACCATAAATAATATAGGATCAGATGTATATTAGCCATACAAATGCATATATCAATACAAGATTCAGAGATATACAAGAATATGGAGGAAAATTAAAATAGATTTATTGATAGAAGTAGTAGAAGAGAGGATTACAACCCATTGGTCTGACCCAGCGCCATCCTCCCAGCATGAAAGCCCTCTTCACCTCATACAAAGCAAGATCACCCAACAATGTCTTCAAAGAGAAACCAACAGCACTTCCTTGCAAATTATAATATTCCAGCCTTTGGATCTCTTGGATGAGGGATCCATATATAGATGTTTACAGGAGAGTGAGTTAGCTTCTGGGATTTTGATTAGTGTCATTTTGCTGATAGTTCTTGGTTCCACTTGGAGATTTTAGATCTCTTACTCATCCCTGGGCGAATTCAGAGAGGCAAGTGTCATATGAGCAGTTTCTAGAAGATTCTCTGGGTTTCCATCTAGTAAACTGCTTCTGCCATTTGTCTTCTCTCACTCATAGCACCCTACAGAAGGGCTTTCCAGTATGCATCACATCCCCCATGTGTAATAGGTGAGATGCACCGCACCCTATGCATGGATTAGTCTATATGGTCTTGTTTTGACCAATTCTGAGTAGTTTTTCATGGAGAACTTCTGGGAGATGATGTTATTAGCTGACCTTGTTCCTTTAGGGTATGAAACAACACTTTTAGGGGTTTAGAAGCCCTTGGTTTATGGACATATGTGATTGGGGTTGTAGTGCCCAAATATGTCTATAACAGTTGCCCCCTAAAGCATGAGGTCATAAATCCTTTTGATGTCGGGTGAAATGATTTATAATGAGGATCCAAGGTTTTTCGAACTGGAAGGTGACCTGTAATAAGATACAATACAATACTTTATCTTCACAATATTTTCATGATATAGCTAAGGTGGGCATTCCCATGCTCGCTTTATAAATTCATATTCATGTACATAAGACAGACAATCGTCTGTGTGGCAGACTGATGATTCTGGTAGAGCCATGATCCTTTAGTTTGGATGATTATCTGTGCAGCTGTGATGTACACTTGATGTCTTTATTTTCTTGAATCTATCGCAGCCTGGATGGATGAAACTAGATCCGGTGTCTTCAAACTCATTCAATCTTCGTCCGAAGTACAAGTCGATCCATGTGAAAAGATGTTCTGATGTCGAACAGGGAAAGACATCGCTTGATTACCAGCGAATGATGTAAGATGTTAACAGGCATGAGAGGAATCACCGATAATGATGAACCCTCAAGGTATTGCAGTACAATTCACATGGTGTGAATACATGAGCTGATGTCAAACACCACGTAAAATCTTTGGGTCGAAGGCCATTGATGTAAACATGTCGCCGGAAGTAAGAAACTTGCCATTGAGGCATGCAAGCTTCAAGATACTGAAGGGGTTGTCCCTAAGCCAACTTCTTGGATAATGAGCTGATGTCGACAAGAAGTGACCCGTTTCAGGAGGGCCTTAATGAATCCCACATCTACGACACAGAATGGAGCAAATGATTTTGCGGAGGTGAAAACAATCTGATGATACAAGGTTCAAGGTGGCAGTCACGAAAAATGGAGAGTGAAGGTATTGCAGCGGATGAGACGTTGGCTAGGTTGGTGAATTCTCTGAGCGACTTCTCTTGAACATATCGGCGACACTGAAATGGATTGGTAGCGTTAACCCCAAGGTGGATGGTACGGTGGACCAATGGTGATGTGACCGGTGAATGGAATAACCCAACCCGACTCAATCATGGTGACGGAGTGAAAGTGTCATGTTCAAGAGCGACCTGCTACCAATGAAGCTATTCAAGTTTTCTTCCCTTTTTCCCCATTCATTGCTGACCAGTACCTCTTTATTTTCGTCAAGCTTGAGGAGGATAACATATGCTTGTTCTATAATTTTCCCTTTGGGCAAACCGTCACTATGCTTTAACGAGCCTAGCGACAATGAAACTCGATCTTGTTTGCATGGACAAGTTTGTCGCTATTGTTTTAATGAGTTTAACGATAAAGATAACTCGGTCCTTTTCAATTTTAGAGAGTCTAAAAAGGGACGTAAAGGCAACTCCAGTGGTCCTTTTTCGTAATGTAATCCCTTAATTCAGAAAAAGTGTAAAATAATATGAAAGGAATGGCTTTTCGGTAGTTTTAACGAGTCTAACAAGACAAGCGCTCGATATTTTTGTGTAATAATCCCTCAGGTCTAAAAGGATTAAAATCTAGAGGAGGGATAGCACTTCCGATCGCTTTAATGAGCTGGAGAGGCCAATTTCTCGGCAATCTTTTCATATTTTATGAGTCAGATGAAAAGAGCTTAAAGGTGACTCGTTTTTTGAGGAACGAGTGATGTTTTTGGATAGCAACTGGTTCCAGGAAAGGCTTGGAACTTTTTCAATCACGGCATTGGAAAGAGGGTGGCTAATAAAATCACTCATTGCAACTATTCCTCAAAAGGGTAAACAATCAAATGGAGGTGTATGATCAACTAAAAGAGAGTCGAGGTGATGGTAAGAACACGACCAAGGTTCAAAAGATGATAGTCATGCGAATGGTTATTTATTGAAGGTGGGGTTCATTTTTTAATGAGCTTGAACTCTATGGAAACATGTGCTCATTGCTACGTTTATTTTTTGATGAGCTTGAACTTAGTGTAAAACTGCTCATGGCGAGGTTTATTTTTTAACAAGATTGAACTTTGTGTAAAACTGCTTGTGCCAGTCGTATAATAGGGATGTCTCATCGGTAGGTTCATTTTTTAGGGAGCTTGCCCCATTCAAAACTTTGTTCCAAAGCCTTTTGTACGCCAACTAGGAGCGATTAACTACTGTCCTAGGGGTTAAAGAACTACTGAGGTTAGGTAGGACAATTTCTTGGTGGGAAACATCTCCTTTACTTTGCCATTTCCGTTGGTCCCGGTAAAGGTGAATGGTTGATCAGACCAATCACCTAACTTAAGTAGTTGAATTTAGTAAAACTACGAGGTTAGAGTTACGCTGGTCACTTTTCACTTGCGTGCAAAAAGTTTTGCATGCCCCCAAGTATAAAGTAGAGTTCCAGGTCACCATATGGAAGTTCTCACATTAGCGAGATCATCCGCGTCACAGGCAAAACCCTCCTTGGCAATGTCCATTGAAATGGACAAAGGTGACTGTTGTCAGTCCCAATCACATAACCTTTGACGGGGAATCTTTTTCCAGTCCAAATCCATTTTCCTAAATGGACAGGGGTATCAGACTAGTCATATTCCTACGTGGAAACCTATCTTATATCTGGGGGTTTCCTACCGAAGCAGACCAGGTGTTACAGGGAATAGTTTCTATGCAGAACTACTAATCCCACTAAGGCTGGTACCTACCTTAGAAACAAACAAAGTAAAACTACTTTCATTTTCCTTTATGAAAGATAGATGAGGGAAGAATAAAGCAGACCAACCTCTGTCTTGCACTTGGTTCCTTGCTCGATTCTTCTCTCTTCTGATAGTCCTTTGCTACTCTCTCTCTTGTATACCCAGATTCACAAAGTACCTGCAGAATCAAAGCAGAATAACACTATACGAGAACATGGATCTATTATCATAAACAATCTAGGATCAAATGTAAATTGACCATACAAATGCATAAAACATAAATCACACAAGAATATGGAGGAAAACTTGAATAGCTTTATTGATAATCAAGAAAGAGCCAAGAGAGTTACAACCAGTTGTTCTGACCCAGCGTCATCCTCTCAGCAAGCAAGCCCTTCTTCACCTCATGAAAAGCGTAGATCACCCAAAACTATGATGTTGCCTCAAGAAACTAACGACAAGTCCTTACAAGATGCAAAATTCCAGCCTCTGGATCTCTGGGATGAGGGATCCATATATAAATGTCTGTAAGGGAGATGAGTCAGCTTGTGATTTGATTAGTGTCTTCCCTCTGATAGTTCTTGCTTCCACTTGGAGATTGATGATCTCTTACTCATCCCTAGTCGAATTCAGAGAGGCAAGTGTCACAGGAGAAGTTTCAGGAAGATTCCATGCTTCTCCACCTCACAGATTGACACTGCCATTTGTCTCTTCTCGCCCATCGCACCCCATAGAAGGGATTTTTGAAATGCAACACACCCACTGTGTGTATTTAGGTGAGATGCAATGCACTTTGCCTATGGAGCAGGTGAAATGATCCAGTTTTGACCAACTCTGAGTAGTTTTTCATGGAGAACTTCTGGGAGAAGCTGTAATCAGTTGACCTTGTTCCTTTAGGGGTTGGAACAACACTTTTAGGGACTTAGGAGCCCTTGGTTTATGGACATTTTATGCTCGGGGTTGCAGTGCCCAAAAATGTCTATAACAGTTGCCCCCTAAAGCATGAGGTCGTTTAATCTTTTTGATGTCAGGTGAAATGCTTTATCATGAGGATCTAAAGTTCTTTCAAGCTGGAAGGAGACCTGTAATAAGATACTATACAATACATTATCTTCATAATATTTTCATGATCTAGCTGAGGCAGGCATTCCCATGCTCAGCTTTATAAATTCATTTTCATGTACATAGGACAGACAATCGTCCGAGTGTAGACTGATGATTCTGGTAGAGCCATCATCCCTTTGATTGGATGATTATCTGTGCAGCAACGATGTACATTTGATTTCTTTATTTTCCTGAATATATATCGCAGCCCGGATGGATGAAACTAGATCTGGCATCTTCAATCTCGTTCGATCTTCACTCAAAGTACAAGTCGATCCATGTGAGAGATGTTCTGGAGTCGAACATGGAAAGACATCGCCTGATTACCAGCCAATGATGTAAGTTGTTAATAGGCGCGAGAGGAATCACCGATAATGATAATGATCCTCAAGGTACTGTAGTACAATTCACGCGGTGTGAATAAGGGACTTAGCGTCGAACACCACGCAAAATATTTCGGTCAAAGGCCATTGATGTAAACCTGTCGCCGGAAGTGAGAAACTTGCCATTGAGGCATGCAAGCTTCAAAGTACTGAAATGGGTGTTCCTAGATCGACTTCTTGGATAATGAGCTAATGTCGACAAGAAGCGATCCATCATAAGAGGGCCTTAATGAATCCCACATCAATGACACGGAACGGAGCAAATGATTTTAATGGAGGTGAAAACGATCTGGTGATATAAGGTTCAGGGTGGCGGTCATGAAAGAATGGAGCGTAAATGTATTGCATTTGGTGAGACACAGGTGAATTCTCTGAGTGACTTCTCTTGAACATATCAGTGACACTGACATGATGGATTGGTAGCATTAACCCCAAATGTGGATGGTGTGATGTGACCATGGTGATGTGACTGGTGAATGAAACAACCCAACCCGACTTGGATGCGGAGTGAAAGTGTCATGTTCAAGAGCGACTTGCTACCAACAAAGTTTTTTCAAGTTTTCTTCCCAATTTTTCCCCAGTCATTGCCGACCAGTACCTCTTTATTTTTTTCAAGCTTGAGGAGGATAACATATGCTTTTTCTATAATTTTCCCTTCGGGCAAACCTATCGCTATGTTTTAACGAGCCTAGCGATAGTGAAACTCGTTCTTGTCTACTATGGACAAGTTTGTCGCTATTAGGTTTTAACAAGTTTAACGACAAAGATAACTTGGTCCTTTTCAAATTTATAGAGTCTGAAAAGGGAGGTAAAGGAAACTCCAAAAATCCTTTTTCGTCATCTAATCCCTTTGGTCCGAAAAAGTATAAAACAATACAGAAGGGATGAATTTTCGATACTTTTAACGAGTCGAACAAAACAAGCGCTCGATATTTTTGTGTAACAATCCCTCAGGTCCAAAAAGATTAAAATATAAAGGAGGGATAGCACTTCCGGTCCCTTTAACGAGCTGGAGAGGCCAATGGCTCGGCAATCTTTTCATGTTTTACGAGTCAGTTGAAAAGAGCTTAAAGGAGACTCGTTTTTTGAGGAACGAGTGATAAATTCGGGTAGCGGCTGATTCCAGGTAAGGTTTGGAATTTCCAAATCATGGCAGTGTTACAAGGATGGCTAATAGAATCACTCTTCGTAGCTGTTCCTCAAAAGGGGTAAACAATCAAATGGAGGTGAATGATCGGCCAATACAGAGTGGAGGTGATGATGAGAAAACGACCAAGGCTTTAAAGGCTGAAGTACTACATTCACGACGGTTATTTACAGGAAATTGGTTCATTTTTTATTGATCTTAAATGCTGGGGGAAACATTTGCTCATTGCTTATGTTTATTTTAAACAAGCATGAAGTCCGCGTTAAAACTGCTCGATGCGGGTTTATTTTTTAACGAGCTTGAACCCTGCAGTAACACTGCTCGTGATAAGTTTGCATACCTGATGTCGACAAGAAGCGATCCATCATAGGAGGGCCTTAATGAATCCCACATCAATGACACGGAATGGAGCAAATGATTTTAATGGAGGTGAAAACGATCTGGTGATATAAGGTTCAGGGTGGCGGTCATGAAAGAATGGAGCGTAAATGTATTGCAGTGGGTGAGACACAGGTGAATTCTCTGAGTGACTTCTCTTGAACATATCGGCGCCACTGACATGATGGATTGGTAGCATTAACCCCAAATGTGGATGGTGTGATGTGACCGGTGAATGAAATGACCCAACCCGACTTGGATGCGGAGTGAAAGTGTCATGTTCAAGAGCGACTTGCTACCAACAAATTTTTTTCAAGTTTTCTTCCCAATTTTTCCCCAGTCATTGCTAACCAGTACCTCTTTATTTTTTTCAATCTTGAGGAGGATAACATATGCTTGTTCTATAATTTTCCCTTTGGGCAAACCTATCGCTATGTTTTAACGAGCCTAGCGATAGTGAAACTCGTTCTTGTCTACTATGGACAAGTTTGTCGCTATTAGGTTTTAACGAGTTTAACGACAAAGATAACTCGGTCCTTTTCAATTTTATAGAGTCTGAAAAGGGAGGTAAAGGAAACTCCAAAAATCCTTTTTCGTCATCTAATCCCTTAGGTCCGAAAAAGTATAAAACAATACAGAAGGGATGAATTTTCGATACTTTTAACGAGCCGAACAAAACAAGCGCTCGATATTTTTGTGTAATAATCCCTCAGGACCAAAAAGATTAAAATATAAAGGAGGGATAGCACTTCCGGTCCCTTTAACAAGCTGGAGAGGCCAATGGCTCGGCAATCTTTTCATGTTTTACGAGTCAGTTGAAAAGAGCTTAAAGGAGACTCGTTTTTTGAGGAACGAGTGATAAATTCGGGTAGCGGCTGATTCCAGGTAAGGTTTGGAATTTCCAAATCATGGCAGTGTTACAAGGATGGCTAATAGAATCACTCTTCATAGTTGTTCCTCAAAAGGGGTAAACAATCAAATGGAGGTGAATGATCGGCCAATACAGAGTGGAGGTGATGATGAGAAAACGACCAAGGCTTTAAAGGCTGAAGTACTACATTCACGACGGTTATTTACAGGAAATTGGTTCATTTTTTATTGTTCTTAAATGCTGGGGGAAACATTTGCTCATTGCTTATGTTTATTTTAAACAAGCATGAAGTCCACGTTAAAACTGCTCGATGCGGGTTTATTTTTTAACGAGCTTGAACCCAGCAGTAACACTGCTCGTGATAAGTTTGCATGCCTGATGTCGACAAGAAGTGATCCATCATAGAGGGCCTTAATGAATCCCACATCAATGACACGGAATGGAGAAAATGATTTTAATGGAGGTGAAAACGATCTGGTGATATAAGGTTCAGGGTGGCGGTCATGAAAGAATGGAGCATAAATGTATTGCAGTGGGTGAGACACAGGTGAATTCTCTGAGTGACTTCTCTTGAACATATCGGCGCCACTGACATGATGGATTGGTAGCATTAACCCCAAATGTGGATGGTGTGATGTGACCATGGTGATGTGACCGGTGAATGAAATGACCCAACCCGACTTGGATGCGGAGTGAAAGTGTCATGTTCAAGAGCGACTTGCTACCAACAAATTTTTTTCAAGTTTTCTTCCCAATTTTTCCCCAGTCATTGCTAACCAGTACCTCTTTATTTTTTTCAAGCTTGAGGAGGATAACATATGTTTGTTCTATAATTTTCCCTTCGGGCAAACCTATCGTTATGTTTTAACGAGCCTAGCGATAGTGAAATTCATTCTTGTCTGCTATGGACAAGTTTGTCGCTATTAGGTTTTAACGAGTTTAACGACAAAGATAACTCGGTCCTTTTCAATTTTAGAGAGTCTGAAAAGGGACGTAAAGGAAACTCCAAAAATCCTTTTTCATCATCTAATCCCTTAGGTCCGAAAAAGTATAAAACAATACAGAAGGGATGAATTTTCGATACTTTTAACGAGCCTAACAAAACAAGCGCTCAATCTTTTTGTGTAATAATCCCTCAGGTCCAAAAAGATTAAAATCTAAAGGAGGGATAGCACTTCCAATCCCTTTAACGAGCTGGAGAGGCCAATGGCTCGGCAATCTTTTCATGTTTTATGAGTCAGTTGAAAAGATCTTAAAGGAGACTCGTTTTTTTAGGAATGAGTGATAAATTCGGGTAGCAGATGAATCCAGGTAAGGTTTGGAATTTCCCAATCACGGCAGTGTTACAAGGATGGCTAATAGAATCACTCTTCGCAGCTATTCCTCAAAAGGGGTAAACAATCAAATGGAGGTGAATGATCAGCCAATACAGAGTGGAGGTGATGATGAGAACACGACCAAGGATTTAAAGGCTGAAGTAGTACATTCACGACGGTTATTTACCGGAAATTGGTTCATTTTTTATTGAGCTTAAATGGTGGGGGAAACATTTGCTCATTGCTTATGTTTATTTTTTAACGAGCATGAAGTCCGCGTTAAAACTGCTCAATGCGGATTTATTTTTTAACGAGCTTGAACCCTGAAGTAACACTGCTCGTGATAAGTTTGCATGCCCCCAGCATAATAACGCAAATCGAGGTGCATGCCCCCCAAGCTTCATTGCATTCAACTCAGTGGTTGGAATGAAGGTTTACCTTTGAGATTTGGAAAGGGGATTTGTTTCATTTTTTAATGAAGTTGACACAGTAAAAGAACTATCCTAATGACTCCTTGTTTCATTTTTTAAACAAGGTCCACACAAGATAAGAACCGTCCTCGGAATCCACCGTATTTATAGTATTTGATAGAAAATCAGCAACTGAAGGATGCTTCAGGTTGCTGTAATAATCTCCGTGGTAATCCGGGAGATGGGAGTGATGGTGGTAATCTTCCCATTGTGCCTCTCCTATCATCATTGATTGAATGATTCCTTCGTCTGTAGTATGTACATGCGACCAAGGATCTGAAGAGGTGTCATATTCCTTAGACCTATCTATCCAAAAACTCGATGAGCTTTGATTTGGGTTTTCCCCCCAGGCCAAGAAAATTGATTGCTACAATATTTCTAAAATGGCGATGATCCATGCTAACAAAATGTTTAGGAATCTTCTGAATCCATTAGATATAGAAGATTTCATATTGCAGGTTTCCACTGTGGCCACTTCCGCCAAATTACTCGGAGGCGGTAGGGTAAAAGTACCTATTAAGGCAGGGTATTTTAGGAGGCCTACTCCAATATTTTGAAGAGAATGATTGCTTCCATGGATCATTGGAATGCTTCCCATAACTTGTGAACTGTTGGGGAGAAATGTTTGTTGGTCGACAATTATAATTCCTCCTTGAAAGGGAAATGGAATATTCCTAAAATAGGTCGACACAACTGCGGCCATGGCATATATCCAGGTCCTTCCCAGTAGGATGTTGTAATCGAGGTTTTCGTCGATTACTTCAACATCAATTTCTATTGTTTTGCCCCCCAGTTCAACTTGCAAGTTACTTAAGATCCTGTATGGAGTGTATTATCGTCCATCAAATTCTTTTAATGTCGTTGATGATCTCGACAAGGGTGGTGAGCCTAAATTTTTCCTGCAACTCATCGACATAATACATGTAGATGCCCCCTCATCAATAATTGTTCGATGAACAATTTTGTTGAGGGCTGTCACTTGAATAAGGAAAGCTAGTTGAGCTGGTAACTGAGGGTCATATCCTTTATGATCAAAGGCCACAAGATTGGAATCCATTGGGTCAATCTCACCTATTGCTGATAATAGATCATGCTTTTGGGAGAGGCAATTTTGCGATACCTCAAGTTTTGACATAGCGGATGGCGATTGGGCCAGGTCCTCTTCTATATTATAATTCTGTGCTACTTTTGCACAAGGATTAAATGTCGATTTGTGTACTAATCCCTTTGGCAACTTTATCATTGGTTCAGGAATGATGGGTGGCACAACTTCGGTCAAAGTTGTTGTCGAACTACTAGGTTGTTTATTAGCCTTGTTATTCGACAGCTGTGGATTCCTGTAATATTTATTCCTTGTCAAAGCATCATTTTGCTGCTTTGAGATAGACAACATAAGCACTTGGGATCGGGAAGCATTTTGATTAGCAACCATTTTGGTTCCCGGGTTTGGAAACAGATAGTCAATATTGTTGAGGTTTTTGAACTCTTAAAGAGTTTCTTAACTTCAGCTTTGTGTGGACAATCTCTCGTCCGATGATCCTCATCGCATATATCTGACACCCCGCAGGGGGTTTCCTTTGCCCAGAAGGGTTTGCAGAAGGTTTTTCAGGAGATGACTCATCTTGCTTCTTTTTTCTCCCTTTCTTTCTCTTCTTGCCTCCTGGTTGCTTGGTTTCTTTGCCTTTATCTGTTGAGACGGCATTTACTTCCGAGGTAAAAAGTTCTTCTTTTGCATTTTGACTGGAAAACTTACGGGCTTTTTTAGATGTAGCCTTTGTCGATCTCGTGTCTGTTGCGCTAATCATGCCATTGCCAGCATGAGTGTCATTGTTTGATTTAGGAGGAGGAGGGACCAAGAATTCCGGTTTGGGAGCATCAAGTATTTTATCGTAGAGCATGCCAAACTAAGTGTAAATTAAATCTAAATATTCCGCACGAGAAATAACTTGCTCTTCGGTGATGACTCCCCCTTTTGCCACATCTTCTGTAATGGTAGGTAACAAATACTTAATAAACCATTCAGCTAAAAGCTGATCAGGAACATACGTTTTTACCATTCTACGACGACGTCGCCACTCATGAATATGATCAGATATGTGAGTGGCCGTTGTTTGTTTGAAATTGGTAAGAAGTTCTGTTCCCGTTTTGTACCTTATCGGTAACTGAAAATGGGTTAAAAAGGTTGTGGCTAGGGTACTGAAGTTGTCAAACGAAGCTCTGGGCAATTCGATATACCATTTGGCTGCCGGACCAGTTAACGTCCTCTGAAAAAGACGAAGCCTAATTGAATCATCGTTTAGGGTGTTTGATGAACACCACAGATGAAAGGTCATCACATGATTCGACGGATCTTCACCCAGATTCCATTAAATTTAGGAATACCTAATGGAATTTTATGCGGAATCGCTGGCCACCAAGGAGCATAAGCGATTGGATCGTTTGTTAACCGATTTAGATCCGGTAACTCTAAAGTCGCCACGAAGGGTAACTGTTGATTCAAGTTAGGCGAAGCATATCCAGGATAAGATGGAATCACCTGAGCAGTTGGTCTTTGCATACCAGCATAATGCATTTGATGCTGGTAACATTGGTAAGGTTGGTGGGCATAACCATTGTAGAATGGTTGATTTTGACCGTTTTGAATATACGGCTGCCCACTATTTGCAAAGATTTGTTGCTCAGATCCTTGGTATACTTGTTGGAATTATGGTTGTTGGTATTGCACCAGCCATGGTTGTGAAGCCACGTGTTGTTGCCCGATACTAACTATTTGACCAAGATGAGGGGTAATTATACCCGTTTGGGCCTGTGTCATTCCACCAATCGGCGATTGTGGTTGAGTCGCAGGGTCAAGAGGCTGTTGCATTACAACCTGAGAAACCTGAGGTTGGCATACAACAGGTAGTGCTTGTACTTGCGACACCGTCACAATAGCTAGCGTAGTTGGTATATTTGACATAGGTAAACATTGTTGCATTGAATATACAACTCTGGGTTGTTGAGGCAGTATCGGCACCCAACCACTAGATGTAATTCTAGTGTAACCTGAATTTTGTTGTGAACTCCCGTATGGCTGTCCTCCCGGAGGTGACAATGAAAGGGTATACTGCCCCCCATACGACGGTAATTTGGTACTTAAAGGAATGGTTTGCCTTTGAGGACCGAACTACCCAAACTCACATCCTGAAGGATCAATTTGTTGAGACTCAACATAAGAGTTTCCGGATACTATTCCAGATGAACAAACAGGAACGGACCATACTGTCGAAATAGCCCCTGAGTGGGCCCCTTCTAGCGATTGAGAACTAGTTGGGACAGATGGTATACCGGCGAACATTGTTGGAGTGACAGCAAGAAGTTCTGCCGTCGCTGTGTCGGACGACACAATCCTAGATTTCGATGGTTGCTCAGACATTTCTAGTCTATCCAAAAGATTACCTAGTGATTCTATAGGAGATTCCACTGGCGGTAGACTAATTTCTGATGAAGAAGGATATAGAGTGATCCTGACTCCAAATTGCGATGGAGTACTAGATGGAGGATCCTCCACAATCTCTTCTATAGCAATTAGACCAGGTGGAAGAGGTAGACCGTCAGGTCTGTAAAATATTTCTAGTGCTGAAGAAGGTATGGAATCTGCAGCGACAGATGTTTGGGGAATAACACTCACTGAACTGGTTGTAGATGAAACTGGTTCAATAACACAAGTGTTTACCTTCCAACTAGGATCAGAGCTACTGTCCCTCGGTGGCTGTTGAACTTCTTCTGTAAAGGCAAGGATACCATAAATGTTTGGAGTAACCAGAGTCTCTGATGTTATTGGAACACTTGTTCTAACTTTACTAGGAGATTTGGAACCGGTTAAACGAGTTCGCTTTGTCTGCAATAGTTTTGATTCCGGAGAAAAAGACGGTTAACTCGTAAGCCTCCGTGAACGACGGGGTTTCAATTGACTTTCTTCCATGATTGCGGATTACTCGATCAAACAAAAATAAAGGGGAAGTATGTTTCCGAATTAGATGAATTTTAGACACTTTGACGCAACTTGTTTTTTCAATTTTTAAGAGTCGAGAAAAAACAAAACATGACTCTAGTCGCCTTCAATTTTTAATGAGCCTGAAGTGACAAGTGCTCAGATGGACCTTTTCCGTTAAGGAGTCTGAAAAGGAACGAAAGGGACTGCTCTGGAAATCTAGGCAGAGGGATTGCCAAACCAATCGCAAAACTGCAGAATACTTTTTACGGTATGGCAGCCAATCTTCCTGAATGTTGTGTTCAGTGCATTGCAATCGATAGGGCGGCAGACACGGATTCCTATGGATAAAGGATTAAACCTATTGTGGTCTCCCAAAATATACTCGACGGTACGTGGGAGCACAAGTCCGTACTAGCACTTATCGTCTCAAAGTGGAGGAATCACCCAACCAACAGTGAGAACAACAGTTACCAGGCTTTACGACATCGGAATACGTCTCTAGCCTAGACTTCTAGATGTTGTGAGTTAGGTTCCAAAGCGTTGTTAGATTCATTAAATTTATTTTATAGTTGATCTTGCTTAAGAAATTTTCCTTTTAGGTTCACCGTGTGATGTAGATGTACAATTCCTAAAATGCAATCTAAGATGATAAACAGTCGTTTTATCTTCTTTGAGCAATGAAAATCCTAGCTACTAAGGAAAGAGAGACAGTATTCTTTCAGCAAAGAGCATAGAGCACACACTATATGCACCGTCCTAAATCAAACCAATCAAACAATCTAAATGAAAATGCACATGCATGTACTTGTTTTCAGCCTTCTTAATATGTGAATGATAAAAAGAAAGCTAATGCGCAAATCTGAATTATTTTTCAAAGCGACAATTACAAACAAGTTTCTTTCCAAAATCAAAATGAAGACAACGACAACACTTTGCAATTTGGAAATGAAAACTTGCTTTTGACACTAGAAAAACTACTAATTCAGACCAAATACAATAGTAATAGGGTAATCGACTACAAGAATAATCAGGTCCTCTTCTATGACTAAAAAGGACACTTGTGACACTTTCAAATCAAGAAACAATAGTACAATTACGTTACTTTTTGTAAAGGAGAACTGAAAATGACACAACAAATACATAAAAAAATTTACAGTTCTTTGCACAATGGAGGCAGAATAACAGCAAGGAAAGGGGTTTCAAATAGAGGTGTACTAACTACAGGCAGCAAAACTCTTGAATAGATCTGAAAAGAGTGAACACAGAAACCAAAATTTAGGAACAATGCCTAGTCTGATCAGCACACCTGTAACACAGTGAATTTGAAATGCAGCGCACCTACTACACTCGGGAAGTGCACTGAATTTGAGATTCACATAACAGATAGTGCGCTGGACCAGGGACGAGACTTTGATTGGGTTTCGGGTCATAGTTTGCAGTTCAGTTCAGGGATTTTGGCCGAGCAAGTGGTAATCAGTAAATCAATCACAGGGGTAGATCTAAGGACGTTACTAGAGCCACCACGAGGGCAATTAGAAAGCTTGTAAATCAATTGTTTAATTCATAAACAAAACCTGAAGATTGACTGAAGTGGCATTTATCTACTTTGCATTTTCATAGCAAATGCAATTTGAAGGCTACCTGGCTCGGCTTCAGGCTCCTTCTGTAAGTTTATAAAGTAAACAAATGTAGATAAACAAACAACCTAGTCACTCCCCAGCGGAGTCGCCATTTTGTTACAGGGAATAGTGTCTATGCAGAACTGCTAATCCCACTAAGGCTGGTAGCTACCTTAGAAACAAACAAAGTAAAACTACTTTCATTTTCCTTTAAGAAAGATAGATGAGGGAAGAATAAAGGAGACCAACCTCTGTCTTGTGCTTGGTTCCTTGCTCGATTCTTCTCTCTTCTGATAGTCCTTTGCTACTCGCTCTCTTGTATACCCAGCTTCACAAAGTACCTGTAGAATCAAAGCATCATAACACTATACGAGAACATGGATCTATTATCATAAACAATCTAGGATCAGATGTAAATTGACCATACAAATGCATAAAACATAAATCACACAAGAGTATGGAGGAAAACTTGAATAGCTTTATTGATAATCAAGAAAGAGCCAAGAGAGTTACAACCAGTTGTTCTAACCCAACATCATCCTCTCAGCAAGTAAGCCCTTCTTCACCTCATGAAAAGCTTAGATCACCCAACACTATGATTTTGCCTCAAGAAACTAACAGCAATTCCTTACAAGATGCAAAATTCCAGCCTCTGGATCTCTGGGATGAGGGATCCATATATAGATGTCTGTAAGGGAGATGAGTCAGCTTATGATTTGATTAGTGTCTTCCCTCTGATAGTTCTTGCTTCCACTTGGAGATTGATGATCTCTTACTCATCCTTGGTCGAATTCAAAGAGGCAAGTGTCACAGGAGAAGTTTCTGGAAGATTCCATGCTTCTCCACCTCACGGATTGACACTTCCATTTGTCTCTTCTCGCCCATTGCACCCCATAGAAGGGATTTTTGAAATGAAACGCATCCATTGTGTGTATTTAGGTGAGATGCAATGCACTTTGCCTATGGAGCAGGTGAAATGATCCAGTTTTGACCAGCTCTGAGTAGTTTTTTATGGAGAACTTCTAGGAGAAGCTTTAATCAGCTGACCTTGTTCCTCTAGGGGTTGGAACAACACTTTTAGGGACTTAGGAGCCCTTGGTTTATGGACATTTTATGCTCGTGGTTGCAGTGCCCAAAAATTTCTATAACACCAGGGCACATGCCTCCTGGGTTTCAGTCACGATCACTGAATCACTCGCGATCATCAGGTGGATGGACTAGAGATTGATTAGACATTCCTTGTGAAAAAAAACCATTTAGGGATGGAATTTGACTAATAGTTGTGTTTTAACTAGGGAATGAAAGCTGGGAAACTAGGAAGAGTGAGGAAATGATAGCTCCCATGCTATAAATGTAGTCACGTCCAAGGAGAAGATTGTAATCTAATGGCCCTTGGACTACCCTCGCGTTCAGATAAATGGTTTTCCTTCTTAAAGTTATAGGCAAATTTGGAAGGATCCCTAACAGTCGATTGGTTCCTTTGTTGAAGCCTGAAAGATTTCAAATCTCAAGTAGAAGCGATGGCCAACCAAGCGCTTTCCAAGCAGTGGAGGAAAGGATACTCACGAAAGCCCCTTCATCTATGATAGTACCAACCATGATCATTCTGTAAGATTGTACTATGATTCGAAATGGTAGGTGGGGTCTCCCTAGTAGATTCCAATCGAAGGAAACGACTAGATTGCTTGGAGGTGGGACAAAATAAACGACTAGATAAATCTCTGACGAACTTCCTTCCTGCGGTAAAGGAACGGGTAGATTGCCCCCATGTTCATCGAAGTCTGTGTTTATGAAGAGAATTTGAACGATGTCATTCCCATTCTCTTTGGTGACAGTATCATCTGAAGGTGGACCCTCTGAAGGCAAGATTGGGTCGACTGCCATCTCGACCTATTGACTTTGGTCTGGTGTGGACTCAAAGGGTTTATCTTCAATGATAGGTGCTTCTACCGACAACAATGGTGTGTCAGTCGGATTTTCAACTAGCGATGGACTTGGAAAGAGTTTCTTGTATCCAGGAGGAAGTCGCTACAGTGATGCGGGATGGTTATCCAAGACTCTTTTAGCCTCGTCTAGGAAGGGACAATGGTGGAGGGCATGATCCCCTTCACACAATCTACAAGGAAATTTGGATCTTCCTTTTTGTCCATTGACTTTTCTTTCACTCGTTGACGGTGTACTCTCAACATGATCATCAGCGGTTGAAGACACCAGATTGTGCAAGCAGGGAGACCAATCCCTTAAGATCCATGGGATGCAAGGACAATCTCGATGATAGTGGTCTCCCTTGCAAATGACACATGGGGATTTAGGTTTGGAAGGTGTTGTGTGTGGATTTTCACCAAATGATGCACAGTTGCCCCCTTTTGTGGTTGGACTCTTCTTCTTCTTCTCCTTCCCTTTCTTCTTCTTCTCAGTTACTTGGTTTTTAGTGTTACTAGCTTCACCAAGTGAAGAAGAAGAAGGAGAGGGAGAAACAAACGAAGTATAAGGTGGGGGAGAAACTTTAGTATCATCTAGTTTCTGATTTGATTCCTGAGGAATTGCGGTGTTTTGAACGACAAAGATCGAGAAAAGACATACGGACAGGCCAATTGTGAGCCCTAGAAGAGACAATGTGGCCATGTGTGGAGCACCAACATCCCCCCAAGAGGAGAAGGGACTAGGATTTCCCCCAAGGGGAAATCCTTAATTGGTAGACTCCATTTCTCAACCTAAAGACAAATGAGGGAATAGTGACGTTATTCCAATTAAAATAAATTTTATGACGCTTTGACACAACTTGCTTTTTCAATTTTTAAGAGTCGAGAAAAAGCTAAAGATGACTCTAGTCGCCTTCGATTTTTAATGAGCCTAAAGTGACAAGTGCTCAGATGGACCTTTTCTTTTAAGGAGTCTAAAAAGGAATGAAAGTGACTACTCTAGAAATCTAGACAGAGGGATTACCAAACCAATCACAAAACTACAGAATACTTTTTACGGTACGTTAGCCAATCTTCCCGAATGTTGTGTTCAATGCATTGCGATCGATAGGGCGGCAGACATAGCTTCCTAAGGATAAAGGAAGTAGCCTATTGTGGTCTCCCAATATAAACTCGACGGTATGTGGGAGCACAAGTCCGTACTGGCACTTGTCGTCTCAAAGAGGAGGAACCACCCAACCTACGATGAAAGAGATAGTTACTAGGCTTTACGACGTTGGAATACGTCTCTAGCCTAGACTTCTAGATGTTGTGCGTTAGGTTCCAAAGCGTTTTTATGTTCATTGAAGTTTATTTTACAGTTGATCTTTCTTAAGAAGTTTGCCTTTAAGGTTCACCGTGTGATGTAGATATACAATTCCTAAATATGCAATCTAAGATGATAAACAGTTGTTTACTTTATTTTTGCAATGAAAATCCTAGCTACTAAGGAAAGAGAAATGAAATTCTTTCAACATAGAGCAGAGAGCACACACTAGATGCACTTTTCCTAAATCAATTTCAGCATGCAGTCTTAATGCAAATGCACATGCATGTATTGTTTTTTAGTTTTCCTTAATGTGAGAATGACAAAAAAGAAAAAAAAGTATAGATCTGAACTATTCTCTTCCAAAGCGATAGTACTAAAAATTTTCTTTTCAAAAAAAGAAAGTAAAGCCAAGACGACACTTTGCGATTTCAAATTCAAACTACTTTAGACACTTGGAATACTAATGATTCAAATCAAATACAATGGAATAAGTGTAATCAACTGTCTAAAAGAGAAATGCTTTGTAATACTCTTTTTCTTGACTGAAAACGAGACTTGCGACACTTTCAAATCAAAAGACGATAGTTTGATTAAGCTACTATTTGCAAAGGAGAACTATAAATGATGAAAAAATACATAAAAAAACATTCACAATTCCTTCTGATGGAGGTTGAATAATGCAAAGGAAGATGGTTTCAACAGAGATATATTGATCACATACAACAAAACTACTGAATAAAGCTGAAGACAATGAAGAAAAAACCAAAATTTGGAGGCAGAAACAGTCTCATCTGATCATCGCACCTGTAAGACAGGGAAACAGGGATGCATCTCACCTACAATACACGGGAGATGTGATGCATCCAGACTGCCAAGAAGAGATAGTGCGATGGTCCAGGGACGAGACTGAGCTTGGTTTTTGCTCATAGTTTGCAGCTAAGTTCAGGGATTTAGGCTGAGCTAATGATTGTCAGTAAACACAAAGTATAGGGCTGATCTAACGAGGTTATTTGAGCTACCCCCAGGGCACTTATGATGTTTGCAAGTCATTTGTTCAGTTCTTAAACAAACCCGGATATTGACTGAAGCAGCGTTGATCTACTTTGCACTTGCATAGAAAATGCAGTTTGAAGGCTATCTGGCCTAACTTCAGGCTTCGTCTGTAGTTTATGAAGCAAATAAATAGAGACAAGCAATCAAACTATTCGGTCCCCAACAGAGTCGCCATTTTGTTATCAGGAAAACTAATTTCTATTCAGAGCTGCTAGTCCCACTAAGATGGGTAGCTATCTTAGAAACAAACAGATTAAAGTTACTTGTGTTTTCCTTTATGAGAGATAGAAGAGAGAGAAGCAGAGACTACCAACCTTATTCTTTCGCTTGGCTCCTTGCTTGTTTCCTCACTCCTTTGATAGAGATTCACCACTCCTTCCTTACTTCTCCCGCTTCAAGGAACACCTGTAGAGTCAAAGCAACATAATACCATCAAAGCATAGAGATCTATAACCATAAAAAATATAGGATCAGATGTATATTAACCATACAAATGCATATATCAATACAAGATTCAGAGATATACAAGAATATGGAGGAAAACTCAAATAACTTTATTGATAGAAGTAGTAGAAGAGAGGATTACAACCCATTGGTCTGACCCAGTGCCATCCTCCCAGCATGAAAGCCCTCTTCACCTCATACAACGCAAGATCACCCAACAATGTCTTCAAAGAGAAACCAACAACACTTCCTTGCAAATTATAAAATTCCAGCCTTTGGATCTCTTGGATGAGGGATCCATATATAGATGTTTACAGGAGAGTGAGTCAGCTTCTAGGATTTTGATTAGTGTCATTTCACTGATATTTCTTGGTTCCACTTGGAGATTTCAGATCTCTTACTCATCCCTGGGTGAATTCAGAGAGGCAAGTGTCATATGAGCAGTTTCTAGAAGATTCTCTGGGTTTCCACCTAGAAACTTGCTTTTGCCATTTGTCTACTCTCGCTCATCACACCCTACAGAAGGGCTTTCAAATATGCATCACACCCCCCATGTGTAATAGGTGAGATGCATCACACCCTATGCATGGAGCAGTCTGTATGGTCCTGTTTTGAGTAGTTTTGAGTAGTTTTTCATGGAGAACTTCTCGGAGATGATGTAATCAGCTGACCTTGTTCCTTTAGGGTATAAAACAACAATTTTAGGGGTTTAGAAGCCCTTGGTTTATGGACATATGTGATTGGGGTTTCAGTTCCCAAATATGTCTATAACACATCTCACATGCATATCTGAAAATTTAGCCTCATTGTGTTGCATTCATTATGCATTCACCCCATTTTCCTGGGCCCACCCATAATACTAACAGATGCACCTCTGCATCCTACATTTTGCCTATCGTTCATCCACATCACATAGCGCATTTGTACCACTTCACCTACCTCCCCGACACAGAGACCAACCAATGGAGCCCCCACCCTCAGTAGATACATTACACCTTCACACAAGTTACTATCATCATGGGGCACCTGTCTCTGTGGTTGTACATCCAAACCAACCCCTATTCTTTTGGCAAGTGTACAAATATTTTTTCAAAAAAAAAAAAATTCTCCCATCTGTTAGTGTCAGTCAGTTTTTTCTGTCACTAGTGATCAAATATGCTCTTACAAGGTGTTGTCAGGGTGTTAAGTCAAATTTTTGTCATTTCAGTGAGTCTTCAAATAACAATTTGGTCACTAGATGTTGTGTCTAGGTCCCTACTTCTCCCTTCACATACTCATGGTCTTCTAACTCATCATGGTCATTTGCTTCTTTGAGGTATCATATCTTCTTTTAAATGTCTTGGGTCATGAAATGGTTAAATTCCTCATTTTAGGTCATGGTTTAGGGTTTCACTCCATATGTCATCATGATACCATATGTCAAAACAAAAATATGTCCATCATGTGAGTAATGGGTAAAAGGAGTTAGCAGCTTAGGGAAAGAAAAATAAAGGTAAAGGTAATGTTTTATTTCAAATAAGACAATGGTACACTACCTCATCTCATCATTTCTCATAGGGACATTTTTTCTTCAAAATATGTTTCTGACCAAATGGGGAAAAAATTTACAAAAATGAAAGAGGTTTCTATCAAAAATAGGCCAAGGAACAAAAGCCTCCTTTTGTTTATGCACAGGTGTTATTATTTTAGATAAATGCCCAAACTACACTTTCTACAAGAGAGTTGTTGCACTTCTGGAAATATTAACTTCAAGATAGTTTTTCATGGATTTGGAGTAGGTTTTGGAAGTACTTAAGGACTCTATTGTGTAGCAGACATCATAATATTTCCAACCATACCACTTTCAGCCCAAAACTCCTCCAGGAAGGTAGTCAAAAGTGCTCTGCAAGTTGGTTATGCGCTTTTGTTAGAGACAACCTCCGTTTTTGGAGTGACCTTGGGAAAATCAATTTTTCTCCCTATTGGAGTGTCCAAATTGCATTATTGAGGAGTCCATATTGTATCTAACTTCAAGATATTTCCAACGAGCTATCAAGTTTGCGATTTGGAGTAGTTTAAGGCCTCCAAAGGTGGGTTGAAAAACAGATGTTGCGCACAAAAAGCCCTTGTTATGCTCTTGGACATCACGTTGTGCATCGGAAGCCTTCGCTGCACATGGGGCAGAGTTCTCCAAAATTGGTGTTTGACCACCAAAATCCATTTTTCAAAGCTCCTCTTCTGTAATTTCATCCTCCAGACTCTATAACAAGTAAGTTCAGTTATTTGCATGCCCTCCTTTTGTCTCATATGTCAAGAAATTGATCAAATATTTCTTCGCCTAGGGTTAACATGAATTTCATGGTTTTTATCTTAAAATGATGAATTTATGCCCTAAACCCTATATTCCTTATCCATACACCTCTATTTCCAGCTACTACACAATCTCCATCCATCACAAAGCCTTATCCCCTCATTTTCTATCATTTTCCTTTAAACCCTAGTCCACTCTATTTCTTTCTATGGTAGGCTTGCGCTTTGGCATTTTCACCCTCTCCCCTCACTCATTTCCAAAAATTCCTTCTTCCCCTACTCATTGCCATCATCCCCTACCCTCCTCAATTTCCTTAAAAATTTAAGCAACTCCTAAGTCCATCATACCACCTCATTCCTTCACAGCAACAAATTTCATTGTTTTTTGCTCACCTTTCACCTAGGGTTTGAAGTATGGAGCCTGAATCATCACCATCAGAGAAGAAAAAGTATAAAAATAAGGGAAAGATATTGAGGTTTGAGCCATCTAATTGCAATGAAATCACCTCCTCCCCATTTGTCATGAAATGCTTTGAAGATGTCAATTGTTTAGGGTTTTGTCAAAGAGTGCAGGAAGTAGGTTACCATGAGCATCTTACAAGTATATTTTCCCTCACCTTGAAGGAAGCAAAGATCACCATTGTAGGGACTAATTTCATGTTTTTAGTGGATTCCATCTCTCAAGCTACTGGAATACCAAACCATGGTGAAAACTGGTTCAAAGTCATGAAACTAGACCTAGAAGAGTGCAAACCCTACTTGAAATCACAATACAAAGGAGCCCACTTACATATTTTCCCATTCATATACTTGTTGGAGAGATATGCACCATTAATGAAGGTTGTAATGAAACTATTTACATGTGAGGGAAGATTTTTCAGGTTATATCAATACCACATAAGGCTGCTCATGCACTTTACAACATCCAAATCTCTCAATTTGTGCAGTTACTTGTATAGGATCTTAACCAAAATGTCTGAAAGGTTGCAATTGAAAGGAAAAGTGCATTATCTTAGTCTCTTTCACCATAGCCTAATAAAGGATATATTTCTCCATCAGTTGACAAAGAAGAACATGACATGGGAGACTTTCATTGAGGCAGCCTTGAAAATGCATATAACCACTTCACCAAGCCAACACCAAACCATGTTAGCACAGTCAATGGAGGTGGGGTCATCAAGTAATCATGATGAGGTTTCCAAGGCACCTAGAACTAAGGTGACCAAGACATATCAGAGAGGCAGAAGGCTTGTGTTTGCTCCTCAAATTGAGGAAGGGGCCAAGCCTACTACATCAGAAAAACAGGGATCACCATCACATCATGAGGCTTCTTTGCATGATGAGGAGACCATTGTGCATGATTTTTACCTAGTTGACTTGGAGGCATAATATGAGAATCAAACTCTGAAAAAATTCATCAAAGAGAAGGATTTTCATATCATGGAGCTCAAGGATAATTTGGCAAGGGCCAAATTCATCATTTCATTCCTTGAGCAAGAAAATAGTCAACTTAAGGCAAAACAGCTAGCCATGGAGAAAGAGCAATTCAAATACAAGAAACAAGAGATGAAAGGCAAGGCATTGGTGGAACACGATGACACTAAGCAGCATGAAGGACATGTGGCAAGAAAAAGGCCAAGAACAATGGGTCTTAGGAAGGCACTTCAGAGAGAAAGAGAACAAAGGCCATCAATGGAAGAATTGACCTTTGACGAGAGGATTTCCATGGAAATAAATGAAGATAGGGAGTTTTTCCTTGAAAAGATAAGTTTCCACCTTGAGAATCTCCTTGACAAGGCTAATAGGGATAACAAGTTTCAAAGTAACATGGCCATCCATTATTACACAAGGAATCAGGTTGCCAAGGTCATAATCAAGCAGTTGAAGGCCAAACTCAAGGAAACCCTAATCAGCCAAGAGGAGAAGCGTAAGTTAGAGTTACTTTCTGATGCATCCATGGTTGCATAAGACACCTCATCAAGCATGTCTAGAAAAATTTTGGGAGAATTTGGAGATTTTTTTGTGTTTTGGTGTAGATTAGTGCAAATTTATAATTTTTGGCAATTTTCTGTCTAGGTGAGCAGCGAGCTCACACTGTGCTTTTACCTCAAGGATACAAATGATTGAAACTTAGCATTTTTGGAAATATTATGACCCCCTCTCAAAACCCATTTTCTCACTTTCTTGATCCAGGGCTCATTTTTTTATAATTTTCAAAAAAGAGGCCAAAAATCACCTTTTTGCCTCTCTTTTTCCAATTCTCTGCGCACCTGGAGACATCTTGGGAAAATTGTCATACCTCAGGCAAAAATGAGTCTTTTTGAGTGCAAAAATACTCCAAAGACATATAAACTCTCTAAGATTTTTAGAACAGATTCCATATCTAGATTTGGACTTCAGAAAGGCACTCAAAAATGGCCCCCAACAGCTCGCTACACACTTGGAAATTTCTTAGATTTTTGTAAAATTTTCACTGTGTAATTTTTTGTAATTCCTAGTTTGACTTTGGTAAAAGTGAAAATGGTGAAGTAGATGAATGTGAGTGTAAGAGGAAATGTAAATATGATGTATTAATGACTGGTTCGTCTTTGTTTAATGTAAATTTGGCCTCATTTAAGAGATAGGTTGCAGTCAATGGTAATTGTAGAAGTTGTTTTTAACTTCCCTAGACATTAGGGTTTGGTTAGAACACCTCATGGAACAGTTCCTAGAGTCATGGATTTGACCCTTGAGAGTGGGGAGAGGTTTTTTGGTCTTTATGTATCAATTTATCAATCATAGAATAGGTTGGACTTGAGAGGTGAGAACTATTGTATCTTGTACTTGGACATTTTCTGGAAATCAAAGGATACAGTTTGCAACTATTATCTAGGAATTCATGTGCAGTAAGTTTGTGATGTTGTTTTTTCTCTGTTAGCACTTTATATGAAATATATTCACCTTATTTCCATTTATCAATTCTTCAATGGTTTTCCTTACAGTTTATTGATAGAATTCTTTGCATTAAGCTCTATTTTGATGGAAAAACCATTATGTGTTACTTTCTTTCTTGCTTAATGAATTTGTGTTTCATGCTGATTAAGACCTTTAGCTTCTTATGAACACCATACTACACCGACAAACCCTAAGATCCATCACAAAAATATTTCTATCTTTCTCCTTCATATCTTTGTTGTTATAACCCTTTGATCCTCTGACCTAGCTACCTGGTTTTTCTCCCTTATCTAGCAACAAAACCCTAAATTTTCCAAAACCTACCTAAACCTAGCTATCTAGCCTAAAATCCTTTATATCCCAATAATCTCTTGGTTGTGATTTCATAGAAAGAGCCCTCTCTAGTTTGGAGGGCTAGCTACCAAACTAAAAGCTTGGTCTATGTTTACCTCTGTCAATTCCTCTCAGCCTGGGACATTGTGGGGAATAACACCATCCACATTTTATTTTTACAATTCATGGCCCTTGCCTACCTATAGTATCTAATCCCCTTTGGTCACAACTCATCATCAAATCACCCCCATTTTTCACATCTGTCAAAAATCACATACACCCATCCTGGAAATCCTACTGACTCTAGGATCATAAAAAAGCATGTTTTTGACCAACGTCATTTGCATATCAAGATATAACCTCAGAATAGCTATCAGTATCCTCCAATATCAATAGCCCTTGCTATCATGACTATTAACCCAAGTTATTACAATCTGCTCATATCTCACATTGATTCCCAACTCACCATGTCGGGTGGATGACACCCCTTTCCTGTTAACTTCAAAAAATATATTCCAAGAAAGAGGTAGTACCTTGGATACTCCCTCCCTTAATAGGGATATGCTCGGGTGACACATTGGGAACCATTATTGTCCAGTGATGTCATCGGCCCCCTTAACATTTGACATCAACTCAATCATTCATGTCAAGGTGGTGCCATACTTAGTTAATGTTGCAGCTCATTCACATAGTCGAAGACCCCCGCATCATTAAGCACCTCATTCAACAGTGCTTATATTATGATGTGGGGGAGGTACCTGATGCCAAATACATGTGCATACCACAACATCCATCAAAAACGTGCTTCACCAAGATATGCGTAGGAAAACAATATTTCTCCTATTTGACCAGAAAGGGCCCCTAAGGGCGTCAGCAATTTTCATCATCAGCTATCAACACATCAACAACCATCATGTTCATTGGACACAAATCTATTGTTGTTTGATTGTAATCAGTTTTGATTAAGCCATAATAATGAGCATGACATGCCCACCTCATATAGACATGCCATTATTCATACTCAGTCAAGGTGTTTTTCTCTACTCATCTCTGAAACAAGCTATCCTCTCTCTCAAAAAGTTAAACAGACTCTCCAAAGGAAATGAAAACATGATGTATTTCAGCTATACGTTTGCTCCTAACCTCATACATCAAGGGGAAATTATTAACACTGAAAAATCATAGACCTTCTAGTACAATCCAGAAGACATTAAAAGTGTCCAGTAGAATTCACAGGTGGACATTTTTCCAACCGAATACATTTTGAAGATTCTCTTAAGGTCGCACATATATTTCTTCAATAAATGCACACGTGTGGCATATCCTGAAAAAGCCACGTGGTTGCAGAAAAGATGACTCAGCAGTCTAGGACCACTCTACACACTTGGAGCCAATTTCTTGATATGAGATCGATGTAGTACAGTCGAATTTGAGTCGCCTTGGAGAAGTGCAGCCCTCAATGGAATCCTCTTGTCCTACTCATGTGTATTTATCATACATGTACCGATAGAGGGAAGAGGGATTCAAAAAACTCTATATAAACAAGCCATGGGAGAGCCAAAAAGAAGAGACATTGTTATGTTGGCCAAATTGTTGTTTGAGAAAACCACCATTACATTGTTGAAACCAAGGAAGTGAAGAGCACTAGCATGTTGGCTAAATTTCTTCTAAGAAACCCAACATCTTAGTGAGTGAAGAGGAATCCAACCTTTGGAGAGTCTTCACACTTATTTGAGAGAGAGGAGAAACTTGTAAAGAGATTGAGGAAAGGAAACCCCCTTGCTGAGGATTTTTTAGCTCCCTAGCTCAAAGAATTATCTTCAAGTTTATGAGATTCTAATTCTATTCACCTCTACCACCAGCAATCAATAAAGGGATATTTTTCCATATATTAATAATGTGTTTTATCCATTTGAGCATTGTTTTGTTCATGCACCTCTTTGTTTACGTTTATGTGTATGTATAAATTGTTTCCACTATTTACAATGTTGTGTTTATTTAGGTCTATCCACTACATCGCCAATTTTGATTGTGATACTTTGTAGGTAACAATCCATTTCTAAGGGGGTATTTTTTGGTACACTTGTGCTCCAAAAACACTAGAACAGACACCATCATCATTGTCACTCAAGGTACATACTCCACCAGGGGGTTCACGGAGTATGACCTTCTTTGGAATATTCTTATCCTGGATAGCCAGTCCTCAAAGAATATCGGTCCATGACTAATCTCATCTTTGATGCCCTACCATATCCTCATAGAGTATCGGATGTCAGACGCTTACCCAATACTCCATTTTGTCTTCCTAAGTGAAGACAAGAATGTTGTGCCTATCTCTTCCTCTCAACTAGGTAGGATACATCAACCAAACCAAACTTGTCTCTCAAATACACAAGCTTCTTATTAGGAAGATATTTTTTCAACATGTTAGCTACCTGCTCATCAATGGAGATATATTGTAGCTGCAATACACCATCTTGTACTAGCTTCCGAATAGAGTGATACTTTTTGTTGAAATGCATTGTCTTTCCATGAAATATTGGGTCTTCAAACAATCGCATACAGCTGGTGTTATCACAATGTATCATTGTAGGGTCCATAGGTCCTGCAAATAGGTCAGATAGCATCTTCCTTAACCATACTGCTTATTTTCTTACTTCACAGGCTGCAATATACTCAACCTTAGCACTAATCAAAGAAACCATATCTTTATTTTTGCTCATCCATGAGATCATGGAGGATCCCATACTGAAACTTCCTCCTGTATTGCTCCTTCCATCCTGCTCACTACCTCTGCAGTCAAAATATGTATATCCCATCAAGTATAAATCATTCTTGTTATCATATTTCAAGGAGTAGTGGATGGTTCCTCGCAGATATCTTCGAATATGTTTTTCTACTATCCAAGGATCATGCTTTGGCTCCATTTGGAATTTACCGAGAACATTTACTACAGAGCATATGTTTTGTTGATTATTCACCAAGTACATCAATGATCCAATTAGTTATCTATACTTGGAAGGACCCATCAGGATTGATTCATAACTCCTTAGCCTTTTCAAGTTTGTGATCATCAAATTTTTCATTGGTTTGAAATCAATCATTTCAAACCTCTTCAACATCTTGATCACATACTTCCCTTGACCCAGATAAATCTTATCAAGTCCTTTACAGACTTCTAGTCCCAAATAGTAATCCATTAGCCCTAGATCCTTCATGTCAAATTCTGCTGCTAGTTGTTTCTTACATTCTTCAATTTGAACTTTTGCACCTGTCAAGAGAAGATCATCTACGTATAAAGAATTATTATCAGTTCACCCTTCACAACCTTAATGTAAAGGTTTGTATCAGCAGAACTCTTTGTGAAGCCTAATATCTGAAGGTATGCATCCATCCTAGCAAACTAGGCCCTTATTTCTTGTTTGAGGCCATATAATACCTTCTTCAATATGAAAACATATGTCTTTCTGTATTTAACTTAAAATCCCAAGGGTTGTTCTATATAGACTTCCTCATAAATTGTGTCATTCAAAATGCAGTCTTGAAACCCATTTGGTGGATGTTCCATCCCATCAATGCTACCAAAGAGACCAATGAACATATAATTTAATACCTTGTTGTCAGAGAAAATTTCTCTTCATAGTCAATGCCTTCAAGTTGAGATAAACCCCTAGCCACAAATCTTGCCTTATACTTGTCAATACTTCCATCTACTACATGTTTGATCTTATAGATCCATTTTGAAGTTACCATATATTTGTATTCGGACCTAGGCATAATCTCCCAAACTCCATTCTTCATTATCAATTGATATTCTTCATTCATAGCATCCTTCCATTCTTCATGATTGACAGCTTCTTCAAAAGTAGATGGCTATGCTTCTATTAGTTTTTTCATGTAGGCTACATACCCAGAATATTGTTGTGTCTTCTTTCTTTCCCTGAATGTGCCCTGAGTTCCTCCATGACCTTATGCATCAAGTAGTGTTGACTTCAAACAATTAAGTATCTATCTTGATTCAGGGATGACCACAGGTTGAATAGTTCACTGGGACCTTCATCTTCATGGTGAGATTCTCCTTCTTCCCTATCAACTTCTTCTTCAAATACTAGAAGTTCTTCATCATCAGAGTAAATGGGAAGTTCCTTTAATTTCTTGAATGCAATGCTTTCATCAAATATAACATCTTGATTGACTTCTATACAATTTCCTTATTGTATGTCGATTCTATAGGTCTTCGAGGATTTGTTGTATCCAACAAATGTTCCTCTCGTGCCTGATGGATCCAACTTCTTTATTTTTCCCTTCACTATATGAATATTTACAGGACAACCAAAGATTCAGATATGATCTACAGTTGGTTTCTTCCCAGTGAATACTTCTTCTGAATTTTTGTTATCTAGTGACGTGTGGGGACTTCGATTTTGAATATATACAGTTTTCTTAGTGGCTTCTGCCCACATAAATTTTGGTAAACCTTGATCATGCAACATTGATTTTACACTTTATTCAATGAATCAGTTCTTTCATTCTAAAACTCCATTTTGTTCGGGATTGTATAGGATGTGTACTCTCCTCCATTGTTAGACCTTAGTATCTTGATTTTCCTTTCTGTAAGGTTCTCAACTTCATCTTTGAATTCTTGAAATTTTGTAAATACTTCATCCCTGGATTTCATCAAGAAAACCCAATTTTTTCTTGAATGATCATCTATAAATGCGACATAATATAGATGACCTCTAATTGATTTTGGAGTCATAGGACCACAGACATAGGAATGAATAAGATCCAAGATTTGTTTTGACCGTGAAGCACTACTTCCAAATGGTCTCTCGGTATTCTTACCTAATACCAATCCTTTTCATACTCCTTCATGATCTTGTTTTAATTCAGGTATTCCTTCTACTATATAAATTAGAGTTGGAATGATTTTGAAATGAACACGGCCAAATATTCTATGCTAGAGTTCACATGGATTGATTTCAATGTGAACCAAAACTTGTGCAAGAGGAGATATCAACCTGTAAAGTCTTCCTTCACGAATACCAATTACTCTAGCATTCTATATGCTTGAGTTCTTACTCCATACTACAACTCTTCCATCAATGAAATCTACTCTATCACCCTTATCTTTTAAACTTGAAATAGTAAGTAAGTTCTTATGCAAAACTGGAACAAATAGGATGTTGTTTAGATGAATGTTGCTTCCACTTTCCAACTCTATAGAGGTTGATTCAATTTCTCTTACAGGATAGCTTTCATTATCTCTAAGTTCCACTGATTAAGAAAATTTGCTTTTGATAATGTATTTAGTTGTTTGTGATGACCATTCATGTGTCTAGATGCACCGCTATCGATTACCCAAATGTTCTCATCTTGGAATGAGCTAGTGAGTGCTGAGAAGAGTCCTTCATCCTTTATCTTGATTACTTCCTTATTTACAGTGAATAGAAGATTCCATGCTTCCTTGATGCATTTCTTGAGATATGTTTATACCTTTAAAAACTTCTTGAAGAGATTCCTCAATTTAGTATATATATTCATAATGCCCTTATCCAACCTTAGCTCTGAAACCATGTTGAGAAATCTATAGGGAAATGATTACTGTGAATTCTCTTTACTTGATAACTATTTGTGATGTCTTTTTACTTATTATCTTTGTTACTTATTATTATATATGTGTATCATAAAACAACTAACAAAAACAAGAAGACCAAGAACACAAAATATAGGCTGCAAGTCGGGGCCAAAACCTCTCCACTTGAGAGGAAAACCCACAAATCCCTTCTCTTCCTTATAGATTCTACAATTTATGATTTCCAAGACCTAAAGACTAATTACAATACCCTCCAAGACAAAGACCAACCTCTCCAGATGATGTGATAACCTTGATCTAGTCAAACCTAGTCAAATCTCTACCAGTAGCACCTCTTCGACCTCCAATTATATAATTTTGGCCTCCACTACAAATCTGAAATTTTGACCCCCCCCCCCAGCAGTTGTTGCTGCCACATGTGTGATCTTCGATCTACCTTCTGAGCCTTCCTTTGACCTTCACTTTCCTTTCCCTCACTTCTGGAGCTTGAGGATTGCCCTTGGTGACCTTCGCTTGACCTACTTGCCTTATTTTCTCCAAGATCATAATTGTAGATAGAAACCCTAGATCTACTGCAGATACCCTAGTCCTCCTTAGCATGTGTGAGAGAGAAATAGCCCAAACAAAGATCTTCTTCATCCTCTTCCTTCTTTTCTCCTTTCTTCTTTCTTCTTCTTCACTAGAAATTACAGATGAGTGAGTGTGTCTGAAGGAGGACAAGTTCCCTCCTATATATAGGCTCTTCCAAGTGGAAGTGGCTCTTCTTTTTAGGTTGACTTTGTCTTGGAGGGTATCTGGACACTTTTTAAGAAAAAAATAATTTTCTTTACAATTTACAATGTGCCTAATGGGGTCTTCAACTTATGACAATGAATCTTTTGACTTATTGACCTAGGAGAAACCCTAGAAGAACTCAATGGGTGCTTGACATATAAAATAAAGTACCTTAAGCATGAAACCCATGCTCCAAAAATAATAATACTTTTCTTTCATTTTACACTGTCAAAGAATCAAAATTACATTTCATCTTTATGAAGTCTGAACCTAGTTACACATTTTTCAACACTCCTTGCATCAGGACTTCTCCCACAGAATACCCACTTGCATATATCTCCACTTAGAACTATCGCTACAAGTTCAGTAATGATATAACCAATGTTTGAATGATATTCTTCTTTAACTCCTCAAATACCCTTTTTTAACCCTTTCTCCACTAGAAACTCTTTCCACTCATTGTTATGGTGTGTAGTGGTATTGATACTATTGAAAATGAGGTTATGAATTTCCTTAGGTATCATGTTTCCCCAATGAAATACCTTAACTCATAAACATTAATAAGCACTAGCCAAATTATGATGGCCTTTATCTTAGCAGGATGTATCTTCAGTTCTTCCCCACCATTCACATATCCCAGATACACCAAAAATTACTATGCAAACTTACACTTCTCAATATTTTCCAACAGTTGGTGCTTCTTTAATGTCTCTAGGACCTACATGAAATGTGAAATGTGATCCTTTTAGGTAGCACTACATACCAATATATCGCTAAAATAAAACAATAACAAATGAATCTATAAAATAGCATAATATATCATTCATTAAACTCATAAGCATAACTGGTGCATTACATAGGCCAAACGACAAAACTAACCACTCATACAAACCTTGCCTAGTTTTGAAGTTGGTATTTTAGGTATCTTCTTCTCTTATTCAAACCTGGTGATATCAAAACTTTGAATCTAGATTGGTGAAGTATTTGGCTTGTTGCAACTAATCTAGTAGATCATCTATCTTGGGTAAGTTCTTGAATGAAATTTTTTTTAACATCCCGTAATTAATACGCATCCACTAAATCCCATGCTTCCTTGGCACAATGATTATGGGCGACCCACATGATGAGGTACTTGGTTAAATGACACCTTATTTTAATAGTTGTTGCAACCACTTCCTTACCTCATTTGCCTCTATAACAGACTAATTGTACAACCCAATTATTGGCAATAGATAGATCAACAAAAATTGGATCTCACACTCCACTTCCCTCTTAGGTGGTAATCCCTTAGGCTCTTAAAACACACCTCTATATGCCTATAGCAATTCTTCCAATTTTTATTTATATTCCTTAGCACACCCCTCCATGGATGACAATGTTAGCATTATGATGCATGTGTTATACTTGATGGCAACCCACTTGTAGAAGAACAACTCACTTATATATATCTAGATGAATCTACAAAAGAGATATTAGATGTGACAGAATACATGGGATGCAGGACAGCTCAAAGGAATCGGATGACAATTCTCAGTATGACAAGTTAGCTTTGCCATCAAGTCCAAAGCGGGAGATTGTTGTCATTATGATACAAGCGTTGTCCTTGATGGAAAGATGACAGATTATAGTGCAGCAGGTCAGTAGCAAAGAATTGATGATCAGACTACAAAAAATGAAGAAAGAAGAGTATATACGCAGGTTCACTATATACCAAGTCACGTACATATGCAGGTTATACGCAGGTTCACTATGTACCAAATCACGTATATACGCAGGTTCGCTATATACCAAGTAGAGTATACACGCAGGTTATACACGCAGGTTCACTATATACAAAGGCGCGTATACACGTGATATTGTTGATCAAAAGTCGCGTATGTGTATGCACGCACTTTCATGCACAAAAAAGCGCGTACATGTGGGAAAGCTTATTTTTGGGTCCATGGTATTTAGACCTATGGTTTTGGTCCTTGGTATTGCGTCTGAAGTGTTGAACCCAGGTATTGGGTCCCTAGTATTGGTTATAAATGGTTTTGGACCATGGTATTGAATAAGGCCTAAGACTATAAAAGGAGAAGAAGATAATTAGGCAAAGGCAATTTTGAGAAGTGATGAATATCTGATGAAGTGTGAGATATAGTATGCTGGTTATGGGTTTGTGATGTTGTGATTGATCTGAACCAAGGATGCACCCATGTGAATGATGATGAATGATGGATCGAGATCTTAAGGCTTGGAATGTTTATCATTATATGGTTTGATTATGGATAGACTAGATCTGAATTATTGACACGTATTTTATTGTATGAACGTTATGATCTAGGTATGACTGATATCTAGAACAGCTACAAAGTTATGAGTAGATATTTGCAGATCTATACGCGGGTTGGATTTGGTGAAAGCACGTATGTACGCTGGTTTGATTCATCATAGTAGCATATACATTATGAGACATGATATTTGAAGTTGTAGTTGGATCTGGTTATTGTTGCAGAGTTCTGTTGTCTGTTCTGTGTTCTGGTGATTGTGTTGTTGACAGGGTTTCAGTGTTTCAGTATTGGGTGATTCAGATATTAATGATGCAGGTGTAGTTGATGAGTGTTTTGCATTGGTGATTGATTTTGTGCTTCAATGTTGTTGATGGGTCCAATATGAAAATTGGATGAAACGTGGCCTTCAGATTATGGTGTTGTGCTTTAGGAGTATCCAGTCTAAAAATTTATGAAACGTGGTACCTGGAGGAAGAAAGAGAAGGTTGTAGCCTTCTATAGGCCAGCACCTACATACTAGTAAATCAGCTAGTACAAGAGCTAAGGGCAGGGAAAATTTTAAGAACGCCCCCTAAATTTATAAATATAATAAATGGGCGAATCTCCATGGTATATAGGAAAAATGGAAGGCGATTTTATCAATAATATAATATGTATATATAATTGTTTAGCGAATCTCTCACCAGGCATGGCGAATATTTTACTCAATTATAAAATCTTGTAAGATCTTGGCGAGTCGTTCACTAAATAATAAAACTTTGTAAAGTCCTAGTGAATCTTAGCATAGGCTACATGTTGGTTTAATTCCCCCATTTAAATAGGCTACATTCCAGGTGAATACCATGGGTCAATACCATGTGCCCTTTTGGTGAATACCATGGGTCAATACCATGTGCCATTTTTATTTTTATTAATTCTAATATTAGCATTAATAATGGTTTTTTGCATGGTATTAATAACAATCTAGTCCAGGGTATTTGTCCCATAGTATTTTGGCCATAGGTTTCACCTAAATATAGCCCATTTTTTGAGTGTTCGTAAATATAAGGTGACTTATGGAGTAAATATAAAAAAATGTTTTATTTGTTTACCATACCTCTCGTTTATTTATATTTTTATTAATTTACCATACCTCTTTTACAAATATGGTATTTCGCCCATAGGATTCACTTAAATAAAACCTCTTTCTTGAGCCTTCATAAATAGAACGAGGGTTATGGACTAAATATAAAAAGAGGTTTTATTTATTTACGATACGTCTAGTTTATTTATATTTTTATTTATTTACCATACCTTTTGAGTAAGTATAAAAAGACGTTTTATTTATTTACCATACCTCCACTTTACTTATATTTTTATTTGTTTACACCCTTACATGTATATAAGGTGACTTATGGAGTAAATATAAAAAATGTTTTATTTATTTACCATACCTCTCATTTATTTATATTTTTATTAATTTACCATACCTCTCATTTATTTATATTTTTATTAATTTACCATACCTCTTTTATAAATATGGTATTTGGCCCATAGGATTCACTTAAATAAAACCTATTCTTGAAAATGGGCGAATGGATTCACTTAAATAAAACCTGTTCTTGAAAATGGGCGAATGGAAGGTTGTAAGTCCTAATTTCAAGGGCTAAATTTACCTTTTTTACCCTATCCCTTAAAATAAGGTGGGCTATTTGAGGTGATTTGTAAAAATGTACTATGATACAAAATATTCGCCCACCAAAAATTTAAAACCCCTTAATTTCGCCAAAGGGCGAACATTCGCCCCTAAAATTATCCTTGGCTAAGGGGGTTGTAGATCCCTTCTAGGAGAGTCTAGAGAATGAGAGAAGGTTGTATCCTTCTGCAGGTAGAAGCCTGTGTACTGGTATAAGACTGCACCAGTACAAAACTATTGTAAAAAGAAGTTTCTTATTAAAAAGAAGATTGAGACGACTTGCAGCAGGTGGTTTTCACCCAAATTGGGTTTCCACCTTACATCACAGTGTTCATGTCTGCTTCTTGTGTATTTTACTGCTCCTGTTTACTATTCATATGGCTAATAATGTTCTGATACACTCATTAAGGATCAACTAAATGAATCATAAGTTTACTGGATATACGCTTGTTGCATTACACACAGTTGCATATACACGCGGTTTGCCTTAACTGAAGTAGCGTATATGAATCTTAATATGGAAATGAAAAAGCTATATTGATTTAATAATACTAATTCACCCGCCCTCTCAGTATTATTTCCAACAATTGGTATCAGAGCAGGTCCTTTGGTAGAAGCTTGATCGCTTGAAGGAGATCCGTAGATCAATGGGAAAGAAGCTTAAGAAGAAAGCGCCTAAGAAGAAGAAGACATCTCAGAAGAGTTATGACAATGGGAGAATTGATTGGGGAATATGTGGAAGAATCACCTCAGATTCAGAATCACTTCAGAATGAAGATGAACAAGCAAAAGAACTAGCAGGTATGAATTTGTTATACTCTGGTGATACATTTATCCATCCATTTGAAGATGATGAAAGTGATAGCGAAACAACTGAATTTTCTCTTATGGGTGAGCAAGAAAGATATCGAATAGAGGTAGAATTTAAAAGGCTTACAGACAAAATTAGAGATCAACAAGATTTATTGAACAAAATGGAATGTGCCTTCAAAGAAGAAGCTACCAAACTAAAAGATCAACTAGAGGAAGGAAACAAGGTAAGGGAGGTTATCACTTTCATCTCCTAGTGACGGATTTTGGCTTCGGCGTGAACAGGGTTGAAAAAATGGCAGATAGTGGGAATACTCAGAGGGTGTTGGAGATTGAAAGTGGCAGAAACAGAGGGGGCGCCCATGTCGTTGGGGGTCTGAGTCCGCTCAGCCAAACGTTGTGGAAGGAATTGACTAATACAAATAATATTGGAAATGTGTTGGCATGGCTCACATGGCAGGAGCTCTCTGTGACTGTTTCTATTAGCAGCGGTGAAACTCACACTGTTCTTCAGGGCTTGACAGGGTATGCAGAGCCCGGAACCCTCATGGCTCTAATGGGTCCTTGGGGATCTGGGAAATCCACGCTACTGGATGCTCTTGCAGGTGAAGCTCAGCCTCTGTTCCATGTTTTCTTGAGAATGTGCCCTCCAAGCCGACGAGAGGCCAAGGGCTTTGGCGCTCAATCGGAGTTTAATGGCGTAGTGTCGGTGAAATCACTCTCGGCCCTCAATGGCTGCTCCAAGGGCAGGGTATGCTCTCCGCCGGCCCGGTTTTCCCACTTTCTCATTTCGGCAGATCCCGGTTGTTCGAGTCGAGATTCAGAGAGGCTATTGCTAATAGGGAAAATGAAAACGGCGGGAAGAGCACGGTCTCCCAAGCCTGTCACGCAGACCCAAAAGCTGAATCAGAAGAATGAAGAGGCAAAGAGGAGGGATCGGCACAAGCAAAAAGTGCTCCCTTCCCCAACAAAAGGTATGAACCAAATCCAGCCGTACTCTTCTCCCTTTCAAATTTTTATTACACCTCCTGTGGGTAACCCTCATATTGTCTGGGTAAACGATGATTTTTCTATCCTGCAACTCAAGCATAAAATATGGGAAATGATGGGGTATCCTGTACCGATCCAATATCTGGTCAATGGGCTCCGCTCTCTCCAGGACTGCCGGCTCTTAAAGGAATACTCAATAAAACCAGAGATGACCATTACCCTAAACTTGCGGCTGTGAGGAGGTGCGGCTCAGAGCATCCCAAGATCTGCAGAGGGAGACAAAAGGAATATGCCCAAAAGCCAACAGCAATCAAATAGAGGCCCCTCCTACAGAAACATCCTTCAAGGGAAAAAAGCGGCGGGCTCTCCTCCAGAACAAGCTGGAAATACACCGAGACCCTACATAGTAGAACTTCAAGAACAAACCCCAGCACTGGAAATCAACAGTACAGCAACAGAGGAGCACACAAAGATATATGAAGCCCAGGCACTAATATGCCGCTTCAATTGTTTCTGGCCGAAACCCATGGACCTCTTTCACTGGATTTTTACTCAATGGTCTCTGGAATGTGAAATACACCTCTGTTCCAAGGGGTTTTTTATTGTTAAATTTCAAACCGCGGAGGAAAGGGATACAATAATCAGAGAGGGGCCTTGGTTCTGGGGGTCCATGGGGTTGTTTATCACCCCATGGTTTGCAGATTTTGACCCCAACTCCATGTTAGTCTCCAAACTACCAGTATGGGTGAGGCTTCACAACTTGCCTCTTCATTTTTGGAACGAACAGGTTCTGGAAAGCATCAGAAACAGCCTTGGGCGGTATATTAAAACAGACACGGAAAGGCAAGAAAATATAATCTTCACCTTTGCTCGGATCTGTGTAGAAGTAGATCTAAGTAAAGGTTTACCAGAGAATATCATGCTGATCTATAAGCAACAAAACTGGCTGCAATCTCTTGATTACGAGAATACAGTGTTCAGATGGAGGAATTGCAGGATGACAGGACATCTTCAAAATACTTGCCCAGAGGTTAAGAAAACAAACAGCAAAAAGAAACCGATCAGGAAGCAGAGGAAAGGTTGGCAGTTTTCTCCTCCTGAGCCAGAAGAAGATGAGTTAGAAGAAGAAGAGGAACCAGTACCATCAGAAAGCAATAAACCTACATAGGAACCTGAGGTGCAAACAGTGGACACGTCTGTTCCCATGGATCCACACCGTCCATCGGCTGATAGGATTGTTGTGGACCCAGGCAGCGAAGGAATTAAAAGACAATATTATTCAGAAACATCAGATTCGGATAAGGACACAGGAACTCCTCATGCTGAAAGCCAGATTGTACTTGCCTCTTGTGAGCCATCTCTGGGAGAATGGCACAAGGTCGAAAAAAAGAAAGGGAGAAAAACGTGATCTTGCAGTTTTCGCTTTTCTCCTCTTTCTCTTCCCCTCTTATTTTTCTTCTTCTTGCATTCTTTTGAATGCAAGGTTGTCTCGCTTCGCCGCTTTGTGTGCCAATGTTCACGAGCTGCTCTGACAACGAGTCGTTATGGTAGCTGAGACTCACCCCAATTGCTGGCGGTTGCAGTCTTGGCGTTACGCTTACATAGTTTATGTAACCCTTTTTATTAATAAAAGGTTGGTCTTTTTCTGTAAAAAAAAAAAACAAGGTAAGGAAGTTATTCAAGGACAAGGAAAATCAATTTCAAAAGTTGCAGGATGAAGTAACATAATTAATAAATGAATTCAATGAAAGTAGCACGACAATCAAGAAACTCAGAGATAGATCCAGTTACTATGAAAGTATTGAAGCTATGATCCTCTCGCTAAAAGAAGATTTTGAAGAATCAAATAAGCAGAATAAAGAACTACTCCAAGATATTGGAAAACAAGAAAACGAAGTTCTTGAACTAAGACATCAGTTGGAAGAAGGAAGAAAAGCTAAAGAAAACATGAAGAAGCAGTATCATGAAAAGGGGGAGCAACATCAGGTTGAGGTAAATATTCTTAAAGATAACTTAGAAGAAAAGGATAAGCTCTTACAATTTCAAGATAGTACTAAGATCTTGGATAATATTCTTAGTATTCAAAGGTCTCATGCTATCAAAACTGGCCTTGGTTTTTATGAATCTGTTGAAGATGAATCTAGCTCACAAGGAGAGGCAAGGAACTCTAATGTAAAATCTAAAATAATCAACAAGGAGATGAGAGGACAACCCCATCAATAGCCAAGGAAAGAAATTATTCAAAGAAAATATTTTACTCCTTTGATGAATAATGTTGAATGTTATGTATGTCATAATCTTGGACATGTTGTAGCCAGATGCAGAAGAAGAATGGTTCAAGACCATCACACAGAAAGATCATCACGTTCTAGGTATTTTAAGGGATATTGTTTTTCTTGCAATATGTTTGGTCACAGCGCTGTTGATTGCTACAAAAGGAATATGAAATATATGAGATGTTATGCATGTAACAAGCTTGGACATATAGCTAAGGAATGCAGGAACAGAGTACGGGAACCATACCGAAAGGAGAAAACATCATCACACTTGAAGATATGGAAGAAGAAGGAAGTACAGTCAGAAAGATGTGGCACAAAACAATATATAGACATAACAGACTCAGAGGGAGCTGAAAGTGTAAAACTTCAGTGTCCTAAATCTCATATGCACGTTTCATAAAGGGAAGTCGCGTATATATGTGAGCTAGATAGTGCACCGTCGAGTATATGTCAGTTTGAGAAAAGCAATGGGACAGGCTCAGGAAAAGGGTCTGATATGATTCAGTCCATTACTTGCTCTATTTGATAATGGTTACAATCTGCTGATCATGTGTGGAAATGTCTTGATACTTGTAAGATGTTTAGAAGTGTTTTGATCCTAACTTGTTGATGATGATGCCTTGATACTTCTTGCTGATATATGCATGACCAAATCTGACAGTAAAACAAGATGGCACAGGTTCAGGGGGAGCATATACTTTTAATAATGCATTGTTGGCATTATGGTTAGTAGTCCTTAGTAATGATGCTTATACGACTAAATGATATATCTTGCTATGATATGGTTATGAGTTATCCATGACAAATCTCATATGATTCTTGGGGTTACATAGTTGATGTTCAGATAAGATTTGTGGTTGTTTCTCTGATGATGCATATATGGTGCTTACATGGTGATCTTCATAAGGATAAGGAGAAGTACAAAGATTGAATACACATCTTCATTACTTGATGATGAGTCACTCATATGCTATTGTCATCATATGCATAAAGATCATATAATACAGTTATGATGCAGGATTCCTATAGTTCTTGGCGCTCATATGGATGAGGATTGTTGTTGTTGATGATATCAAGAAGTCTTGACAAATGATCTTGAGCTTCAGATACATAGTGTTGATACATGGATTATTACTCAAAGTTGCATTGTTGGAAACATGATGATGATGAGTTCTTACCTATATGATGATAGGTTGATACTTACATACGTTGATTGATGCAGATGTTCCCAAGTGATGATACTTGGATCGTGCAGATCTTGATATTGATGAAGATGGCTATGGTGTTTCTCACATATGATATAATGTGAATGATTTTATGCAGACATATCCTATCACAGGTTGATGCTATACAGGTTGCTGGTCTAGATGCTATTGACTGATGCTTATGGAGTCATGTTCTTCTTGTAGAACATCTTTTTGCAAACATTGCTTACAGTCAGGGGGAGCATGAACACCACACTTCAGCAGAGCAGAGACTTCAGCATGTGCTCAGAGGGAGCATGGTCAGATTGGTACACCTTGGCATATACAAAGGGGGAGTTCATTCAAAGATTTTAGCAGGCACTTAGGGGGAGTATGGACAGCTGAATGTTTATCAAGAAAAGAGAATATCTTAGTCCGCCCTTTGCCCTTGATGTCAAAGGGGGAGAGTGATTTGGTGTTGTTGCCATCAAGTCCAAAGGGGGAGATTTTTAGCATTATGATGCATGTGTTGTACTTGATGGCAACCCACTCATAGAAGAACAACTCACTTATATATATCTAGATGAATCTAAAGAAGAGATATCAGATGTGACAGAATACATGGGATGCAGGACAGCTCAAAGGAATCAGATGACAGTTCTCAGTATGAACAGTTAGCTTTGCCATCAAGTCCAAAGGGGGAGATTGTTGGCATTATGATACGAGTGTTGTCCTTGATGGCAAGATGACATATTAATAGTGCAGCAGGTCAGTAGCAAATAATTGATGATCAAACTACAAAAAATGAAGAAAGAAGAGTATATACGCATGTTCACTATATACCAAGTCACGTACATATGTAGGTTATATGCATGTTCACTATGTACCAAGTCGCGTATATACACAGGTTCGCTATATACCAAGTAGGGTATACACGCAGGTTATACATGCAGGTTCACTATATACAAAGGCGCGTATACACGCGATATTGTTGATCAAAAGTCGCGTATGCGTATGCACACACTTTCATGCACGGAAACGCGCGTACATGTGGGAAAGCTTAATTTTGGGTCCATGGTATTTAGACCTGTGGTTTTGGTCCTTAGTATTGCGTCCGAAGTGTTGAACCTAGGTATTGGGTCCCTAGTATTGGTTCTAAATGGTTTTGGACCATGGTATTGAGTAAGGCCTAAGACTGTAAAAGGAGAAGAAGATCATTAGGCAAAGGAAATTTTGATAAGTGATGAATATTTGATGAAGTGTGAGATCTAGTATGCTGGTTATGGGTTTGTGATGTTGTGATTGATCTGAACCAAGGATGCACCCATGTGAATGATGATGAATGATGGATCGAGATCTTAAGGCTTGGAATGTTTATCATTATATGGTTTGATTATGGATAGACTAGATCTGAATTATTGACGCATGTTTTATTGTATGAATGTTATGATCTGGGTATGGCTGATGTCTAGAAAAGCTACAAAGTTATGAGTAGGTATTTTCAGATCTGTACACGGGTTGGATTTGGTGAAAGCGTGTATGTATGCTGGTTTGATTCATGATAGTAGCGTATACATTATGAGACATGATATTTGAAGTTGCAGTTGGATTTGGTTATTGTTGCAGAGTTCTGTTGTCTGTTCTGTGTTCTAGTGATTGTGTTGTTGACAGGGTTTCAGTGTTTTAGTATTGGGTGATTCAGAGATTAATGATGCAGGTGTAGTTGATGAGTGTTTTGCGGTGGTGATTAATTTTGTGCTTCAATGTTGTTGATGGGTCCAGTATGAAAATTGGATGAAATGTGGCCTTCAGATTATGGTCTTGTGCTTCAGGAGTATCCAGTTTGAAAATTTATGAAACGTGGTACCTGGAGGAAGAAACAGAAGGTTGTAGCCTTCTGTAGGTCAACACCTATGTACTAGTACATCAGCTAGTATAAGAGCTAAGGGGGTTGTAGCTCCCTTCCAGGAGAGTCTGGAGAACGAGAGAAGGTTGTAGCCTTCTGCAGGTAGAAGCCTGTGTACTGGTATAAGACTGCACTAGTACAGAACTATTGTAAAAGGAAGTTTCTTATTAAAAAGAAGATTGAGATGACTTGCAGCAGGTGGTTTTCACCCACATTGGGTTTCCACCTTACATCATGGTGTTCATGTGTGCTTCTTGTGTATTTTACTGCTCCTGTTTACTATTCATTTGGTTAATAATGTTCTGATGCACTCATTAAGGATCAACTAACTGAATCATAAGTTTACTAGATATACGCTTGTTGCATTACACACAGTTGCGTATACACACGATTTGCCTTAACTGAAGTAGTGTATATGAATCTTAATATGGAAATGAAAAAGTTATATTGATTTAATAATACTGATTCACCCCCCCCCCCTCTCAGTATTATTTCCAACAATTGGTATCAGAGCAGGTCCTTTGGTAGAAGCTTGATCGCTTGAAGGAGATCCGTAGATCAATGGGAAAGAAGCTTAAGAAGAAAGCACCTAAGAAGAAGAACACATCTCAAAAGAGCTATGACAATGGGAGAATCAATTAGGGAATATGTGGAAGAAGCAACTCAGATTCAAAATCACTTCAGAATGAAGATGAACAAGCAAAAGAACTAGCAGGTATGAATTTGTTATACTCTGGTGATACATTTATCCATCCATTTGAATATGATGAAAGTGATAGCGAAACAACTGAATTTGCTCTTATGGGTGAGCAAGAAAGATATCAAATAGAGGCAGAATTTAAAAGGCTTACAGACAAAATTAGAGATCAAAAAGATCTATTGAACAAAAGGGAATATGCCTTCAAAGAAGAAGCTACCAAACTAAAATATCAACTAGAGGAAGGAAACAAGGTAAGGAAGTTATTCAAGGACAAGGAAGATCAATGTCAAAAGTTGCGGATGAAGTAACATCATTGAGAAATGAAGTCAATGAAAGGACCACAATAATCAAGAAACTCAGAGATAGATCCAGTTACTATGAAAGTCTTGAAGCTACAATCCTCTCACTAAAAGAAGATCTTGAAGAATCAAATAAGCAGAATAAAGAACTACTCCAAGCTCTTGAAAAAAAATAAAATGAAGTTCTTAAACTAAGACATCAGTTGGAAGAAGGAATAAAAGCTGAAGAAAACATGAAGAAGTAGTATCATGAAAAGGAGGAGCAACATCAGGTTGAGGTAAATATTCTTAAAGATATCTTAGAAGAAAAGGATAAGCTCTTACGATTTCAAGATAGTACTAAGATCTTGGATGATATTTTTAGTAGCCAAAGGTCTTCTGCTATCAAAACTGGCCTTGGTTTTTATGAATCTGTTAAAGATGAATCTAGCTCACAAGGAGAGACAAGGAACTCTAATGTAAAATCTAAAATAATCAACAAGGAGATGAGAGGACAACCCCATCAACAGCCAAGGAAAGAAATTCTTCAAAGAAAATATTTTACTCCTTCGATTAATAAGGTTGAATGTTATGTATGTCATAATCTTGGACATGTTGTAGCCAGATGCAGAAGAAGAATGGTTCAAGACCATCACACAGAAAGATCATCACATTCCAGGTATTTTAAGGGATATTGTTTTTCTTGCAATATGTTTGGTCACAGAGCTATTGATTGCTACAGAAGGAATATGAAATATGAGATGTTATGCATGTAACAAGCTTGGAAATATATCTAAGGAATGCAGGAACAAAGTACAGGCACCATACCGAAAGGAGAAAACATCATCACACTTGAAGATATGGAAGAAGAAGGAAGTACAGTCAGAAAGATGTGGCACAGCACAATATATAGACATAACAGACTCAGAGGGAGCTAAAAGTGTAAGACTTTAGTGTCCTAAATCTCATACACACGTTTCATAAAGGGAAGTCACGTATATACGCGAGTTAGACAGTGCACAGTCGCGTATATGTCAGTTTGTGAAAAGCAATGTGACAGGCTCAGGAAAAGGGTCTGATATGATTCAGTCCATTACTTGCTCTGTTTGATGATGGTTACAATCTGCTGATGATGTGTGGAAATTTCTTGATACTTGTAAGATGTTTAGAAGTGTTTTGATCCTAACTTGTTGATGATGATGCCTTGATACTTCTTGCTGATATATGCATGACCAAATCTAACAGTAAAACAAGATGGCACAGGTTCAGGGGGAGCATATACTTTTAAAAATGCATTCTTGGCATTATGGTTAGTAGTCCTTAGTAATGATGCTTATATGGCTAAATGATATATCTTGCTATGATATGGTTATAAGTTATCCATGAAAAAATCTCATATGGATGGGTTACATAGTTGATGTTCAAATCACATTAGTGGTTGATTCTCTAATGATGCATATATGGTGCTTACATGGTGATCTTCATAAGGATGAGGAGAAGTACAAAGCTTGAATACACATCTTCATTACTTGATGATGAGTCACTCATATGCTGTTGTCGTCATATGCATAAAGATCATATAATATAGTTATGATGCAGGATTCCTATAGTTCTTGGCGCTCATATGGATGAGGATTGTTGCTGTTGATGATATCAACAAGTCTTGACAAATGATCTTGAGCTCAAGGTACATAGTGTTGATACATGGATGATTACTCAAAGTTGCATTGTTGGAGACATGATGATGATGAGTTCTTACCTATATGATGATAGGTTGATACTTACATATGTTGATTGATGCACACGTCCCCAAGTGATGATACTTGGATCAATCAGATCTTGATATTGATGAAGATGGCTATGGTGTTTCTCACATATGATATAATGTGAATGATTTGATGCAGACATATCTTGTCACAGGTTGATGCTATACAGGTTTCTGGTCTAGATGCTATTGACTGATGCTTATGGAGTCATGTTCTTCTTGTAGAACATCTTTTTGCAGACCTTGCTTATAGTCAGGGGAGCATGAACAGCACACTTCAGCAGAGCAGAGACTTCAGCATGTACTCAGAGGGAGCATGGTTAGATTGGTACACCTTGGCATATACAAAGGGGCAACTCATTCAGAGATTTCAGCAGGTACTCAAGGGGAGTATGGACAGCTGAATGTTTATCAAGAAAAGAGAATATCTTAGTCCGCCCTTTGCCCTTGATGTCAAAGGGGGAGAGTTATTTGGTGTTGTTGCCATCAAGTCCAAAGGGGGAGATTTTTAGCATTATGATGCATGTGTTGTACTTGATGGCAACCCACTTGTAGAAGAACAACTCACTTATATATATCTAGATGAATCTGCAGAAGAGATATCAGATGTGACAGAATACATGGGATGCAGGACAGCGCAAAGGAATCAGATGAGAGTTATCAGTATGACAAGTTAGCTTTGCCATCAAGTCCAAAGGGGGAGATTGTTGGCATTATGATACGAGTGTTGTCCTTGATGGCAAGATGAAAAATTAATAGTGCAGTAGGTTAGTAGCAAAGAATTGATGATCAGACCACAAAAAATGAAGAAAGAAGAGTATATATGCAAGTTCACTATATACCAAGTCACGTACATATGCAGGTTCCCTATGTACCAGGTCACATATATACGCAGGTTTGCTATATACCAAGTAGGGTATACACGCAAGTTATACACGCGGGTTCACTATATACAAAGGCACGTATACACGCGGTATTGTTGATCAAAAGTCACGTATGCACGCACTTTCATGCATAGAAAAGCGCGTACATGTGGGAAAGCTTATTTTTGGGTCCATGGTATTTAGACCTATGGTTTTGGTCCTTGGTATTGCGTCCGAAGTGTTGAACCTAGGTATTGGGTCCCTAGTATTGGTTCTAAATGGTTTTGGACCATGGTATTGAGTAAGGCCTAAGATTATAAAAGGAGAAGAAGATCATTAGGCAAAGGAAATTTTGAGAAGTGATGAATATCTGATGAAGTGTGAGATCTAGTATGCTAGTTATGGGTTTGTGATGCTGTGATTGATCTGAACCAAGGATGCACCCATGTGAATGATGATGAACGATGGATCGAGATCTTAAGGCTTGGAATGTTTATCATTATATGGTTTGATTATGGATAGACTAGATCTGAATTATTGATGCATGTTTTATTGTATGAATGTTATGATCTAGGTATGACTGATGTCTAGAACAGCTTCAAAGTTATGAGTAAATATTTGCATATCTGTATGTGTGTTGGATTTGGTGAAAGCGCGTATGTACGCTGGTTTGATTCATCATAGTAGCATATACATTATGAGACATGATATTTGAATTTGTAGTTGGATCTGGTTATTGTTGCAGAGTTTTGTTGTATGTTTTGTGTTCTGGTGATTATGTTGTTGATAGGGTTTTAGTGTTTCAGTATTGGGTGATTCAGAGATTAATGATCCAGGTGTAGTTGATGAGTGTTTTGTAGTGGTGATTGATTTTGTGCTTCAATGTTGTTGATGGGTCCAATATGAAAATTGGATGAAACGTGGCCTTCAAATTATGGTGTTGTGCTTTAGGAGTATCGAGTCTGAAAATTTATGGAACGTGGTACCTGGAGGAAGAAACAGAAGTTTGTAGCCTTTTGTAGGTCAGCACCTACATACTAGTACATCAGCTAGTACAAGAGCTAAGGGGGTTGTAGCTCCCTTAAAGGAGAGTCTAGAGAATGAGAGAAGGTTGTAGCCTTCTGCAGGTAGAAGCCTGTGTACTGGTATAAGACTGCACCAGTACAGAGCTATTGTAAAAAGAAGTTTCTTATTAAAAATAAGATTGAGACGACTTGCAGCAAGTGGTTTTCACCCACATTGGGTTTCCACCTTACATCATGGTGTTCATGTGTGCTTCTTGTGTATTTTACTGCTCCTGTTTACTATTCATATGGTTAATAATGTTCTGATGCACTCATTAAGGATCAACTAACTGAATCATAAGTTTACTGGATATACGCTTGTTGCATTACACACAGTTGCGTATACACACGGTTTGCCTTAACGTAAGTAGCGTATATGAATCTTAATATGGAAATGAAAAAGTTATATTGATTTAATAATACTAATTTACCCCCCCCTCTCAGTATTATTTCCAACAGACAACTACTCAAACTCTTCTACAAATTAATTTTCTTGTAAAAACAAGAAAGCATATTTCTTGCTAGAAATGATCAACTCTTTATATTTGTTGGCACTTACTAGTGAGATCTTCAATTTTCCCTTGTGCACATTGATGATGATGGATTTCTTGTCCTTGATGAGGTGGCATTGATTGGATCTTTGAATGAAGATCATGTCCCACATGTACATATAGGTACTCCTAAACACAACACGATATGCATCTACTTGAACTACATCCAATTCTACTTCATCAATAAAATCAACACTCTTAGAAAATTTGATTATGCATTATTTGGTTACCTTAATATTTGCCTCTTTGTTGACCCAACCCAATGGATATGAGATAGGATGGTCATAAGTATCTATTCCTAGTTTTTTTATCATATTTGTTGCTATGATATTCTCTCATTATCCTAGGTCGAATAGAGCATCAATTTTCGTCTTATTTACTAGTATATTTATACGAAAGAGTTTAGTAATTTATTTCTCTTCCTATTGTTGAAGGCTACTCATATTCACCCCTATTATAGGACATTTTTTTGCATCTGGTCAATATGCCTACAAACTAGATCAATCCAAATCCGTGAACCTGTTATCATCATCCCTACACAAATCTTAAGCATGACCTTTCCAAATGCCTAAGTTTCTAGGTCAAACTACTCCAAATAAGTGCTTTTAAGCTACAACACACCTTGCCCCTTTAGAGACCTATGTTCAGTAGCAGCTTACTCCTTTCTGCATCAACGCTGATCAATATAAACTTGCTCCTTGTTAGGGGTTCATTGATTCTATAAATTCGGGAAAATTAAAATGATCTCTGAAGCTTCCTCTTCCAGAAGCTTCTAGGGGTTGTTTTAACCATTTACCTTAGATGAGAAGCTTGAGTTATATATGATCATAACTTTGATACTTCACCTCTTATCCCTTGAGCTCATCTTCCCCTCTTAAGTGGTTCTCAAGCCTAGATTGGTAAATGGATAAGAATTCCTAAACTACCACCCCTTTTCTATAAATTTACTGCCATCCATAACATTAAAGTTGTATTTTGGAGACTTATCATGCCCTCCTGTCACTTCCTTGAATCAAAGAGGGTCATAATTTCATGCATTCGGGTGACATTGAGGTGTTCTTTGTGACAAGGAAGGACAAGTCAACCAGGGGAGATCTCTACAAGATCAGCTACTTTTCTTGGTTGTAAACTATCTCCTATTTCTATTAATACAAAGAGTATATTATTTTCCTATATGTGTTATGTTATGTTTACATTCATATATTTAAATGCCATGTTGATTCATTGAATAGAGTAATTGGAATATGCTACATATATGTTATAGGTCCTTGGCTTGTTTTGATTGTATGTGCAGGTTCTAATTATAGAAATCATATCTACAATTAGAGATTACAAGCCGAGAGGAAAGAAAAGCTTGCAATGGATTCCAAGTAGGCATATTTCCCATTCTTAATTTCTCTAAGGAAAAATCTATATTCTTTTATTTTTGTTGTTCTAGACCAGTCCACTAGGTCTAGGGAAGATATTTTTGTCCGCAATCATAAATTTCACATTAAAAATTGGTGACTCCACTAGGGAATGTTTATTTCCCTTAGTGGTTTCATTGACCTTAGAATTTGTTTCACCTCTTGAACTAACCTTCATTTCCTCATTCAGACCTGGATTGACCCTAGGAAACCCTTCTCTGAGCTTGATTTGATTTTTGTGTCATAATTTTGTCAGATCTGCATCAGTGCTCCCCCTGGTCTAGAGACAAAGCATCGCAGTGCACCCTACCCTTCTCTTCACCCGTGCTGCAGAGCACCAGTTCCTTTTCAGCACCTGCATTGATCCCTATAAGATGAAAAAAATAATCCATTTTGTGCCTTACTCTCTAATTTGCTTTGTTCCATTCGGTTTTCCTTGTGTCCCTGAGTGTGCCTTGATCTCTAAAAATCCTTCACTTTGTTTGCTTTTGGTTTTGATAGCCTTTGATAAGAATTTGTTTGGATTTTGCTTTGTTCTTGTCAATTAGGTCATTAGCAAATTGTTGCTTGATCATTGATTGTTTGAAAGCATTGTTATTACACTCATCATTCTATATCATTTCTTTTATCAATGATTTAGCAAGAACATTAGTTTCCATTTCATTTGAAAATTAAGTGGATCGAAAAGAAAAATATCATTATTTGCATTTACATTGCATTTAGGGTTTTATGTGTGAAATTGGAAATTATAACAATTGCATTAGGGAAATTTCATTTAACAAACTTTGTTTGCTGCATTTTGTATGTTGCATTACTATTTGTTCTCCTCCCTCCCATACATAGATTTTCATTGAAAGGAAAAATTCATTTTATCATGCTAGATTGCATCTTTAGGATATTTAGGTGAAGTTCGCGGTGAGCCTTGGAAATTGAAACAAAATTCAAGATAAAATTTAAAATTTATTGAATCAATATTAAGGATAATTGGAAACATTAATACACATATATAGAGGTCTAGGCTAGAGACATGTTCCAACATTTATATACATAGGAGTTTTCATTTTTTGCTAGCGTTGTATCCTAGGGTTGAGATCTCATTCCACGTATGTAAGTGTATGATATCATTCTCCATGTACCTTCAGGTATATCGGATGGTGCTCCACGCATGAAAAGTAGGGAACTCTCTCATTGTATGGTTACGCATTAGACAATAGTAACAAAAACTACACTTCCAGGTACTGTTGAGTATATTTTGTAAGTCCACCATAGGTTGCTATCCTCACCTTAGGTAACCGAGTCGTCCGTCTTGCATATGGTGATACATCGAACAAAACATTTGGGGAGATTTCCTGCCCATACATAAATCCTTAGTTCTCCAAGGTGGTATATTGCAGTTCGCAATTTCTTGGTAAACCTTTTTTCCTAGAATACGCTTTTTAGTTTATTTTTTGTTGTTAATTGTTAAAAATTATTAAACCAGCATGGAACAACAACCCACTCCCCTCCATCATTCATGTAGAATGCAAAATAAGCATCCTCTTCCACATGTGGAAACTCCTTGATGTCGATAGAAAAACAAAAAGATGCAGAGTACCGAATCAAGTACTTCAAGAACTACTTCTGGTCCTACACCTGAAATAGATCCCACTAGAATCATTCATTCCTATGAGTATTGAACCCGATATCACTTCTTAATTTTCTTGTGAGTCTAACATAGTCGAAACAGAATCACCTGAGATTTTATTACCTGACGTTATTGAACTAGAAGCAACACAACCTGAGGCACCTAAGTTATCTACACTTGTTACTTCATAACCTTCTTCTTCTCTTCCTTTGTCTCAGACCCAACCAAAACCTATATATGTTTCACTCGACGGTGAACCACTTCCACCTAGTCTTATGAGAATTGAATATATTCATTAGGAAGAGCCTTGACCCTCCTCTCCCCTCCATTTGAGTGGCCTTCATCTTTATTAGGCCCATCATGTTCTTTCTCCTCATACTCCATCACAAACTCCTTTTTCTGGTTCTTTTTATTTCAACTCACCCTTGAGTTTCCCTCGGAAATCCTCTTTGGGACAATTAACCATGACTAAATCCACTATGGTTCTCAACTTGTATATACGACAATGCTTGAAACAACTCACCAGAAACAAATTTTTATGGTGGCTCGTCCATCCCACCTAGTTACCAATCATTGTATGGTACCTTTTCTGGCGTAGCATCCAATCCATGGACTTCTCCCATGTCATCCTCTTATGGTATCCTATTTGGCACTTCCTTGATGAGTGTTGCACAGTCTACTCTTTCTTCTCCATCTACACCTATAATTGAGCAGCAGACTGGTCCTTATATTAGAGGGTATGGACACCTACAACAGTCCAATCCACCTCATATTGGGAACCCTCCTCTTGGGGATAGTTGCCTCCATATTCCCCTCCTCTTTCAGTAGGGGGGAACCTATTATCGGAATATTTCCATCTCCTCATCAAATATCACAAGTTAGTGCTTAGCCTCATTCGAGTCTTCGACATCCTAGAATGGTTGTCAAATTTTGGAAACCTACTTTTTTTGTACAACCCGGTTTAGTTGTGGATCCATATTTAATCTCTCAACCTGTTCCATCTCCATCTCAGATTCCTTCTTGTCAATCTATACCCCAAATTGTTCTAGCTCAAGTTAATGTAAGTCAACCTTTACAGGCTGCATCTTTGACTCAACCTATTCTATAGGTATTTGGTGCCCTCCAAGCCAAATTTACCCAACCTCTTCGAGGCATCTTACAATCCCAACCCCTTGGTTAGGTTATTCCTCAAATTCAAGTGGGTCAAAATGTATATGGTATGGCACAGGCACAACCTAACCAACCTTATATTGGGATGATGAAAAATCTCGCAGGGCAACAATATCAACCATATCAAGGTATCCCTCAAATTCCTTACCAAGGTCAGCGAGTCCAAACCCAACTATTTCAACCTTTACAAGGTTAACCTAGAGTTGGGAAGTAAGGTTATGTGTATACCAGTTAACAGAATCCTCCCTATCCCAAAGCACAAATACCTATTTTTCAGGCCATTCCATCTTATCTAAGGTATCCTCCACCAGACTTCAATAGGAAGTTGTCATTTGTAGCAATTCTTGAATTTCCAAATCTGACCCGTCTTATCAATTATCATATTTCCCATTATCCTTGGTGGTCGGTTATTCCTATGAAATTTCCTAGTGATATCCCCAAATTCAATGGAAATCTTGGAGAAGTCCCATCTATGCACGTTATGACTTATCATTCGTGGTGTTCTTCGAACTCTCTCAATGATGACTTTATTCATTTACATATTTTTTAGCGCACACTTACCTGTATGACAACAAAATGGTATATTGAACTACCACAAGATTCGTTCAATAATTTTAGTGCCATAGAGACCACATTCCTAACACATTTTCAATTACCCATTCAATATGAGACTGGAACTGGAATTTTAACCAATTTCAAAAAAATTGATTCCACTCACATTTCTGATCACATTCATGAGTGGGGACGTCATCATCATTTGGTTAAAACTTTTGTCCCTAGCCAATTATTAGCTAAATGGTTTATTAAGTATTTTTTACCATCCATAAAAAAAGACATCGTTAAAGGCAAAGTTGTGACCGAAGAGCAAATAATTGCTCGTGCCTAGTATTTGGATCTTATTTATACCCAATTCGGCACGCTCTATGATAAAATACTAAATGCTATGTGACCTTCCAAAACTGTTCCTCAACCTCCCAATAAAGAATCACAAGCCACTAATGATGCGGGATTGGTTTTTCCAGCTAGCAATTAGTGGGTAAACCATCTGGTTCGAATTTTGCTATGACTACTCAAAACCCTCCATCCACTACTCCTACAGCTTCTACTTTTGAGATCAATGTCAATTAATACACCAAGGGAAAATATGAGCAACCAGGAATTAAGAAGAAAGGAAAAGGTAAAAAGAGGAAAGATAATCCTCTGCAGGAATTAGGAGACTCATATGGTTTCTTGGGATCCCGCTTCCTCTAACTTGATTATGAAGCTTGCCTCCACTAAGTTGAAGAATGATGTTGTGATGGCCACTAGGAATAAAGACTACGATAATTTCAATCCCTTGAAAGGTCAAGCTACTGATCAACATACCAGTTTGACCGCATCTCCATCGAATCCTACTCTAAATATGATTCCTACTAAATTGACAGCTAAGCCTCCCAAAGGCAATATCCATAAATTTGTATTCAACCCTCACACGAAACTGCTCAAAATTTTAATATAGTTGAGGATCTGGCTCAAGCTCCTTCAGCTATGTCAACTCTCAAGGTATTGCAAAATTATCTTGCCCAAAAGAAGGCTTTACTTTTTGCAATTTGATGTATTTGTCCCTCAGATTCCAACCTAGCAATTTTTAACCATGAGAATTATACGCCTCAACTCCTAGTTCAATTAGCTTTCATGGTTTAGTTTGTTATTCGTGGTAAGAATATCCATCGCCTTATTGTTGACGAAGGAGATTCAACCTGTATCATGTCACTTTCTTATTGTAAGGCCATTAGTTCTCCCTAATTAAATCATTCACTAACCACTTTAAAGGATTTTGACAGAAGAGACTTCAAGCCTTATGGAATTTTGAATTCGTTACATGTAGAATAAGGCGACAAGACAATCTCAGTCGAAGTTGAATTTATCAACGGAACATTAGATTATAGCCTTCTACTAGGTCATACGTGGGTGTATTTTATGGTTGTTTTTGTTTCAACATACTTTAGGATGATTTATTTCCCTCATAAGGGAGGTATAGTAGTATTGAATTTCCTATAGATTCACAAGCTCATGCAATTTACTAAAGCACAGGACAAGAATCTACTTCTACTTTCAACGAGCGGAAGCCAACAGATTGTTGAAAACAATATGAACAAGAAGAAGACAAATCGATGGAAATTAACACAATAGTTTTTCTTGGGGAAAGACATAACTCAAAACCCCACCTATCTGTATTGCATTAAATTAGAAATATGAGTGAAGATACAAATCTTGTTCTCACAAGAACAATTCTGCACAAGTATATTCAACTCTCTACCTCATAAGCCCACTATTAGCCAACACTTAGCCAAATTCCATAGCCTACCAAGCCCCTATTTCCTTGAGCAATTCCTAGGATGAATAAACCATATTTAAAGGGAATTCATGCTTCCAAATGTTAGCCTCACTCTCTTAATAATCAATTAATAAATCCAAATATTAAATTAAATTAATAAAATCATGAGAACTCCTCAAACTAAGGAGTCTAGTTTTGGATGAGAGATTCTCTCCAACTAGCTCTCCTAAATTAGTGTGTAAGTTGAGAAAATTTCTCAGCCAAGTGAGTCTAAGATAGATGCACTATCTTAAGACCACTTGCTCATGTATTTAAATGTATTATTAAATTATTTGAATAAGAGTGAATTACATGAGCATGAGAGACCACATGATGGCTCTCTACCTTTTCCGCCAGTTTAATTTCTGTGTGTTAAATTGTTGTGCATATGGTTATGGATTTGTGATTCTTCTTCATGTGGTATCAAAGCATATCTAAGCTAACTCCCTCATAGGAGGGTCGAAGAAATAGGGAGACTGTAGTTTATCGATGCGTATTTTGTAGTAATGTGTTGGGTTTGTGATGTGTGAAGTCTGGAATGATGAGAAACAGAGAGCATGCACCATGTGAGGGAATCTCAGGCCACTTTTGCTATGTATTCTCAATTTATGTGTGGATTTCCGGTCTCAAACTCTCTTAATGAACCGCTCTTGATGTTCGGCAGTCTGGAATTCAGCAATTTTTAAAAATCTCGGGTTCAAATCATCAGGACTGCAATGCTGCGTGGGAGCTTGGATTTGTGTTACCAGTATAGGTTTTGCCATTTTAAGTCTTGGCTTTGAGCGATTGACTGTGCCACATCGGAGGTTTGGCGTCAAGGACTTTCGTTCCTGGGGAATCAGCTTGAAGCGATTTTTGCTTATTTTAGGTTTTCTTCGCGGTTTTTCCATATGTTTATTTTGCTTTGTCTGTCAGATTTTGAGGCAGAGATTTGGGAAGCTTGATTTCTCTAGTTTTTTTTTTTTTTTTGCACTTCAGATTAATATGTGCAACCAAGAAGGTGATTACTTGACATACATAGTGGTACTAGATATTTTTGATGAAAATTCGATGAACCAGAAATTTAATGAAAAAGAATTCTTGTCCAGAAAATTTATTACAAATCAATTAAGTTTTTTTTTATAATCCAACAGACGTATAAGCTCCAAGAGGGCAGAGAAATCACAAAAATAGATCAGTTGAACTTGAAAGCGCACATTACAGTGCTGCGGCTTCTGCCTAATAGCAGTATGATGGTGCTTCAAATGCGGTGCATTGTAAAGTACTTCCAAGTTCTTCTAAGTATTTAGTTTGGAGTGCCTCTTATTGACATTTGAAAGAAGCAAACTGGTGAGACATTCAGAATGTCACGTTGGTGCTCTACAGTGTTTTCTACGGTGTCAAGTATAATTGGCTAAAAGATCAACCCTTGAATATATATTAGGGTTTCTTATTCCAGCTCAGAGGATGATCCTCTTGTGTTTTCTTGTACCTTTTTGGAACGATTGATTGTTAGATTGCATCAGGACAGCAACATTTCAAGTGATGGAGTTCAAGAACAGATCTCTGAGACTTTTACAATGCTAGAGGAGATGTTCAGTTTGTCTTCTCCAACGAAAAGGTATACTTTATGAAAAATTTAAAGTGTCTTTTGATTTTTTAAAGTGTTTTGACTTTTAAAGAGATTCGTTCACTTGAAAAAGTGACTTTATAAAAGTTAATTCACTTTTAAAAGGAACTTCACTAAAAAAAATTAATGGGAGTCTAAAAGGGTATAAAGTGTGATTTTGTGGAGTAATAAGGTGAAAATATTTTTTTAGTGTGGAGTGACAAGTGAGATTTTTTTTATAAAGTAAGGGATTATTTCCTTGTAATGGAGTGATAAGGTTTATTTGTTAAGGAGGTCATTTTCATATTTTGTTGAAGAAAGAAGGCAAGTCATTTTTGAAGACAAATTGTTTCAAGAAGTTCTCAAAGTTTTTGCTTGAGAAATTTCATTCACGATCTTGTGAAAGTGAAGATTGATGTACTCCCTGTTAGTTCCAACCTTCACAGCCTGTCACCAGGGATCAACATTAGCTCTTACTATGTCTGGTTTTGTTAGATGTTTTTCACATGATGTTCAGCAAAAAACATGTCACAAGTGTGTCCATCAGAAGAATCTTGGAAAAATCTTTCCAACGGTATATCACACTCCCGTAACCAGTTCCTGGATTAGAAGAAATGAATGAGTGATTCTTCGTTATGCATGTTCTGAGGTCAGTTGCTGCACACAATGAGAAGTTTAGTACAAAATCAGTTTCTAAAATAATGGTAAGGAATTTTTCAAAAGTGAAAGAGGTTTCTGTTCATCACATACCAAATAAAAAAACCTCATTCAGCTTATTCACAGGTTCTACTATGTGGGAGATATAAAGTGATCTTTGGAGCCTACATTTAAACAAAGCAAAATTTTCATATTTTTTAGTGTTTTAATCATTTTAGTGCGGGGCCATTTTACAAAAGATGGAAAGTAATTTTGAAAAACCCAAGGAGGTTTTTGTTAAGCACGAGCCATATAACAAAAATTTCTTTTAGTTTATTCACAGGTGTCATGGATTGGGATATGTGACTAGATCTTTACAGCTCATTTTCATAGATTTAAATTTTTAATGATTTTCTGTTTTAGAGATGATTTTGTGGAACAAATTGCGAGCTACTGGAAATGAATTTTCAAAATTTGAGAGTTTTTTTTCTCCAACATGACCTTATCTACAAAAACCTCTTTCAGTTTTTTAACAGGTGCTATAGTTTAGGAGATACGAGTTCATCTTCAACACCTATTTTCATAAATTCGACCCAAGTTTAATGTAACTAATTCTATTTTGAAGAAAATGGTTGAGCTCAATCCCTTAGTACAAGGATGAGAAAATGTATATATTTTATGAATTTCATAGTGTATGGGTTGGATTTTGGTAGAGGTTGGACTTTTGAGAAAGCCTTGAGCTTCATTGTACACTCATATTTCCATTTTGGCTAAGGAATTGAGACCAGGATTTGCAGCACTCTTTGGGATTCATGTGGCAATTTGTCTTGGTACAGTGCTTTCTTTTGTAATTGTGAATTTTCTTATGTGTTATGTATGCCATTATCTATCTTATTTCTTCTGAACTAAACAAACAAGAGTGTAAGTAGAATCCATTTAAATTATAGTGCTCTACTTGAAGTTTGCTTTAGTTATTTGATGTTTTCAGTTGTTTGGGGAGGATCCATGATTTCTCTTGCCCTCTTCAACACCTCACCTATCTATTCCTTCCATCTCATTCAATTTTAAGTGCCAAAATGATTTTCTACATTTCCCCATTGAGATCTCTGCAGAACTGAGCCTCAATCCACGCACCCTAAAATTTTCCTTTCCCTCTGAGCCAACAAATCATCATTTTATCAAATCAAACTCTCTTGCACTTATACCTAGCCTAAGATCAGAAGATATTTCAGTCATATCCAGCCCCATAGATCATAATTTGCTAAGATTTACCCGGAGAGAGCCCTCTCCTGACCTACTAGGGCTAGCTACCAGGCTGAGCGTGGTTTGATGTTGGCCCTGGATCCTACCTTTTCAGCCTGAGGTAAATCTAGGCACTAACATAGTGGTTACCATACTAGGGAAGAACAAGTTTATTTGTTTGTTAGTGTTCTTTGTTTTATAGACTATAGGCGGAGCCTGAAATTAGCCAGGTATCCTTCGAAATTCTCTTGCTTTGCATTAGCGAAACTAGATAAAAGCTACTTCAGTTAATCTCTGGTCTAGTCTTATGAACTGAACATCTAACTTGCAAATTGCCCTAGTACAATTTTGTAATCAAGTTCAGATCTTATTGCTGATGGTGGACAGCAATCAAACACATATGAAGGCTGAAATCATCTACTTGGCGACTCCACTATTCAAAGTCCCGAGTTTCAAAGTATTGATGGTGGCTCCACTGGCTAAATGAAGGACTCATATGTTGCTTCTATTTGTTCAAGGTATTCATGTATCAATTTTTCTAATATTCCTAGTTTTCCTAATCAATTACCAAAAGATGCATACATTTTGAGTAATGGCCCTAAATTCAATGGGGAAGATCTGGCTTTGACTCTAGAACATATAGAAAATTTTAAAACATTTGTGGGCATTCTTAGAGTTAAAAAGGAAGATGTCTTCATCAGATTGTTCTTTGATTCGTTTCAAGGCAAATGTAGAAAATGGATTGAAGGTTTTCCTATCAGATCTATTAAGTCCTTTGCAGATTTTTGGCATATCTTTCTTCAAACATGGATGGAGAAAGAGGAAGAATTCAAAATAGAGGTGCCCTCTATTCAAGGTTTTAGAGAATGGGAAGATATGTTCACGGATGATGAGGTAGATGAGAACTTTGCTTCATCTCTTTCTTCTTATCTGAAATCTTGTCGATGCAGCCATGAAGTTAAGCTCAATTTTTTGCAAGAGTTTTCCATCAAAATTGAAGGAGATCTAATTGAATTGGAGATCCAAATACAGTCCCAGGAGCTGGACTGTCAAGTCCCATTCTTTGGGGATCTTTTTCAGCAGAAGGAATAGAAGGTAAGGCTGCCCATGGATATTTGCATTGATAGTTTGCAGCTGGAAGCATGCATTGAGGAGTTGGGGTAGCAAACAGAGTCTGGTTTTTTTGATCCTATTGCAACGTACATGGAAATTTTTTTTCAGTTTAAATCATAGATCAAATTGTCTTTTACACAACTAGACTTGTTATTTGCATGTATGGTTGTCATCATTTACATTTGTGTCATGGTTGAAGCAATTTCAAGCATCATCCCTGTCACAGTTAATTGATTGGTTGATATGGCATTACGGCATTACTTGATCTATCAATTTTGCAGCAAAGTGGGTTAGAATTGTACATAAATAAGATGCCCAAGGCAACATTTCAGTTTTCGGTATTTGTTTATGTACAAGTTGCAGTATGTATATGTTTTTGGATTGGTATGAGTTGTTTGGGGTTTGCAATTATTTGACCATCCATGCCCAATGGAAGAGGCACTGTCTTCTTTCTAGAGAGCTATAGTTCTTGGCACCTCCAAGGAGTTACCATCCCCATTGGAGCCGATGTTAGTTCCAGTCTTCGCAGCCTGTCACCAGGGATCAAGGTGAGCTCTTACTATGTCTGGTTTTGTTAGATGTTTTGCACATGATGTTAAGTGTATCCATCAGAAGAAGCTCGGAAAAGTATTTCCAATGGTATATCACACTCCCATAACCGGTTCCCTGGATTAGAAGAAATGAATGAGTGATTCTTGGTTATGCATGTTTTGAGGTCAGTTGTTGCACACAATGACAAGTTTAGTACAAAATCAGTTTTTGAAGTAATGGTAAGGAATTTTTCAAAATTGAAAGATGATTTTGTTAATCACATACCAAATAAAAAAAAACTCCTTCAGTTTATGCACAGGTTCTACTATGTTTGAGATATACAGTGATCTTTGGAGCCTACATTTAAACAAAGCAAAATTTTCATATTTTTTACTATTTTAGTCATTTTAGTGCGGGGCCATTTTACAACAGATGGAAAGTAGTTTTGCAAAACCCAAGGAGGTTTTTGTTAAGAACGAACCATCTAACAAAAAAATATTTCTGTTTATCCACAGGTGTCATGGATTGGGATATGTGACTAGATATTTACAGCTCATTTTCACATATTTAAATTTTTAATGATTTTCTGTTTTAGAGATGATTTTGTGGAACAAATTGCGAGCTACTGGAAAAGAATTTCCAAAATTTGAGAGATTTTTTTCTCCAACATGATCTTATCTACAAAAATGTCTTTCATTTTTGTAACAAGGGTTATGGTTTAGGAGATACGAGTTCATCTTCAACACCTATTTTCATAAATTCGGCCCAAGTTTAATGTAACTAATTCTATTTTGAAGAAAATGGTTGAGCTCAATCCCTTAGTACAAGGATGAGAAAATGTATATATTTTATGAATTTCATATTGTAGGGTTTGGATTTTGGTAGAGGTTGGACTTTTGAGAAAGCCTTGAGCTTCATTGTACACTCATATTTTCATTTTGGCTAAGAAATTGAGACCAGGATTTGCAGCACTCTTTGGGATTCATGTGGAAATTTGTCTTGGTATAGTCTTTCTTTTGTAATTGTGAATTTTATTATGTGTTATGTATGCCATTCTCTATCTTGTTTCTTCTGAACTAAACAAACAAGAGTGTAAGTAGAACCCATTGAAATTGCAGTTCTCTACTTGAAGTTTGCTTTAGTTATTTGATGTTTTCAGCTGTTTGGGGAGGATCCATGATTGCTCTTGCCCTCTTCAACACCTCACCTATCTATTCCTTCCATCTCATTGAATTTTAAGTGCCAAAATGATTGTCTACCTTGCCCCATTGAGATCTCTGCATAACTAAATCTCAATCCCTGCACCCCAAAATTTGCCTTTCCCTCTGAGCCAACAAATCATCATTTTATCAAATCAAACTCTCTTGCACTTATACCTAGCCTAAGATCAGAATATATTTCAATCATCTCCAGCCCCATAGATCATAATTTGCTGAGATTGACCTAGAGAGATCCCTCTCCTGACCTGGTAGGGCTAGCTACCAGGCTGAGCGTGGTTTGATGTTGGCCCTGGATCCTACCTTTTCAGCCTGAGGTAAATCTAGGCACTAACACTCCCATACTTAAATAAAAACATATCTTTTTTGTGGTGATTGTGTCCTAGATCTGCCCAAAATTGAATAAGGGGATCATAGGTACACACTGTGTCGTGGATGTGTTTGCATGACTTGTGTCAAGTTTGTAAAATACTTTCTTTATTATGCTTAAACAAAACAACTACATGCACATAAGAAAGCTTAAGTATAAGCATGCTCGATCAAGCTCCTGAAATCAACACTCTTGTAATAACTTAAGTTCATAAACACAAAGCGTCACATCATCGACTTGATAAAATCAATCTTCTGCAACAAAATTTCACAATAGCTAATTCATGCCATAAAGTTAAGGACGCTACACACTCGTGCATTTCAAGTCCAAACGACATCAACATTATGAACACTTTCTGTATCACTTTCAATGTTTTAACTGAATTGTCTGGGTGCATTTTCGGTTGTAACCGACATCCTCATTTCATTTGTTAAAGTGCATCATTAAGTCAAGTTAGTTGTTACTTGAAGATTGAATTTATCATTTGTCATTTGGGTGCATTTTTGATAGTGTTTGAAACCATCATCTTTTCAACACATTTAGTGCATCACTAAGTACAGTAATCACCCAAGAGTTCAAGACAACAGGTGTTTAAAGAAAGTACAAGAAATCATCATCAAACGAGTGTGACTTCTAATCTTCAAGTAAGCATCAAAACAAGCATGTGTCTGCAACAAGCACACTAAGATCAAGAAATAGAGCCTGTGTAAAGTTCATTACAGCATTCATAAAGTTCTTTTCAAGCAAAGTGATCATCATCAAGTGAGCGTCAAGTCAACAATTTAAGAAAGTGTTTAAAGCATCAGCAATCAGCAAATAGTACAAGAAAGCCTGTCATTTCAGTGATCAACTCAAGTGCGCAATTTTCAAGCACAACTTCTACACCAAGCGAACCTGACTTCAAAGTAAGCAAGACAACATGGTGACACACATTCAGCTGTCCCAAATTCTTAACAATTTTATTTTATCATCAGCTGGTGACATGGTGCACATCAGCAAAACCACTTTTGTTGACATTCAAGTGCATCTTCAACATGCACTTATAAATTCATTTTCATGTACATAGGACAGATAATCATCTGCAGTTGCAGACTGGTGATTCTTCATTCAAAGGGTCATCATCCCTGGCTTGGATGACCATCTGTATAGATTTTGTGTACATTTGATGTCTTTATATTCTTGAATATATCGCAGCCCAAATGGATGAAACTAGATCCGGGGTCTTCAAACTCATTCAATCTTCGCCCGATGTACAAGCCGATCCATATGGAAAGATGTCTTGAAGTCGAACATGGAAAGACAACACCTGATTACCAGCGAATAATGTAAGTTGTTAACAGATGCGAGAGGAATCACCAATAATGATAATGACCCTCAAGGTACTATAGTACAATTCACGTGGTGTGAATATATGATCCGATGTTGAACACCACGCAAAATCTTTTGGTCGAAATCCATTGATGTAAACCTGTCGCCAGAAGTGAGAAACTTGCCATTTGAGGCATGCATGTTGTTGGGAAAAGTATCTATTCAGAACGCCCCTATCCCACTCTAAGGTGTGATAGTGCCTTAGCAACAAACAAGGAAAACTAATTGAATATTCTTCTTTATGAAATGTAAATGAGGAGGAAGGATGTAACTAACCTGTGTCTTCCGCTATTTTGTTGATCCAAATCGCTCCTCTCTTCAGTAGCTCCCAGCTCCCTGCTCCCTTACCGGCCCAGCTTAACCGAATTCCTGCAAGATCACAAGAGAGAGAAACTACACGAAGATATAGATATACATTCATAAAAAGCTCAAGATCAGATTAAGCTAAACATGCAAATATAACAAAACATCATTGGTACACAGCGTGTAGGAGAAACTAAAATAGTTTATTGATATGATAAGAAAGTCCAAGAGGAGATACAACCAAGTGAGTTCCGATCCAGCATCTACCTCCCATCAAAGGAATCCCTTCCTCTCCTCCAACAAAGCATAAATCACCCAATGTACTAATCTCAATCTCAAACCAATAGCAATTCTCTGCAAAGTACAAAATTCCAGCCCCTGGATCTCTAGGATGAGGGATCCATATATAGATGTAAGCAAAGAGGATGAGTCAGCTTATGTTTTGACTTGTGGCTTCTCTCTGTCAGTTCTTGTTTCCACTTGGAGACTGAGAGCCTCTTACTCATTACTTGGTCGAATTCAGTGAGGCAAGTGTCATTGGAGAAGATTCTGGAAGCTTCCATGGTCTTTCCACCTCGTTGAATGACTCTGCCACTTGTCCTTTCCCGCTCAACGCACCTGGGTAGTGCATTCAAGTGTGTTGCAACGCACCTAGACAGTGTACTGGGGTGCTTTGCAACGCAGGCAGCTAGTGGAGCACTTGAATTGATCCTGAATTGACTGTTTCTGAGTGGTATTTGGTGGAGAACTTCTGGGAGAAGCTGTCATTGGTTGACCTTGTTCCTTTAGGAGCTGTAACAACATCTTTAGGGACTTTGGATCCCTTGGATTATGGACATTTCATGCTTATAGCTGTAAGGCACAAAAATGTCTATAACAGTTGCCCCCTAAAGTATGAGGCCGTTTATCGGGTGAAATGCTTTATTAGGAGGATCCGAAGTTCATTCAATGCTGGGAGGAGACCTGTAATAAGATACAATACAATACATTATTTTTCATACTGTTTTCATGTTCTAGCTGAGGCAGGCATTCCCATGCTCAGCTTTATAAATTCATTTTTATGTACATAGGACAGACAATCGTCTGATGGTAGACTGATGATTCTGATGAAATCATCATCCTTTTGGTAGGATGATTATCTGTTCTGCAGTGTTGTACATGTCAATGTCTTTATTTTTCCTGAATATATATCGCAGCCTGGATGGATGAAACTAGATCCAGGGTCTTCAATCTCGTCCGATCTTCACTCTAAGTACAAGTCGATCCATGTGAGAAATGTTTTGAATTCGAACATGGAAAGACATCGCTTGATTACCAGTCAATGATGTAAACTGTTAACAAGCGCGAGAGGAATCACCGATAATGATAATGACCCTCAAGGTACTGCAGTACAATTCACGTGGTGTGAATAGAGGACTTGGCGTCGAACACCACGCAAAATCTTTCGGTCGAAGGTCATTGATGTATACCTGTCGCCGGAAGTGAGAAACTTGCCATTGAGGCATGCAAGCTTCAAAGTACTGAAGGGGGTGTTCCTAGATCAACTTCTTGGATAATGAGTTGATGTCGACAAGAAGTGATCCATTAAAGGAGGGCCTTAATGTATCCCACATCAGTGACATGGAACGGAGCAAATGATTTTGATGGAGGTGAAAACGATCTGATGATATATGGTTCAGGGTGGCGGTCATGAAAGAATGAAGTATAATGTATGGTAGTGGATGGGACACGATTGACTTCTCTGGATGACTTCTCTTGAACATATCGGCGACACTTATGTGATGGATTGGTAGCATTTACCCCAAAGGTGGATGGTATGGCGAAACCATGGTGATGTGACCGGTGAATGAAACAACCCAACCCGACTCAGGCACGGAGTGGAAGTGTCATGTTCAAGAGCGACTTGCTACCAATAAAGGTTCTTTGAGTTTCTTCCCAATTTTTCCCCAGTCATTGTTGACCAGTACCTCTTTATTTTTGTCAAGATTGAGGAGGATAACATATGCTTGTTCTATAATTTTCCCTTCGGGAAAACCCATCGCTATGTTTTAACGAGCCTAGCGATAGTGAAACTCGTTCTCGTCTAAAGACAAGTTTATCGCTATTAATATTTTTAACGAGTCTAACGACAAAGATAACTCAGTCCTTTTCATTTTTAGAGAGTCTGAAAAGGTACGTAAAGTTAACTCCGAAAGTCCTTTTTCGTCATCTAATCCTTTAGGTCTGAAAAAGTATAAAACAATACAGAAGGGATGAATTTTCGATAGTTTTAACGAGCCGAACAAAACAAGCGCTCGATCTTTTTGTGCAATAATCCCTCAGGTCCAAAAAGATTAAAATCTAGAGGAGGGATAGCTCTTCTGGTCACTTTAACGAGCTGGAAGGCCAAAACTCGGCAATCTTTTCATATTTTACGAGTCAAATGAAAAGAGCTTAAAGAAGACTCGTCTTTTGAGGAACGAGTGATAAAATGGGTAGTAGCTGATTCCAGGTAAGGGTTGGAATTTTCCAAGCAGGGAAGTGTCACAAGGATGGCTAGTGAAATCACTCTTCGCAGTTGTTCCTCAAAATGGGTAAACAATCATATGGAGGTGAATGATCGGCCCATGGAAAAGTGGAGGTGACGGTGCAAACACGACCAAGGCTTTAATGGCTGATAATGTTACATTCACGGTGGTTATTTAACGGAGGATAGTTCATTTTTTAACGAGCTTAAACGCGGGTTGAAACACTTGCTCGATCTTATGTTTATTTTTTAACGAGCATGAACTATGCGCTAAAACTACTCGATAATCCAGTCATATGATAAGAATGTCTCATGTAAGATGCCATTTTTTATGGAGCTTGCGCCTTACAAAGCTATGCCCCGCATCCTTTCTTCATGCAAGTTTGGAAACGACTAATCCTACAAGTTTAAAGGGTTAGACCTACGGGTTTAAAGGGAGGACCTAAAAATTTAAAAAATAAATAGCCGCCCCTTGCTTGCACTCCAAAAGGTTTGCATGCCCCCAGGTATAAAACAGAGTTTCAAGGTTACCTCTACTTCACTTCCGCCAAAACATTTTTTTTACCGAGAGAGGCCTACCTCTTTCAGGTCACCCAAAGATTGTTCTGTTAATCTTTCAAACAAAACACTTCTTCGGCGATGTCTACCGAGATAAAAAAAGGTGAGCAACGAAGCCCGCCAACCCACATAACTTTGACAAAAGAATATTATTCTAGAATAACCCCTATCTCAATCACGGACGGGGTACAGGCTAGTCATATTCTCCCACGGAAACCTACCTTATACCCGAAGTTTTCTTGCCGAAGCAGACCAGGACGCATGCCCCCTGGGTTCCAGTCATATCCCTCCGAATTACTCGCGCTCATCGGGAGGACGGACCGTGGGTTGAGACATTTCTTGCGCAAAGAGACCATTTAGGGATGGTATATGACTATTTGCGATGCGTGATTCGGGAAATGAAAGCTGGTCCACGAGCTTGACCACTCTTCCTTCGTGCGGAAAACACATTACTCTAAAGAGTGAGGAGACGATGGCTCCCATACAATATATATAGTCTCGTCCAAGGAGTAGGTTATAATCCAAGGGTCCTTGAATGACCATCACGTTCATTTGAACGGTCTTCCCTTTCAATGTTATGGGCACATTGGGGAGGATCCCTAAAGGTCGACTGGTTCCTTTATCAAAGCCTGTCAGATTTCTCATTTCAGGCAAAAGCGCTGGCGAACCAAGCGCTTTCCAAGCAATAGAGGAAAGGATACTCACAGATGCCCCCTCATCAATGATGGTGCCAGCCATGACCATTCTGTATATTTGGACGATAATTCTGAATGGTATGCTTGCTGGAAAACGGGGTCTGCCTAGTTGATTCCAGTCGAAGGAGACAACTAGGTTGCTTGGAGGTGGGACCGAGTAGACGGCCGGGTAGAGCTCTGAAGAACTTCCTTCCTGCGATAAAGGAATGGGTGGATTGCCCCTGTGCTCATCGGAGTTTGTGTTGATGAAGAGAATTTGGATGGTGTCATCTTTATCCTCTTCAGTGACTGTATCATTCGAAGATAAAACCTCTGAAGGCAAGACCGGGTCAACTGCCGCCTCGACCTTTTTACTTTCGTCGGGTATGGATTCAGCTGGTTCATCTTCAATGACCGGCGCTTCAGTTGACCACTTGAGCGGGCCAGCTGGATTTTCAACTAACGAAGGACTCGGCAAGATTTTTTTATATCCAGGAGGAAGTCGTAACGGTGAAACCAGACGATCATCCAAAACTCTTTTCGCTTCATCTAAGAAGGGACAACGGTGGATGGCGTGATTGCCTTCGCACAGTTTACAGGGAGATCTATCTCTCCCTTTTCGTCCAAGGACTTCACTTTCGCTAGTTGACAGTGTGCTTTCAACATGGCTATCAGAGGTTGACGCCACCGGATTGTGCAAACGGGGAGACCAGTCCCTTAGTATCCGAGGGATGCAGGGACAATCTCTGTGAAAGTGGTCTCCCTTGCAAATGACACATGGCGATTTAGGCCTGGTCAGTGCAGTGTGTGGATTTTCGTTAGACGACACTCATTTGCCCCCAGCCGCTTTTGGCTCCTTCTTCTTCTTCTCTTTCTTCTTCTTTTCCTTCTTCTCCTTAAGAACTTGGTTTTTAATTTTACCAGTTCCGTTAAGCGAAGAGGAAGGGAGAGAGGAAGAATTAGAGGAAGTGGAAGGTTGGTGGGTAACTCTGGACTGGTCTAACTGCTGATTCGACTGTTCAGGAATAGTGGTGTTCTGAACGACATTGGTTGAGAAGACCCAGGTCGGCAAGCCAATTATCAGTCCTGGAAGCGACAATGTGGCCATATGGGGTGCACCAACATCTCCCCAAGAGGAGAAGGGACTAGGATTTCCACCAAGGGGAATTCCTTGGTTGGTAGGCTCCATTTTCTCAACCTAAAGATCAACACAGGAAAAAGGGTATGAATATTCCGTTTAAAATAAATTTTAACGACGCTTGGACACAACTTGCTTTTTCAATTTTAAAGAGTCGAGAAAAAGCAAAAGATGACTCTAGTCGCCTTCGATGTTTTAACGAGCCCGAAGTGACAAATGCTCGGATGGACTTTTTCCGTTATAGAGTCTGAAAAAGGCCAAAAGGAACTGCTCTGGAGATCTAGGTAGAGGGTGTGCCAAACCAATCGCAAAACCGCAGAATACTTTTTAAGGTACGGGCGGTCAATCTTCCCGAATGCTATGTTCAGTGCATTGCGATCAGTAGGGCGGCCGACACGGCTTCCTATGGATAAAGGTTTTATGCCTATAGGGGTCTCCCAATATATACTCGACGGTACGTGGGAGCACAATCTGTACTGGCGCTTATCGTCTCTCAGGAGGAATCATCCAACCATCAGTGAGATCGACAGTCACCAGGTTTTACGACGCCGGAACACGTCTCTAGCCTAGACCTCTATGTTGTGCGTTAAGTTCCAATGCGTTGTTAAGTTCATTCAATTTATTTTAGGTTGATATTTCTTAGAAGTTTTCCTTTTTGGATCACCACGAGATGTATATACAATTCCTAAATGCAATCTAAAGATGATAAGCAAGCATTTATCTCTTTTCAACAATGAAAATCCTAGCTACAAGGGGAAAAGAAAGACACAATCTTTTCTCAAAGAGCATAGAGCACACTGTAAATTCACTTTTCCTAAATCAAACCATACAAACTATCAATATGCAAATGCACAAATGCATGTATTTGTTTTCACTTTCTTAATATTGATGCCTAAAAAGAAAGCTGTTCTACAAAATTTGAATTCGATTTCAAGTGAAAACACAAACAAGTTTCTTTTTGAAACCAAAAAGACGATTACGACACTTTATGATTTTGAAGTAAACACTTGTTTCGACACTAGAAATTCATAAATTCAAACCAAAAGACAAAAGTAAAAGCGCAATCAACTGTCAACAGCAAACAAACTTACTCCTAAGATCAAAACGACACTTATGACAGGTCTAGATCTAAGGGCGACAGTATGACTAGTTTACTTTTGTAATGGGAAACTGCAAATGATGTAACAAATACACAAAAACAAATACGGTTTCTTTTATACAACTGAGGCGGAATTAAGGCAGAGAAAAGGGGTTTTCAGATAGGTACACACACTGATAACAGGCTGCAAAAAACAAAGATAAAACTGAACACAAGGATGCAAAGAACCACAGCTGCATAGGGCAAAGGCTGATCACCGCACCTGCAGAACAGAGAAACTGAATTGCAGCGCAGGTATCCCTCTCGGGACCTGCGTTGAAATGTAGAGTCTCTTCACAGAGCCTGCGCTGAAGCAGAAACGAGAATTGTCTCTGGGTTCTGGGTCACGGTTTGCAGTCTGATATGAGGTTTTTGGACGGATAAAAGCTATCAATAAGGTACAATTAGAAGGATGATTTAAAGGAGGACTAAGAGCTATCAAAAAGGGTAGTTAGAGCATTTGTGGATCAGATTGTTCAGATCATAAACAGGCCCAGTGATTGGACTGGAGTGGCAGATCTCTACTTTGCATTTGTAAATGGCAAATGCAGTTCGATTCTTCACTCCTAAGTTTATGAGAAGAATAACAATAGAAACACAAATAAACTAACTAGATACGATTCCCCAGTGGAGTCGCCAATTTTTTGTTGGGAAAATTATCTATTCAGAACGCCCCTATCCCACTCTAAGGTGTGATAGTGCCTTAGCAACAAACAAGGAAAACTAATTGAGTATTCTTCTTTATGAAATGTAAATGAGGAGGAAGGATGTAACTAACCTGTGTCTTCCGCTAGTTTGTTGATCCAAATCGCTCCTCTCTTCAGTAGCTCCCAGCTCCCTGCTCCCTTACCGGCCCAGCTTCACCGAATTCCTGCAAGATCACAAGAGAGAGAAACTACACGAAGATATAGATATACATTCATAAAAAGCTCAAGATCAGATTAAGCTAAACATGCAAATATAACAAAACATCATTGGTAAACAGCATGTAGGAGAAACTCAAATAGTTTATTGATATGATAAGAAAGTCCAAGAGGAGATACAACCAAGTGAGTTCCGATCCAGCATCTACCTCCCAGCAAAGGAATCCCTTCCTCTCCTCCAACAAAGCATAAATCACCCAATGTACTAATCTCAATCTCAAACCAACAACAATTCTCTGCAAAGTACAAAATTCCAGCCCTTGGATCTCTAGGATGAGGGATCCATATATAGATGTAAGCAGAGAGGATGAGTCAGCTTATGTTTTGACTTATGGCTTCTCTCTCTCAGTTCTTGTTTCCATTTGGAGACTGAGAGCCTCTTACTCATCACTTGGTCGAATTCAGTGAGGCAAGTGTCATTGGAGAAGATTCTGGAAGCTTCCATGGTCTTTCCACCTCGTTGAATGACTCTGCCACTTGTCCTTTCCCGCTCAACGCACCTGGGTAGTGCATTCAAGTGCGTTGCAACGCACCTAGACAGTGTACTGGGGTGCTTTGCAACGCAGGCAGCTAGTGGAGCACTTGAATTGATCCTGAATTGACTGTTTCTGAGTGGTTTTTGGTGGAGAACTTCTGGGAGAAGTTGTCATTGGTTGACCTTGTTCCTTTAGGAGCTGTAACAACATCTTTAGGGACTTTGGATCCCTTGGATTATTGACATTTCATGCTTATAGCTGTAAGGCACAAAAATGTCTATAACAATGCAAGCTTCAAAGTACTAGAAGGGTTGTTTGTAAGTCAAATTCTTGGATAATGAGCTGATGTCGACAAGAAGTGACTCGTCGTAGGAGGGCCTTAATGTATCCCACATCTATGACACAAAACAAAGAAAATGATTTTGTGGAGGTGAAAACAATCTGATGATACAAGTTTCAGGAATGGCAGTCATGAAAAATGGAGAGTGAAGGTATTGCAGTGGATGAGGCATTAACTGGATGGTGAATTCTCTAAATGACTTCTCTTGAACATATTGGTGACACTGAGATGGATTGGTAGTGTTAACCCCAAAAATGGATGGTATGGAGGACCAATGGTGATAAGACCGGTGAATGGAATAACCCAACTCGACTCAATCATGGTGATGGAGTGAAAGTGTCATGTACAAGAGTGACCTGCTACCAATAAAATTCTTCAAGTTTTCTTCCCTTTTTCCCCAGTCATTGCTGACTAGTACCTCTTTATTTTTGTCAAGCTTGAGGATGATAACATATGCTTGTTCTATAACTTGCCCTTCGGGAAAACCTGTCGCTATGTTTTAGCAAGCCTAGCAACAATGAAACTCGTTCTTGTCTAGGTGGACAAGTTTGTCGTGATTGTTTTACCGAGTTTATCGATAAGGATAACTCAGTCCTTTTCATGTTTAGAGAGTTTGAAAAGGGATGAAAAGGAAACTCCAGCAGTTCTTTTTCGTAGCATAATCCCTTGAGTCTGAAAAAGATTAAAATAATACAAAAGGGATGACTTTTCTGATCACTTTAGCGAGCCGAAAAAAACAAGTGCTCGATCTTTTTTGTTGGATAATCCCTCAGGTCAAAAAAGATTAAAATATAGGAGGGATGGTGTTATAGACATTTTTGGGCACTGCAACCCCAATCATAAATGTCCATAAACCAAGGGCTCTTAAGTCCCTAAAAGTGTTGTTCCAACCTCTAAAAGAACAAGGTAAACTAATTACATCTTCTCTCAGAAGTTCTCCATGAAAAACTGCTCAGAACTGGTCAAAACTAGACCATCTCACCTGCTCCATGGTCAAAGTGCGCTGCATCCCACCTAAATACACACAGGAGGTGCGATGCATCTTGAAAAGCCCTTCTATGGGGTGTGATGGGCGAGAGTGGACAAATGGTAGGGTCAATCTGCAAGGTGGAGGATCATGGAATCTTCTAGAAACTTCTCCTATGACACTTGCCTCTCTGCATTCGCCCGGGGATGAGTAAGAGATCATCAATATCCAATTGGAATCAAGAACTATCAGAGAGAGGACACTAATCAAATCTCAAAATCTGACTCACCCCCCTTGCAAACATCTATATATGGATCCCTCATCCCAGAGATCCAAGGGCTGGAATTTTGTATCTTGTAAGGAAGTGCTGCTGGTTTCTTGGGGCAATATCATAGTGTTGGGTGATCTAAGCTTTTCATGAGGTGAAGAAGGGCTTTCTTGCTGAGAGGATGATGCTGGGTCAGAACAATTGGTTGTAATCCTCTTTGTTATTTCTTGATTATCAATAAATCTATTCAAGTTTTCCTCCACATTCTTGTATGATCGATGATATATGCATTTGTGTGGTCAATATATATCTGGTCCTATGTTGTTTATGATAATAGATCTATGTTCTTGGATAGTGTTATGTTGCTTTGATTCTATATGTGCTCATTGAAGCTGGGTAGACGAGGAAGCTAGTGGCAAGGATCTATCAGAAGGAAGAGGAATCAAGCAAGGAACCAAGTGCAAGACAGAGGTTGATCTCCTTTATTCCCTTCTTATCTATTTCTCATAAAGGAAAATGAAAGTAGTTTTAGTTTGTTTATTTCTAAGGTAGCTACCAGCCTTAGTGGGACTAGCAGCTCTGCATAGACACTAGATTTCCCGATAACATATGGCACTTCCAATCACTTTAGTGAGCTGGAGAGGCCAATTGCTCGACAATCTTTTCATATTTAGCGAGTCCGAAAAGAGTTTAAAGTAGACTCGTTTTTTGAGGAATGAGTGGCGTTTAGGGTAGTAGCTAGTTCCGGGTAATCTTGGAACTTCTAAAAACATGGTGATGTGAAGAGGGTGGCTAACAGGACCACTTATCGCAGCTGTTTCTCAAAATGGTAAACAATCAAGTGGAAGCGTATGATCGACCAAAAGAATGGAGGTGATGGCAAGAACACAACCAAGGTTCAAAAGGCAAATAGAATGGCAATCACAAAGGTTAATTACCGAAGGTGGGTTCATTTTTTAACGAGCTTAAACTCTGGGGGAACATATGCTCAGTGGCAGGTTTATTTTTTAATGAGCTTGAACCTTGTGGAAACATTGCTCATGTTTCTTTTTATGTAAGCTAGAAACGACCAAACTAAAAAGTTGAAAAATCTAGAAAAACTAAGGAACTACTGAGGTTAGGTAGGATGGTTTCATCAGAAATTTAGATGAAACACTTCCTTTGCTTCGTCTGCAGCATAGACGAAGGTGAATGGTGGATCAGACCAATCACCTAACCTAAGAATTTGACATACTAAAAAGCTAAAAAGCTAAAAAAAACTAAAAAACTAAAAAAATGAAATTTTTCATTTTTAGTTTGCATAAAAAGGTTTGCATTCCACCAGGCATCGAGAAAAGGAGAGTCTCTAGGTAACCATATGGAAGTCATTATGGTTAAGCAGGATCTTTTTGTCAACAGAGCCGACGAAAAACTCCCTTGGCTTTGTCCATCAAATAGACAAAGGTGAATGGTGTGAGTTAACACTTCCAATCACATAACCTATAGGGAAACCTATCTTTTCAGCTGGGTTTGTCTCAAAATAGACAAGGGTGCACGCCCCCATGCTTCGTTACATTCACCAGACTACTCGCGGTAATTAGGTGGATGGAATGAAGGTTGAAGAGACACTCTTGATGCAAAGAGAGCATTTAGGGATGATGTTTGACTTGAAGCTGTGTTTGAACCGGGAAATGAAAGCTGGTCAACAGTGACAATTTGCTTCATGCGGTAAACACATCACTCGAAAGAGCGTCGAGACAATAGATCCCATGTTGTAAGCATAGTCGCGTCGAAGGAGTAGATTTTAATCTAACAGTCCTTGGACTACCATCACGTTCAAATGAATGGTTTTCCTTCTCAAAGTGATTGGTAACCTAGGAAGGATCCCTAATGGTTGACTAATTCCTTTGTTAAAGCCTGACAAACTCTATGTAACAGGCATAAGCAATGGTGAACCAAGTGCTTTCCAAGAAGTTGAGGAAAGGATACTCACTGAAGCCCCTTCATCTATGATAGTGCCAAACACGATCATTTTGTAAACTTGTACTATGATCCAGAATGGTACATTAGAAGGAAGGAGGGATCTTGCTAGTCGATTCCAATCAAAGGAAGTGACTAGACTACTTGGAGGGGGTACCGAATAAATGGTTGAATGAACCCCTTGAGTAGCTGGAACCGAGGAATTCTCTTCCTGTTGTGAAGGAACAGACGGATTTCCCCCAAGTTCATCAGACTCTGAAGTTGCAAAAAAAATTTTAACAATATCGTTCTCACTCTCTTTGGGAATGGTATCATCTGAAGGTGAACCTTCTGAAGGTAAAATTGGGTCAACTTCCATCTCAACCTGTTGACTTTGGTCCATTATGGACTTAGAAGATTCACTTTCAGTGATAGGTGTTTCGACCAATGATTGAGACATGTCAGTCGGATTTTCAACTAGTAAAGGACTTGGGGAGAGATTTTTTTATTCTGATGGAAGTCATTGCAGTGAAGCAAGACAGTTACGCAAGACTCTTTTGGCCTCATCCAAAAAAGGACAACAGGGAAGGTGATGGTCCCCTTCATATAATCCACATGGAATTTTGACTTTTCCTTTCTGTCCTGGAACTTCATTTTCACTAGTTGATGGTGTGCTATCAACATGATCACCATAGGTTGATGACAGCGAACGGTGTGAATGGGGAGACCATTCTCTCAAGATTTTCGGAAGGCAAGGAAAATCTCGATGAATATGGTTTCCTCTGCAAATTACACAAGGATATCTGGGGGATTTAGTGTGTGGATTTTCACCAGATGATTCATGGTTGCCCCCTTGCTTAACTGGCTTCTTCTTCTTCTTCTCCTTCCCTTTCTTCTTCTTCCTAGTCACTTGGTTACTAACATTAGTATTTTCACCAAGCAAAGAGGAAGAAGGGGAGGGAGACACAAACGAAGAAGAAGGCGAAGGGTCAATTTCAGTATCAACTGGTTGCTGATTCGATTGTTGAGGAATCACGGTATTTTGAACGACAGAGGTTGAGAATAGCCATACCAGCAGACCAATTGTGATTCCTGGAAGGGACAATGTGGCCATATATAGAGCACCAATATTTCCCCAAGAAGAAAATGGACTAGGATTCCCCTCAAGAGGGATTCCATGATTGGTGGACTCCATTATCTCAACCTAAGATCAACGAAGGAACAGGGATGTTATTCCGAATTAAATAAATTTTAATGATGCTTTGACACAACTTTGCTTTTTCAATTTTTAAGAGTCGAGAAAAAGCTAAAGATGACTCTAGTTGCCTTCAATTTTTAATGAGCCTGAAGTGACAAGTGCTCAGATGGACCTTTTCTTTTAAGGAGTCGAAAAGGAACGAAAGTGACTACTCTGGAAATCTAGATAGAGGGATTACCAAACCAATCGCAAAACTGCAATATACACCTTGGTGATAAATTAAAGAGAAATTACCAAGGACTTATGTACGGCAGTCAATCTTCCCGAATGTTGTGTTCAGTGCATTGCGATCGATAGGGCGGCAAACACGGCTTCCTATGGATAAAGGATATAAACCTATTGTGGTCTCCCAATATATACTCGACGGTACGGGGAACACAAATCCATGCTATCACTTGTCGTATCAAAGAGGAGGAATCACTCAAGCTTCGATGAAAACGATAGTTACTAGATTTTACAACGCCGGAACACGTCTTTAGCCTAGACCTCTAGATGTGTTGCGTTAGGTTCCAAAGCATTGTTAAGTTCATTGAAATTTATTTTATACTTGATCTTGCTTAGAAGTTTTCCTTTCAAAGGTTCACCACGTGATGTAGATGTAAAATTCCTAAATACGCAATCTAAAATGATAAACAATCATTGTTTATTTTTAGCAATGAAAATCCTAGCTACTAAGGAAAAAAGATTATGATTCTTTCAAACAAAGAGAAAAGAGCACACACTAAATGCACTTTTCCTAAATCATTTTTTGCACACAATCTAAGTGCAAATGCAAATGCATTTATTTTTTTTTCGTTCCCTTAATGTGAGAAATGCCAAAAAGGAAAACTAAGTAGAGCACAGATCTAAAATATTTTTACTCAAAGCAACATTTCGACAATTTATTTTTCAAAACGGAAAGGAATACTAAACAACACTTTTCAATTTCAAAGAGAAAATGCTTTCGACACTTTAAATATCAAAAAATAAAATCAAGTGCATGACAAAAAGTTCAATCGACTATCCAGAGAAAGAAGACTCAACGACACTTCTCTTTTTGACACAAAACGACAGTTACAGAACTTTTTGCACCAAAACGACACATCAATTCAAGCAAATTTTCGACAAAGGATTGTAAATGATGGAAAAATACATAAAAACATTTACTAATCCTCATCAATGGAGGCTGGTCTATGTAAAGCAAGCAAGCTTCAGCAATGAGGTACTGTTCATAAGTAGCAAAACAACTAAACAGAGCTGAAAACAAGGACAAAATACCCAAATTTCAAGAGGAGAAATAGGATCACTCAGTCATCGCACCTGTGCTTCATAGAAATAGGGATGCATCTCACCTGCTACACTCAGGAAGTGCGATGCATACTAGCTTCTAGTGACAAACAGTGTGATGGGCCAATGAGCGAAACTGAGATGGGTTTTGGCTCAAATTTGCAGCTGATTCAGTGAGTTAAGCTGAGCTATTATGGACAGTAAAGAGCAAAGTACAGCAGTATGGTCTTGGGAGGTTATTGAGCTACCAAAAGGGAATCTACAATGTTTGTAAGTTAGATGTTTGACTCATAAACCAAACCAAAGATTGACTCAAGCAGCATTCATCTACTTTGCAATTGCAGAGCAAGAGCAGTTCGAAGGCTATTTGGCTAACTTCAGGCTCCGTCTATAGTTTATAAAACAAACGATCAATAACAAACAAACAAAATATTCGTTCCCCAATGAAGTCACCATTTTGTTTCTGGGAAAACTAGTGTCTTTTTGATCTGCTAGCCCCACTAAGATTGGAAACTATCTTAGAAACAAACAATCAAAGCAATTTGCAATTTCCTCTATGTATGATACACAAGAGAGAAGCAAAGGGACCAACCTGGATCTTCCACTTGACTCCTTGCTTGATTTCTCTCCCCCTTGATAGAGCTTGCAACTCCTCTCCTACTTGTCCCACTTAGAGAATACCTATAGAAACAAAGTGACAAAACACCATCAAAGCATCTCGATCTATTATATCATAAACAATGCAGAATTAGAAATACATTGAACATACAATGGCATTCACAAATAACAAGATTCACAAATACACGATTGTATGGAGGAAAACTCAAAGAACTTTATTAAAATAGAAGGGAGAATTATAACCCAGCTGTTTGATCCAGCATCATTCTCCCAGCATCAAAGCCCTCTTCACCTCATGAAAAGCAAGATCACCCAACAATACAATGTTCCTTCTCAAAGACAAACTATCAGCACTTCCTTACAAATTACAAAATTCCAACCTCTATATCTCTCAAATGAGGGATCCATTTATAGATGTCTGCAAGGGTGTGAGTCATCTCTAGGTTTTTTTATTAGTGTCATTCCACTTGTAGTTCTTGGTTCCACTTGGAGATTTCATTGATCTCTTACTCATCCCTAGGCGAATTCAGAGAGGCAAGTGTCATAGAAGAAGTTTCTAGAATATTCCATGAGCATCCACTTAGCAAATTGTCTTTGACATTTTTCCATTCTCACTCATCGCACCCCACATAAGGCCTCTTCAGTATGCATCACACCTGGCTAGTGGAGCAGTCAGTATGCATCACACCCTGACAGTGGAGCAGTTAGTATGGTCCAGTTTTAGCCAATTCTGAGTGGTTTTTCAGGTGGAACTTTTGAGGAATGATGTAATCAGTTGACCATGATCCTTTAGGGTATAAAACAACACTTTTAGGGGTTGAAGAGCCCTTGGTTTATCGACATATAAGATTGGGGTTGCAGTGCCCAAATATGTCTATAACAACTTATCCTGTGGTCTCGGGACCACATCCCAAATATTATTATGAACTATGGATTCAAACTCCTCCACCGTGGCATCAACCCAAATCAGTTGTTGCACTTCTTCCTCAAAGGAAGATGGCTCTGTCACAACACATCTGCTCATAAGAAACATGTATCTAGTGTACCTATCAGGTGACCTCTTTTCTCTGCGTTGTTATGTGGGTGCTCCCACATTCTCTCTAGCATCTGACAATGATCTACTTACCTCTCTGGTGTGCTTTCTCCCATCTCTGGAAGACTCTGCCTTAGTGGATGTCTCCACTCCTGGATCCTCTGCATGTGGCTACTCCACATCAATCTAAGGCTCTGCAACCTTAGGAGCTAAAATCTCCTCAATCACATGTAGTTGAAGCTCTCTCTTAAGGGAAAATCGCATGGCCTCCTCCTCTTCAAATCTAACATCCTTGTAAACAACTATCATCCTGTTGGTCAACAAGTACACCTAATAGTTGTGTGGTGTATAAGTGTACCCCACAAATATCCCCAACTCTGTTGTTGGCTCAATATTCTTCCGTGCATCTTTGGTCACATGGCAGTATACCAATGACACAAAAATCCTGAAGTGACCAGCATCTAACCTCTTACCAGAATAAGCCTCCTTTGGTGTCTTCATCCTAAGTATCCGATGTGGGCTACGGTTAGGAACATAAACTGTTGTGGTTTATTCTTAAGCCCATAAGTGTATTGGGAGACCCTAATCATGCAACATCACCCTTGCTGCCCCTACTATGCTTTTGTTCTTCCTCTTAGCCACCACATTTTGTTGAGGGTTATGAGGTGCCATCAACTCTCGTTTAATCCATTCCACTGCACATAATTTCTTAAACTCGTTTGAGACATACTCACCATTTTTATCACTCTATAGAGCTTTAACCGTCTTGCCCAACTATTTCTCCACCAATTCTTTAAACTCACAACACTTTGTGAAGGTTTGATCATTTTTTCTGCACGAACAATATCCAACATTTTCGAGAAAAATCATCAACAAATATAACATAATACCTATATTTGGTCGTGGATGCTATCAAGAATGGTCCACACACATCTGAATGGACTCACTCTAGAATAACCTCTGCTCAAATGTCTTTGTCGTGAAAGGAATACTTGTTGTATTTACCCAAAGTACACCCCTTGCATGTATCAACTTGTTCTAGTGTACCTTTGGGCAAACCAGTGCAGATCTGTTGCATGATCTTCAAAGCCCCATGATGCATGTGATCCAATCATCTATGCCACAACTCATCAATGTCTCGACTCTGCACCATTTATGCTTTCATGCTCAAAGAATCAAAATCCTCTACCTCTACCTTATAGATATTCTTCACTTGAATCACTCTCTTCTTTACTTGACCTGTGGTTATGTGTCGAAGGAATGCCTTTTCTTTCGAGAAGATCACATCATAGCCTCTATACTCAAGCATGGAAATGGATACCAAGTTCTTCTTTAGCCCGGGCACATATGTAACATTATTCAAGTTTATTAGAGTCCCATTCTCCCTCTAAAAAGTAACTATGCCCAATCCAGTAGCACTACACCTCTCGTCATCACCCATCTCGATATGCATCTGGAGATCTTTCTTCTCTAGGTCACTGAATAACTCCTTGTTGCCAATCATGTGGAATGAAGCTACACTGTCTAAGTATCATACACTTATCATCATTGATGACACCATGCATGAAATGAGGGAAAATTCCAATTCGAATTAAGAGGCCAAAGCCTCACCCGCCACTCCTCCTGATGACTTCTTCTTGGACTTCTTGAGTGGACAATTTGTAGCAAAATGGCCCTGCTCGTGACAATGAAAGCACTTAACTTTCGTCATGTCTTTCTTCTTACCTCCATGGCAAGAATCTAATTTGGAATAGGAAGCTTTCCCTTTCTCCTTCTTCGCCTTAATCACTAAGGCACAGTTCTCTTCATCATCAGTCTTTGATGAAGAGCCATTCCTGGTGTTCCTCCTGATCTCCTCCTACATCAAATCCGACCACAGTCGTTCCCAATCTGGCAACTTCTCCTGGCCATTGACAGATTCCTGATAACTATGCCATCTCTTTAGGAGTCCCAGAAGATAAAGACTCACCATATCATCATCGACAACCATGATTCCAACACTTCCAAGTTCATCACGACATTGAGTGAACTTGGTCAAGTATTTTGGAATAGTCTCGCCTTTCTCCATTTGGAATTTTAGAAGTTTGTCCTTTAATGCCAATTTCCTTTTGTCACGATTTTTCTTATACAAGTCTGTCAATTCTTTCCACATAGCATACAGAGTTTCCTTTCCATGGAGACTCGAGACAATGTGATCTCCAACTCCCTCAAGGATTATCCACCTTGCCTTCGCCACAAACTTCTTCCATTCGGCCAGATTCTGTGCATCTGATGATGTTGGCTTAGGAATGTCTTGATCAACGAATTCCTTCAAGCCATTATCCTCTAGGACAGCCTTCGTTCTATCCCTCTAGGCTATATAATTCAAGCTGCCTTCCAAGGCATACTCGATCTGTAAAATGTAGAACACCATCTGAAGTATGTATTGCAAATTCAAATTTTACCTATAACCGAAAACTCAAAACTTCGAAATTGGCTGGAGTAGATTTAATTTAGCTCTGATACCATGTAGAATTTCCTATAGATTCACAAGATCATGCAATTTACTAAAGAACATGACAAGAATCTACTTCTACTTTCAACCAGTGGAAGCCAATATATCGATGAAAACAATATGAACAAGAAGAAGACAAATCAATGGCACATAACACAATAAGTTTTCCTGGGGAAAGCTACAACTAAAAACTCCGCCTATCTGTATTGCATTAAATCATAAATATGAGTGAATATACTAAGATTGTTCTCAAAATAACAATTATGCACAAGTATGCTCAACTCTCTTCTTCACAAGCCCGCTCTTAGCCAACACTTAGCCAATTTACACTTCTTTCCAAGCCCCTATTTCCTTGCACAATTCCTAGGATGAATAACATGTATTTAAAAGGAATTCATGCTTCCAAAACTATGAATCCAAACATAGGTCCTTTTTCGATTGCATGCATGACATTTACAACTCAGTAAATCATATAACTGATAATACATTGTCCCTGCACTTTAGTCTCAAATGGGTCTTTCTCTGAACTGACATGCATGAGTTTCTCATGATGGAATCTTCAATTAACTGGAGTAACACTTATGGATGCATTAGTGCAACAATTGTCTGTTATTCCTCTATTAGTTCCAGAAATAGTTAGAACTAATTTAACTGACCATAACTTAGTAACATGATTTATCTAACTACAACTCAATTTAAACTTATATTAGACCCATAAATTTAGGGAGAACACTTACATGGCTTCCAAACGACTTCCAACTAGAAATTCATAAGCTAATTAAGTTAATTAAACTTAATTAAATATTTACAAGTTGCTATGAAAATAGAATTCAATTTTAATTCTCAATTTAATTCAAGGACAAATTAAATTAGAATTTCTTGTTGCCATTTCTCAACAAGTAGCCATTGATCAGCTCACTTTATTTTCCACTAATTCTCAAGTTACTGGAAGTGTCCCTCTTGTGGGAGAAACATGTTAGGTCCCTATAATACTAGTGTATTCCCTCATTGTTATTGTCGGTGTAGACCCCTTATTATTATTATTGTGCCCATGTAGTCCCCATATTGTTATTATTGTGCCCCATAGAAGCCCACTATTGTTATTGTTGTGCCCTTATATTATTATTGTTATGTCACCTCTGATTATATTGTGATCCCTTAGACTCTTATATATAGAAAGGAGGTTCTTTCATTTGAATAATACAAGAATTATTCATTTCTGTAACGTAAAGGAGGTTTCCCCATCAAAGAGGCTAATTTTGAAGTCATTGATCTATCTCTTCTTCTATTTTGTGAGCTGGTTGCATTTGGTATCGAAGCTTTGGATTCTAGGGTTTCGCTTCTTCAAATAGGTCCTCTTGTAATTTTCACTATAACATTTTTTTTTGAGGCTTAAGAAGCTGAAATTTTTACCATGTGGAGCTAAAGTACCATATAATCTTGTGTAAAAAATCCAGATCTTGTTTCACTATATTTTCGGAGATATGCTCTGAGGAAATTAGGATATTTGTAGGCTCCATAATTCTATCTCAAACACGTGAGCTAGGGAAAATTGTCATAACTTTCTTTCTACGAGGCTTTAGAAGCTAGAATTTTTATCATGTGGATCTGAAATCACATAAAAAATTGTGTAGAAATTTCAAATCTTGGTTCACTATCTTTTCATAGATATGCTCTGAGGAAGTTAGGGTTTTATGGGCTCTAGAATTCTATCTCAAACGAGTGACCTAGGGAAAATAACCATAAATTTCGTATCGGATTTAAATTATATAAAAAGTGGATGAAAGTGCACAGATTGCGGTTTTTCATGTAGCAATTTTAGAGCTGAAGGTTAAAACAGTGACACGTAGCATCCTGTACAACTTCGCTCGACTGAACCAGTCCATAATTATGTAATCGTGGGAGATTTGGCATAACTCTTTCTTGAAGGGTCCAATCTCGATCAGACTTGTGGGGCTATAAAGAAGACTCAGAGGGATACCACAAGATGAAATTTCAGACCTTGAGGATCCGAAATTAAAAAGATACAACAAATTCAATATCGAGCTCTTAAATATGTGTGTGTGTGTGTGTGTGTGTGTGTGTTACTTTTTAAAATTTTCATAAGTTTTGTTGGAAAAAATAGTTGTAAGTGATTCAAAGGGAATAGTGAAGCATAATTATCATTAATTGAAGTCCGTAAAAAATAAAATGGAAACACCTAGTAAGAAACCCGAAATCTCTACTATGACACATGAAGAAGAGGAAGAAACACAACATAATATATCAAAATTATGAGACCAAGTGCAACAAATTTCTCTCTCACAAAAAGTAAGAGAAGCTGAGATGGATGGTTTGAAGAAAGACATGGAAGGTTTGACAAAGTTGCTACAAGAAAGGCTTTGTTGGGCATGGAATCCCCCCATGGCATGTTTTGGGGCTCAAAGCCCAAGTTTTGAGTTGATATTGTTGTAAAGCTCCACGAATTGCGGGCACGAAATATATGTTAGAGTTATAGGGTTTTCCACCCTAGTTTTGAATGTAATGTTGGCCTACCCATGGTCCGCGAACCATGGGATTGTATAAATAGAGCGAGGCTTTAAGTTGTAAAGAGAGGAGAAAGGATAATGGGCATGAACAATCTTAGAGATTGAGTCAAAGTGCGAAGTGTGTCTTGGGTCGTAGAGTAGGAGAAGGCTCTGTAGCTAAGTGTGCAAAGGCCTAGTTGTCCATAGCTGAGTGTACAGAACCCTGTAGTTGAGTGCGCAGGGTGGAGTCGAGTCTGTAATTGAAGAAGAGATTAATAAAGAAAGGTTTTGTGACCAATTCTGTGTATCTGTTTAGAGTTATTACATGTTTGATATCATTTGCAAATATATTGTTTATTTACTACGCACACTTGTATGAATTGTGAATATTGTTAGGTATAACTAAAAGCATACAAATAAGCTAAGTTAATAAACTCATATCGGAATACTAAGGACTTTGGTAATAACATTATTCGGCCCCTAAGTAGGGATGCGCAAAGGCAGCATCTCAGGTTGCGAGGTGTAGGTAAGTGCGCGTAGCAACGTGTGCGCAGGGTCGAATCACGAACCACTTGAACTCATCAAACATCTCTAGGGTGTGGAAACCTGGTTCTAACACCCTCCCATACTACTTCGCGTGAGACATCAGTCTGCGCTCCGTGGACTGTTGCCGAAAGGGCCAGTAGTACCGGGATTTGTTTGGCTAAATCACCTCCGAACCTGGGTCAGGCCCCAACAATCCAAAAAATGGTTCCATTTCCGGGACCGAGATCTGCATAAGGGATGCCTAATGTCGTGTCACTAGAATCTGACGAAGAAAGAAATTGAAGGGTGGTTGGATAGAAATATTCATGAGTTTCTGGCGCAGGAAAATAGGAATTCGCAAGTATCAAAGAAACCGTAGTTAGAGTGCTACTTATATACGGAAATCCACAATATTTTCTTTGCATCCTTCCCCTCTGAGTTGTATGAGTGGATCGCTAAGCTAGCAAACAGTAAGGGAAGGTGTAGGCTCAACAAACCGATTGTGTGGACTCCAGAATTGGTGCACAGACTATAAGCGTTGAAAGATAAGATCGTGTGTGTTGTGGACCATTGGCTCGATCAAATTATAGGAGGGTTTATCACCGAATTTGTGGTAGATACTTCAATCAGCTACAACGAGGTGGAACAACGCTTCCTCAATGACCGCGAGGTAAGTACATTAAATATTTTAACACTTGGATTAAAATGTTATTGTGTGAAAAGCAGGTTATGCGAATAAATTGATGTTTGGGGTTACGTGGAGTGGGAGGATATATAAAATGAAGGTAGCACGTAAATAGAAACTAGCCCCTTGATTTCACCTCAGCAAGAAAGCAAGGAAGAGCTCGCGAAAGTTTCACCAAGAAGTGCGATCAATCTGATAAGGCAGCGAATTCCATGCATACCACCTCCACCTACACCACCACTAGTCTCACCATCTTCACCTCCATCTTCACCCACACCACCTCCACCACCACCATAGTTCAATATGGCGAGCGCGATAAAATTTTTGGTATTCAAAGGAGTAGGGAATGAAGATCCAGACCAATTTTGGTTCATGGTAAAAGCTGTAAGGGAAGCATAAGGAGTCATGGATGATAATATAAAGAAGGCAACGCTAGTAAGCACGTTGCAGGATCGTGCACTAACATGGTACATCAAGCATTCTAATAACCATCCAAACGCCAGAATCACAGATATCCAGGCTGTGCTGAACAAGGAATTTAGCAAGCCAAAATCAGAGACACAATTAATTATCGGGTTTAAGGAAATCGTGATGCTTCTAGGGGAGACCCCATGGGATCTGGATTAGACACTGAAGGGTATGATTTGCGAAGTCAACATGACCTTGACAGATGGACAGCACCATGCATGGTTTGTAGCATCACTAACACCGCATTTAAGGACGGCATTGTCATAGCAGAAGTTATCCACCCACGCTGAAGCTTTGGAGATTGCAATGAGACTGCATGAAACCCCAATACAAGATCCTGGCCTGGGAGTCCAATAAATCCACGCGCAACTGAAAAATCTGTGTCTAGAAATGCAAAGTTTGAAACAGGACAGGACAACTTGGAGAGAGGTGTGCGAGGAGGTATGGTGCATAAAATGCAAAGGCCAGGGACATGATAAGGACAATTGTCCAGTATTCGTGAACTACTTGGCCGCAGGAGTGAAGATTCCATTAATACCAAAGGCAAAAGCAGGACCAAGCGCGGTGCCTACATTATGGTGGACGATTTGTCACATAGGAGGAAAGCATGCAACGGATAATTGTCATCTCTTATAGAAGTATACACAGACATCCCAGCAATTCTTCTGTAATTCCTGCAGATCAGTAGGCTATGATGAAAGCACCTGTAGAAGTTATGAACTGATGATGGATCGAACTCTTGCCTACAGAGTTTAGACCAAAACACGAGCCCTCGATCAAAAAGCAAGAATGGCGCAGATTGGATTCCAAGGGTGCGGACAAGGTCGAGGTGGAATGGGACCAGGAAGGGGTCGGGACAGTTGATTTGTTACAATTGCAGAGGGTCGGGGCATTATGCCCGTGATTTCATAAATATGATGAGATCGTCATGTTTATATTGTACCCAGTTTGATCATGAGATGGAGGACTGGCCTACATTAATAGCGAGGTTGAGCGATAAAGGAATACTCCAGCCTCCCCTGAATCAGAATCTGCAAATGATGAGGTATGAGCCACGCGAAGAGGACCCAAACGTAAACACTGTGCTCCTAAGCAGTATCACAACAGGAGATGACTATTATAGACATATTTGGGCACATCAACCCCAAACTTATATGTCAATAAACTAGGGCTCATCAACCCCTAAAAGAGTTGTTTCATGCCCTAAAAGAACATAGTCATCTAATTACATCATTCCCCAAAAGTTCCATCTGAGAAAACATCAAGAAATGGCCTAAATTAAACCATACTGACTTCTCCACTGGAAAAGTGCGATGCATACTGATTATGCCTTCTATAGGGTGCAATGGGAGAGGATGGACAAATGTTCGAGACAGTTTGCTAGGTGGTTGCTCATGGAATGTTCTAGAAACTTCTCCTGTGCCACTTGCCTCTCTGAATTTTCCCAAGGATGAATAAGGGATCTAAGAAATCTCCAAGTGGAATGACACTAATCAAAACCCCATGGATGACTCACACCCTTGCACACATCTATAAACAGATCTCCAATTCAAGAGATCTAGAGGTTGGAATATTGTGAATTGCAAGGAAGTGTTGATAGTTTGTAATTGAGGAAAGAGCATTGTATTGTTGGTGTGATCTTGCTATTTCATGAGGTGAAGAGGGATTGAGCTGGGAGGATGATGTTGGGTCAAACAACTGGGTTGTAATTAGGGGTGATTTTAGGGGCGAATGTTCGCCCTTTGGCAAAATTAAGGGGTTTTAAATTTTTAGTGGGCGAATATTTTGTATCATAGTACATTTTTACAAATCACCTCAAATAGCCCACCTTATTTTAAGGGAGAGGGTAAAAAAGGTAAATTTAGCCCTTGAAATTAGGAGTTACAACCTTCCATTCGCCCATTTTCAAGAATAGATTTTATTTAAGTGAATCCATTCGCCCATTTTCAAGAATAGGTTTTATTTAAGTGAATCCTATGGGCCAAAGGCCCAAATACCATATTTATAAAAGAGGTATGGTAAATTAATAAAAATATAAATAAATGAGAGGTATGGTAAATAAATAAAGCATTTTTTATATTTACTCCATAAGTCACCTTATATACATGCAAGGGTGTAAACAATTAAAAATATAAGTGGAGGTATGGTAAATAAATAAAACGTCTTTTTATACTTACTCAAAAGTTATGGTAAATAAATATAAATATAAATAAACTAGATGCATGGTAAATAAATAAAACCTATTTTTATATTTAGTCTGTAACCCTCGTTCTATTTATGAAGGCTCAAGAAAGAGGTTTTATTTAAGTGAATCCTATGGGCCAAATACCATATTTGTAAAAGAGGTATAGTAAATTAATAAAAATATAAAAGGCTCAAGAAAGAGGTTTTATTTAAGTGAATCCTATGGGCCAAATACCATATTTGTAAAAGAGGTATGGTAAATTAATAAAAATATAAATAAGCGAGAGGTATGGTAAACAAATAAAACATTTTTTTATATTTACTCCATAAGTCACCTTGTATTTATGAATGGTATGGTAAATTAATAAAAATATAAATAAACGAGAGGTATGGTAAACAAATAAAACATTTTTTTTATATTTACTCCATAAGTCACCTTATATTTATACTATGGGACAAATACCATGGACTAGATTGTTATTAATACCATGAAAAAAAACATTATTAACCTAATATTAGTATTAATAAAAATAAAAATGGCACATGGTATTGACCCATGGTATTCACCAAAATGGCACATGGTATTGACCCATGGTATTCACTTGGAATGTAGCCTATTTAAATGGGGGAACTAACCAGCATAGATCCATCTTTACTCTGGATCTACTAACCCCGAGAGGAAATATCATGATATGCAAACTAGCATAGAGTGAAAAAATATTTGATCTGATCAAGAGTAAAAATGGATGTTGTAATTTAATGTATGTTAAACATTTTAGCTTGGTTAAAATAAAAATAAACTATTAATTTTATTAATTTTTGTAAATTACTAATAGTAACTTTTAAGCTCCAAGTTTATTATAACCCATGGTATTGACCCATGGTATTCATGTGAGCATAGACTATTTAAAGGGGAAATTCTATCTTAGATCCATCTTAATTCTGGGTCTACCAAGTGCTCAGAGGGATCAATAGATTTCATCCCCCTAGGAGTGGCAGATGTGGAGTTAAGATTGGATATAGGTTGGTTTTTATGATAATGAAGATATTAAATAGACTTAGGATATTATATTGTAAAAACATCTTAAGGTGAATGGTTAAAGCAAATACATTGGACAAGTATAAATGTATACTTCTATTTTAAACTGAAACAAATCCAGGGCTAAAAGGAATGGATTGATTGCACTAGTCATCCTTCTATAACTTTCCAACATATGCTGGAGTAAACAGATTGTAATTTGGGTAATTTTTCTAATTGCAAATGGGAACATACTTGTGTATTGGCAGGGTGGTTACGAGGTCCCTAGAAGTGGAGTAAATAGATTGTAATTTGGGTAATTTTTCTAATTGCAAACAAGAACATACTTGTTTATTGGCAGGGTGGTTACGAGGTCCCTAGAAGTGATGAATTTGAATTTTTCTTGGTTTTATATATAGTATTAGGTTTTTTCTCATGCTTTCTATGAATGGCACGGGTGAATTTTATCCTACACCCACTAGGTTATCGATATGTAATTTCGGTAATTTTGATTTCAAAAGATATTTTAAAGAAATGCAATGATTTCATTTGTGTATTCAATAAACACAAGATTTTATAATTGAGTAAAATATTCGCCATGCCTGGTGAGAGATTTGCCAAAAAATTATATATACATATCATATTATTGATAAAATCGCCTTCCATTTTTCCTATATACCATGGATATTCGCCCATTTATTATACATGTAAATTTAGGGGGGGTTCTTAAAATTTTCCCTGGTTGTAATTCTCCCTTCTATTAATAAAGTTCTTCAAGTTTTCTTCCATATGATTGTGCGATTGTGAATGTTATCATTTGTGAATGCTATCATTTTTTCATTATATATCTGATTCTATAATGTTTATGTTGTAATATATCACGATGCTTTGACGGTTCTTTGTTGTTGTACTTGTGCAGGTACTCTCCAAGCGTGTTAAGTACGAGGAGGAGTTGTTAGATCTATTAAAGGTGAGAAAGAGCAAGCAAGGGATTAAGCGGAAGTTCCAGGTTGGTTCCATTATCGTTCTCTTATCTGTTACACATAGAAGAAATCATTGGATTGCTTTAAACTATTGTTTCTAGGGTAGTTGCCAAACCTAGAGGGCTAGTCGTTTGACAAGACACTAGTTTTCCTAGAAACAAATTGGCGACTCCGCTGGGGATAGAATAGATGTTTGTTTGTTGTTATTGTTTGTTTTATAAACTATAGATAGAACCTGAAGTCAGCTAGGTAGCCTTCGAACTACTCTTTCTCTGCGATTGCATAGTAGATGAATGTTGCTTTAGTCAATATCTAGTTTAGTTTATGAATTAAACATTTGACTTACAAGCACATCTAAATGCCCTTTTGGTAGCTCAATAACCTCTCAAGACATTCCTCTATACTTTTCTCTTTACGGTTCATCAAGGCCCAACCTAACTCATTGAAAACAGCTGAACATCTGAGCCAAAACCCATTTTAGTTGCGCTCCATGGACCATCGCACTGTCTTCCACTATAACCCAGTATGCATCACACCTCCCAAGTGTAGTAAGTGCGACACATCTTTGTTTCTATGAAGCCTAGGTGCGATGACTGACTTAACTCTTCTTCCATTCTAGAAATTTGGGGGTTGTTGACCTTGTTTTCAGTTTTTATTATTTGTTTTGTTGCTTGTGAACAATGCCTCCTTATTGAAGCCTACTTGCATCGCATAGATCAGCCTCCATTAGATTAGGATTAGTGATTGTTTTTGTGTATTTTTTCATCATTTACAATCCTTTTTCAAAAAGTTGTTTAAATCGATTTGTCGCTTTGGTGCAAAAAGTGTCGTAATTGTCGTTTTGTGTCGAAAAGAGAAGTGTCGTGAATTCTTCCTTCCCTTGATAGTTGATTGAACTTTTCTCCATGTATTTGGTTTGATTTGTTTATATTCGAAGTGTCGAAAGCATTTTTTTATTCAAAATTGAAAAATGTCGTGGAGTCTTCCTTTCTCTTTTGAAGAAGAAATTGTCGAAAATGTCACTTTGAGTGAAGTATTTTAGATCTTTGCTACATTTAGTTTTCATTTTTGGCATTTTTCACATTGAGGAGAACGAAAACAAATAGATGCACTTGCATTTAGCATTTTTTAGATTTATGTGCGAAAATATGATTTAGGGAAATGCACTACTGTGTGCTCTTTGCTCTTTGTTTATAAGCACTGTAATTTTCTTTCCCTAGTAGCTAGGATTTTCATTGCTCAAAATAAACAAAGATTTTTTATCATTGTACATTTCATTTTAGGAATTTCAAACCATCATCACGCGGTGAACCATTAAAAGGAAAACTCTAAACAAGATCAACTTTAAAATAAATTTCAATGAACCTAACAACGCTTTGGAACTTAACGCGACATATCCAGAGGTCTAGGCCAGAGACGTGTTCCAGCGTCGTTAAAACTAGTGGCTATCGTTTTCATTGAAGGTTGGGTGATTCCTCCTCCTTGATACGACAAGTGCTAGCACGGACTTGTGCTCCCTACCATCACGTATATATTGGGAGACCACAATAGGCTTAAATCCTTTATCCATAGGAAGTCGAGTCTGCCGCCTTATTGATCGCAATGCACTGAACACAGCATTCGGGAAGATTGGCTGTCGTACATAAGTCCTTGGTAATTTCTCTTTAATTTATCACTAAGGTGTATATTGTATTTTTGCGATTGGTTTGGTAATCCCTCTACCTATATTTTCCAGAGTAGTCACTTTCATTCCTTTTTGACTCTTTAAAAGAAAAGGTCCATCTGAGCACTTGTTTGTTCAGGCTCATTAAAAATCGAAGGAGACTAGAGTCATCTTTAGCTTTTTCTCGACCCTTAAAACTGAAAAAGCAAAGTTTTGTCAAATCGTCATTAAAATTAATTGAACTCGGAATAGCATCCTTGTTCCTTAGTTGATCTTAGGTTGAGATATATGGAGACAAATCCGGAGTCCACCAATCAAGGAATCCCTTTTGAAGAGAATCCTAGTCCTTTTCCTTCTTTCGGAAATATTGGGGCTCCTTATATGGCTACATTATCTGTCCCGGGACTTACCATTGGCCTTCCAGTATGGCTATTTTCAACCTCTATGGTTCCAAATGCCATAATTTCTCAGTAATCGAATCAACCTCCAGTTGATCCTGAAGTTGAACCTTCGCCTTCTTCCTCATTTGTTTCTCCCTCCCCTTCTTCCTCTTCATTTGGTGAAAGTAGTGATACTAGTAACCAGGTGGCTGAGAAGAAGAAGAAAGGGAAGGAGAAGAAGAAGTCAATTCAGCAAGGGGGAAACCAAGAAACCATTGCTTTGAAGGCATCATCTGGTGAAAATCCACCCATTAAACTTCCCAAACCCAAATTTCCATGCATAATTTGTGCGGGAGACCATTTTCATCGAGATTGTCCTTGCTTTCCTTAGATCTTGAAAGAATGGTCTCCCCGTACACACCATCCAATGTCATCAACTTTTGGAGATCATGTTGTTAACACGCCTTCAACTAGTGATAGTAAAGTTCATGGACATAGGAGAAAGGTTAAGTTTCCATGTAGGTTATGTGAAGGTAACCATTCCCTTCACCTTTGTCCCTTTTTGGATGAAGTGAAAAGAGTGTTGGATAATTGTCCTACTTCACCGCAGCGACTCCCATCTGGTTACAAGAAACTCTCCCTAAGTCCTTCGCTAGTTGAAAAACCAAGTGACTTAAATCAACCATCTGTTGAAGCCGCTCTCTCTGAAAGTGAATCTTATGAGTCTATACCCGACCAAAGTCAACAAGTCGAGGCAACAGTTGACCTAATTTCACCTTCAGCTAATCGTACCTTTCCTGAAGAGAGTGGAAATGATACCGTTCAAATTCTTTTTGTTACTTCGGATTCTAACGAACTTGGGGGAAATCTGCCTGTTCCATCTAGACAGGAGGAAAACCCTCCAGTTCTCATAACTCAAGGGGTGAATTCTCTCGTTTCTTCGGCACGCCCTCCAAGTAGTCTAGTCACTTCCTTTGATTAGAATCGACTAGTAAGATCTCGCCTTCCTTCTTATGTACCTTTCTGATCATAGTACAAATTTGTAAAATGATCATGTATGGCACTATTATAGATGAAGGTGCATCAATGAGTATCCTTTCCTCAACTACTTGGAAAGTGCTTGGTTCACCACTGCTTATGCCTGTTACACAAAATCTATTAGGCTTTAACAAAGGAACCAGTCGACCGTTAGGGATCCTTCCTAAGTTACCTATCACTTTGGGAGGGAAAATCATTCATCTGAATGTGACAGTAGTCCCAGGGCCGTTAGATTACAATTTACTTCTTGGGCATGACTATGTTTATAACATGGAAGCTATTGTTTCAACACTCTTTCGAGTGATGCATTTCCCACATGAAGGAAAGGTTTTCACCATTGACCAGCTTTCATTTTAGGGTCCAAACATAGCTCCAAGTCAATCATCATCCCTAAATGGTCCCTTTACATTAATGGTATCAATTGAACCTTCATTCCATCCACCTGATAACCATGAATAGTCTGGTGAGTGTAATGAAGCTTGGGGGGCATGCACCTAGTTGTAAGGATAAGTTTCCTTGTAGGTTATGTGGTTGGTCTGTCACACCATTCACCTTTGTTATTCTGGACGAAGCTGTCCTACTTCACTGCAGTGACTTCCTTGGTTTGTCACACCATTCACCTTTGTCTATTTTGGATGAAGCCATCCTGCTTCACCACAATGACTTCCATCTGGTTACAAGGGACTCTCCTTTTCATCATGTTGGGGGCATGCAAACCAACTCAAGCATAGTTTTTTCATTTTTGAGCTTTTGTAAAAATGAAACTGACTCCAAGCATAGTTTCTCATTTCGAGCTTGTGTAAAAATGAAACTGAATCCAAGCATAGTTCCCCATGGTTCAAGCTTGTCTAAAAATGAACCCATTTTCAATTTTTAACCCTTTTGATTGCCATTCTATCAACCTTTTGAGCCTTGGTTGTGTAAATCCCATTGCCACCATCCCTTTGGCCGATCATACACTTTCACTTGGTTGTTTTACCCTTTTTGAGTAATAGTTGCGATGAGTGGTCTTATTAGCCAGCCTCTTCACAGAAATCAACATGTTTCGAGAAGTTCCAAAATCACCAGAACCAGTTGCTACCCTAGACACCACTCGTTCCTCAAAATAGATTCCTCTTTAAACCCTTTTCAGACTTGTTAAATATGAAAATATTGTCGAGCGCTTGTCTTTTTCAGCTCGTTAAAGTGATTGGAAAAGTCATCCCTCCTGTATTATTTTATCCTTTTTCAAACCTGAGGGATTATTTTATGAAAAATAACTTATTGAATTTTCTTTTCGTCCCTTTTCAAACTCTCCAAACATAAAAAGGACCGAGTTATCCTTGTCGTTAAACTCGTTAAAACAATAGCGACAAACTTGTCCATTCTAGACGAGACCAAGTTTCACTATCGCTAGACTCGCTAAAACATAGCGATAGGTTTGCCCGAAGGGAAAATTATAGAACAAGCATATGTTATCCTCCTCAAGCTTGAAAAAAATAAAGAGGTACTGGTTAGCAATGACTAGGGAAAAAGGGAAAAAACTTGAAGAATTTATGGTAGCAGGTCGCTCTTGAACATGACACTTTCACTTCTTGTCAATGAGTCACTTCTTGTCAATGCTTACTACTTTTCTAGAGACATGCATGAAGTTGTTGTGCGATAGCAAGGCTATGAAGGGACTGCAGGAACTCATCACTAGGTGTGTTAGGTCAGGAGAACCACGTGTAGTCTGGAAGCTTGGGAAGCACACATTGTCAACAGGAAGGGAAATGAGATTAACTACGCAAATTGGAGAGTATGAAATGGACCAAGTAATTCTGGATCTAGGATCGAACGTGAATGTACTACCAAAGTAGACATGGGAGTGCATGGGCAGGCCCGCGTTGTAATGGTCCCCTATTCAATTGTGAATGGCGAACCAGCAGAAGATCCTACCGATGGGAAGATTGCAGGGACTAACGGTAGACATCAAAGGTGCAAGCGCGCTTGCAGATTTCGAAGTGATAGAGATTATCGATGACAGCAATCCCTATCCCGCGCTACTGGGAATTGATTGGGCCACTAACATGAACAGAGTGATAAACCTGAAGAAGCGTAAAATGATTTTTGAGAAAAAGTCACTACACATAGTGGTACCTTTAGACCCTGCAGAAGGATTACACTACACAGAGCCAGTACGCGACGATGAGAGTGATGATGATCTAGACTGTATCTACAAAATCACCGCACAAGAGCAGGACTGGGGGAATCCAACAGCGGATGGCAGGATTTCATGGGAGCGCGAAATCTCCTGCACATTGGATTAAAATGACGAAATAGAACAATGGTAGAACCAGTTACACAAGGTAACCATGCTCAATTGCAACATGATGATACTATCACTGCGCTGTGTGACAACAGAGGTAAGGGATCTACCTATGTATGATGGGTTGACAGCGGTGGATGAATTCTTGAACAAATTTGAAAGAGAAGTACCAAAACAGCATTGTTTTGATGCTCTGAAATGGGCACTGCACGCTACGCCTGCAATATGGTGGGGTACGCATCAGAGAAGTTTTGAGAACTGGCGCGAATGCAGAATGGGGATGCTTATACAGTTTGGAAAGCCTCAACTGCAGATGGAATCTACATATGATGGACGAAACAGCCTACGTGCCCACCTCTCTAGATGGGTACAGGCGTATGGTACGCAACCTACATGAACGCACACCGTTCTCACGATAGAGAGTAGGAACAACAAGAGGGAGCAGGCAAGACAAGGGTGCGAAAAACAAAGTTGGACAAGACCAAGCGTGCCAACAATGATCCACGTAGCAGCCTTTGACAAGGTGTGCGAAGTGCTAAACACAATCCACCATGTGAGACACACTGATTGGGACCTCTGTGTACTAGTGGTTCTATGGGCTTATAGGACCATGTGCAAAACCCTGCCCCTGCAAGCACTTCTGAAGCTGAAGTATGAAGCAGGGACTGTGATCCCTATGGAGAATTTTAACCCTAGTCCATGCATAGCAACACCCGTAGATACGACAGTCCGCGACTCCCAGAATGAAGGAATCACACAGCCACGAGAAACAAAACACATAAGACTTGAGGAAGAAATCTGACAGGGAAACCTTAGACTTCGCGAGCTCGAAAAAGACCGGGTACAGCTATGGGAGAAAAGTGCTTTGATGGATGTGGAGGCCAAGAAGCTGGAAGACGGAATAAAGGAAGCATTTCTCATCGAAAAACTGAGGATGGTAAAATAGGGTGCATACGATCATACTGAAAAATGGGAGAACTATCATCATGAACTAGTTAGTCTGTTTCCTTGGCTTAGACCACGTCTCGCCAAACGTAGTGACCAGGGTAGTGCGTTACAAATAGTAGAGTGCGCGATGTTGACCACAACTATGGAAGGTGGGGATTCTCCACGAACCATGGGGAACGATAGAATGGAGCTCCACATGGGTGGTGTGACCACTTGACTAGCGACAGGAAGGACAGTCTTAGTGCTCCAAGCAGTTGAAATGAAGCGCGGGACTATAAACTATTATGCCTAGAAGTTGCGCAATATTGGGGATGCACACAGAAGTAGAGCGTCACAGGGTCCGCGACCGCACACGGAGGGTTGTGCTACTACGCGGATTGGTCGGAAAGTGACCGTTGGTGTCACTATTCATGATGGGATGTTTGATTTGAGGCCAAAGGGAGTAGGTGGTGGACATTTAAGACGCGATTTATGGGCCAGATTTAGGAAAATCTACCACCAAGAAAGCATTAATGGTCCGAAATTGGGGGGAACAGTTGAATTCGAATTCGAGAGGCACTATAAAACACAAAGGGCTAGCCAGTGAACAACACTTAGTCATTTGAGAATTGAGCACTTGAGCAAAGCACTGAGCATTGAGAGTTGAGCGATAATTGAGCCCCTAAGTTCACAAGTGATAGAATACAGCCTAGCTACGATGACAACAACTAAGGATGGTTTAGGGATTGAAGAAGTAACCGTCGGCGAGGTCGCGCACACCCCAATGGTAGAGGATGCACTGGGGTTGTGATAGAAATCCCCAAATCACCATGAATGTCGAGGCCCAAGAAAGATAACAAGCAATGGCCCTCGTACGCATGTCCTCGAGGAACCCACTACGTCGTAAGATATCAATGGCCGATAAAGGAAAAGCTGTCACGGTCGACACAGATGAGGAAGAAGAAGATTTACATGCCCTTATCATCACAGCGAAAGAAGATGAAGATATGGAGGAAGATATTCAACCTATACGCTCTGCAACAAAACTGCCCGCGTATGTCCCTCTGTAGAAAGGGAAAGCCAAAGTGCCGAAGGACCTAGACGAAATAAAGAGTTCACTCCAGACCTCGCTCCTCCCAAATGGCATTGTATTTGAGGGCATGCACCTAGGTCATGTGCCAACCATGAAATTTGAAGACTGAAACCTTGCTGATTGCGAGAAGTTCTCGCACTAGAAACCAGGAACCTAATGAAGTAGAATTCTAAGGGGGCAGTGAAAACGTTAGAGCCGCGAAAGTGGTTGTGTGGTGTGGAAAAGGTCAGGTTGTTGCACTTATTATGGATACCACATTTCCACTGCACACCCATCACCATTTTCGTCATTAGGCAGCTGCTCTACCTGGTGCATGATGGGTATCTATGGTTGGAGGAGCCTATTCCCATCACGGCAGACCTCATTCACCGCATTTCTTGGCTCCCCTGTAAAGGAAAGGACCCCGCGACCATAGCCGAAGGAAAGGGCAACAATTTGGCTCTCGCAGAAGCCATGAAAGCAAAATACAAGCTGGAGAAGAAGAAGAGGGGCTACGCCATCTCTAGTGTTAAGGACAAAGGGGTATGCATAGCAACCCAACTCCTAGCTGGCAAAGTTATGAGGAAGTGTCGTGTTGATGAGGTACCAGTGCCGGTGGTCACACTGGCTGAGCAGTGAGCGGAGGGGGTCCAGTTCAACTGGTCCGAATTCCTCTGCAAGGAATTTTTGAAGAACTATCGCGAAGCCTAGGAGCAGGGTAAAACCTTCCACTATGAGTGGTTGTTGTTATCCATCATGCTCATAGCAGGGGAACTACCAAAAGACAGTCAATTCCCAAACATTAACAGAGACTTACCACAGGCCGCGAAGTACGCTTCGCTCTAGGCCACAAAGGACGCAAAATGGGTTCGTGACACCAAAATTTTCTGGGTGCTCATGGAGATGAACATCCAAATGTGGATCAGTCAAAGGCCGCACCTGTCACCTACGATTTAGAATAGTATGCAGATATTTGTAGAGTTTAAAGCCGAAATGCATAATATCTACATCAGGGCACGCAAGGATACAACAAAGAAGTGGATGAAGTTCCCATTTATAGCCACCGACGATGCTATATTCACTGTCTTGGAGACATGGCCTCCGGAATGGCACACCCCAGATCTAGTAGAACTAGAGAAGGTGGCAGCACAGAAGAAAAAGGATGATGCCAAGTTGTGCGTCACCTAATTGGTTGAAAAAAGGTGGTAGGAAACAACATCAGCTAAGGAAAAGGAAGCGCGAGAAGCAACACAGAAAACTGCGGAGCAAAAGAAGGCTGCAGAAGTAGCAACAACAGCATAGGTAGCAGAGGCAGCAACAACACAGGTAGACGAGGGCCAAGCAACATCCTCGCAAGGGCAGAAGGTAGAGGAAACAGAAATAGCAGAAGGGAGCATGGACCCAAGGGTTGCATCCACACAATTAAAGCGCCCATGCATCGCAGAGAAAGAAGGACCAAGGAAAAAGGTCAAGGCCTCGAAGATGGCCATTGACTTTATCACCTTAACCAAGATCAAACCAAAGGTGATCTCCATGACATCGGTGAGACAGTCCGCGATGTCACCAATGAATCACTTCAAGAGTTCATGCAGGAGCACCAAACTGTGTTGGGGGCCCTCAAGGCGCAACTGCAGGAGTTACAGGTGTGGCCCCCTCAGGTGGGTACCCTTTCTACCCACCTCGCAACAGGATCCTTAACAGTGAGCAAATGCCGCGCGCATGGATGGACAATATGATAGTATTGCCGGAAGGGGCCATAATTGCAGCGAACGTGACCGATAGATTTTTTGTTAGCATGTTGAAAGGACTTAGCCTTAATTTATCTGCCCTTCCGTGAGAGACATTGTATCAGCTACATGATGGGATAACGATAGAGCTGCAGGCCAGGGAGAGCCGCACGATCCAAGTTCTCGGCGAGAAGAAGATAAACATAGAATAGCTCAGCTTACAGCACGATGAATTGGTGTCACAAAATCAACATTTGGTGCAAACGATAGATGACGCTTGCCGACGCATTCCGAAGCTAGCCATCACAGCAGATCTACCAGTCGAAGTACGAATCCATAGTTTGGCAACCAAAGTCCGCGAGGCTAGGGAAGAGACGACAAAGGTGTAGCTGGAGCTAAATCTCCAGATCGTCAAGCTGCGGTTGAAGGCGCAACCTTCCATTCCACCGGAAATTAGAGAACGGCGCACTAGCACTATCACAACAGGGTTGGACGAAATTCTAGGTGTAGTGCGCAGCTGTACCAGCATGTTGGAACAGGCACTTGAGGTCCTCATGACTTTGCAGCAAGACCCCAACATCCAACACCTGGAGACAGAGGTACGTGAACTCTAACAGTAGTACAACAGTGTCAGAGGAACTGCGCAGATAGTAGTCCTCACTCAACGTCTTTCGAGGATGCAGCAAGCCAAGGCATTAAAGGAGCAGGTGGACGCGGCACACCATAAGGAAGCAGTTCTCAAAGTACGCGTTCAACCATGGATTGACAAGACCTTCACAATCACAGCAAATATCAAAGGAAAGCTCATGCACATACAGGGGATGCATGCACAAATACAGGGAAGCACGGCAGACACATAGGTCTCAGAAGAACGGATGCAGTAGGTTCAGCAAGCAACAGCTCAATGCATTATGGACATCAGTACAGTTCGAGAGTAGTTGGAGGGACTCTGCGCCAAGATCTTCGCACCAACAGAGTGACTCGAAGGCGAGTCAAGATGTTTTTTTTAGGGGCCTGTTGGGCATGGAATCCCCCCACAGCATGTTTTGGGGCTCAAAGCCCAAGTTTTGAGTTGATATTGTTGTAAAGCAACGCAAATTGTGGGCGCGAAATGTATGTTAGAGTCATAGGACTATCCACCCTAGTTTTGTATGTAATGTCATCCTACCCATGGTCCGCGAACCAGGGGATTGTATAAATAGAGCGAGGCTTTAAGTTGTAAAGAGAGGAGAAAGAAGAATGGGCATGAATGATCTTAGAGATTGAGTCAAAGTGCGAACTGTGTCCTAGGTCATAGAGCAGGAAAAGGATCTACAGCTGAGTGCACAAAGGCCTAGTTGTCCGCAACTGAGTGCGCGGACCCTACAGCTGAGTGCGCAGGGTGGAGTCGAGTCTGGAATCGAAGAAGATATTAACAAAGAAATTTTTGTGACCAATTTCGCGTATCTATTCTGAGTTATTACATGTTTGATATCATTTATGAATATAATGTTTCTTTATTATGCGCACTTGTACGAATTGTGAATATTGTTAAGTATAACTGAAAGCATAAAAATAAGCTAAGTTAATCAACTAATATCGAAATAATAAGGACTTGGGTAATAACATTGTTCGGCCCCCGAGTAGGGCTACACTAAGGCAGCATCTCAGGCTGTGAGGTGCGAGTAAGTGCGCATAATGATGTGCGCGCAGGGTCGAACCGCAAACCACTTGAATTCATCAAACATCTCTAGGGTGCGGAAACCTGGTTCTAGCACCCTCGCATACTACTTCAGGTGATACCTCAGTCTGTGCTCCGTGGGATGTTTCTGAAAGGGCCAGTAGTACCAGGATTTGTTTGGCTAAATCACCTCCGAACCTGGGTCAGGCCCCAACAAGCCAACAGGCTTCCTAATGGCGAAAATATAGTAGAGGAAACTCATGACGAGAACAAAAGAAATGTTAATCATGAGTTCATGACTCTAATGTTGGATTGAATACCTACCATATTCCAAATATTGATATGAGGAAGTTTGATGGCAAGGATCCCGTGACATGGATACTAGAGATGGAGCAATATTTTGATCTCCATAATGTTCAAAACACACAAAAGGTATGCATTGCAACTTTATAATTAGAACCCAATTAGTTTGTATGGTGTCAATGGCTTTGCTCTCATAAAAAAATTGTCACTTGGTCAATTTTTACGGAGGAAATGATATCACATTATGAGGATAAAAAAAGCAACACCTTCCTTAGCCAATTGATAAATCTCAAACAAAAGGGTTCAATGGTGGAGCACATTGAAGACTTCCAAAATTTGAATATAAGGGTAAACAATATTCTAGAGGAGCATAGGATTGATGCCTTCATAGGGAATTTAAAGGATAACATCCAACATGAGGTTCACCTTTGGGAACCTGATTCATTGAAGAAGGCATTCAGGTTGGAAAGAAAAATTGAAAGAAAAATTATGGCAACAACGAAGCCTACCACTCACAACTATAAACATGGAAGTGTTGTTGCTCCTAGCCTTCCACAACCCACAAGGTTGATACCACAACAATTAGAAGAATAAAGAGCAAAAGGGCTTTGTTACAGTTGTAATATAGTTACTAATCAAACGATAAAATTACCTAATACCTATTTTTTTGAGGTAGCAAAAAATCACTCGATTTTGAAAAATGGTGATTCAAAATACACCTTTTTTTAGCATATTTTTGGCAATTTAATTTTTTTATGTATCAAATATGAACATTTTTTTAAAATGTTTGTGATTTTCATGTTGATTTTGAAAAGTGTTGATGCAACATCAACGCATTTTTTTAGAGGGCTTATTTTGACACATTAAATTTTTTTAAGTATCAAGTGTGAACTTTTTTTTTGTTAGTGATTTTCATCTGAGCATCAACCCTTTTTGTTTAGAGCGTTTATTTTTTACACTTTAAATTTTCTAATGTATTAAGTGTGGATATTTTTTTTCAAATGTTGGCGATTTTCATGTTGGTAAAAAAAAAAAAAAAAAACATGTCAAAAAAAAAAAAAAAAAATATATATATATATATATATATATATATATATATATATATATATAACAAAAAAAAAAAACCCATAAAAATGTAAAAAAAAAAATAAAAAAAATTAACTTGTAAAAATTAAAAAATTTGAATAAAAAATTAACGAAAAAAAAAAACAAAATATATATACACAAAAAAACTAAACTAATTATAAAAAACTAAAAATAACATATAATAATTATAATTATAATTAAAAAATAAATAAATAAAAAATAAAATAAAAAATCTCGTCACCCCATTGCCGCCCTCCTTCCTCCCTCCCCACTGAACCCCACCCACCCTCGCTCCCCCTCTACCCCTCCCTCCTCGCGCCACGCAACCCCACTCCCTCGCACCCAGGCCACGCCCTCCCTCCCCCCCTTTTGCCACCCCAACCCCCTTTCGTCGTCCCCAGCCCACCCCCCTCCCTCGCCCTACCCTACCCTCCCCACTCTGCCCACCCGGACCCTTTGACCGCTAGCGGGGGGCCCGAGCGCGCAGCGGGGGCTGTGCGCAACCACCCCCCGCCAGCGGCCAAAGAGCGTTGGCCAGGGGCCCGAGCGGGTGGCGAAGGCAGTGTGGGGAGGGGAGGGAAGGGGTGGACAGGCAGCAAGGGAGGGGGGGTACAGTGGGTTGGGGCGAAGGGAGGGCGGTGGTGGGGCGGCAGGATTTTTTTTTTATCTTTTAATTAATTTTTTTTTTTTATTTTAATAGTTTTCAATTCTTTCTTTTTAATTTTTTTTTTCAACCTTTTTTTGGTAATTGTTTTTTTTTTTTTTTAATGAGGTTTTTATTTTTTATTTTTATTTTTAACTTAAAAATGGTTTTCTTTTTTTTCTTAAATTAATTAATTAATTATATATATATATATATATATATATATATATATATATATATATATATATATATATTATTTTTTATTTAAATTTTTCATTTTAACAAGTTAATTTTGGTTTTCTTTTTTACAATTTTATGGTTTTTTTTTGTTTTTTTTATATATATTTTGAAATTTGATTTATTTTTTGTTATAAATCGTCCCCCACCCCCAGCATGTTGGGCCTCGGGGTAGCTGGGGAAGTTTAATTTTTTTTAAGTTTTTATTATTATTATTATTATTATTATTATTATTATTATTTAATGTTTTATTTTATTTTTGTAACTTTTTTTATTTTTCTTATTTTTTTTTTTATTTTTTTTTTTATATTTGATTTTTTATTACGTTTTTTACATTTTATTACTTATTATTATTTTTTAAATCTTTTGTGTTTTTTTTATCATTTTTATTTTTTTCAATATTTGAATTTTTGTTTTCTTTTGTATTTTTGTGTGTGTTTTTTTTAATATTTGAATTTTTGTTTTCTTCTGTGTGTGTGTGTATATATATATATATATATGGTCTCTGTCGATGCTTATCTACTAACCTGATCTCATTATGTGCAATATGATAGTTGATTTTAAATTTTATGTTATAATGAATCGAGTCTACCCCCACAATGTGTCAATTTCATGGTTGGTCTTTAAGTTTTCATTACAATGGGTTGAGTTCACCTACACTACATGTCAATTTAATAGTTAATTTTTAATTTGTTTTTTGGAATGTATCATGTTGTCTTAGGCTAATATTTTAAAATCGTTATACATTTAGCATTTAAAAAAATTACTCTTGGTATAATAAGTCTTTCATTCAAGTGTTCATTTTTTAAGTTTTTTTAGTCATAAGATTTTTCCATAATGTCAAGCTTGAAATATCTTGAAAACTTAAGATTGTTTTGTTGTCATAATATTTGATTTTAATTCCATGGTTGAAAATTTGTCAAGATTTTAATGTTTTTCTAAGTCGTGATATTTTATCTTTAATGTTATGGTTGAAAATAGTTATAAATACTTTTTCTTGACACCATGCCTGTAAATTGTTGGAATTTTAAGGTTTTTCAAAGAAGTGATATTTTAAATTTAATGTCATGCTTAAAAACCATTGGAATTTTAAGGCTTTTCAAAGACGTGACATTTTATCTTTATTGTCATGCTTGAAAATCGTTGGAAGTTTAAAGTTTTTCAGAGTCATGATATTTATTTTTAACGTCATTATTAAAAAATGTTGAAAATGTACCCTGAAAAAAAAAAAAAAAGTTATTCCGGCATCAACACTTTTTGATTTCAAGTTGTTTTTTGCACCAAACAAAATGGCTATTATTGTTTTTTACTGTTGTTTTTAAAAAATATTGAAAACTTACTCTGAAAAAAATGGTGATGCAGAATCAACACTTTTTATTTTTAGGTTGTTTTTCATCTTTTTGGGGGGGTTTTGGGCTCGAGTACTCGTTTTGAGGTAATAGTTCCTGTTTGATTGGTAACTATGTTTTGTGATAAAAGATACACTAAATGTCATAAGTGTGCTAAAAAGAAATTAATTTACATAGATTGTGAAGAGGAGGAAGAAAAGGAACAAGAAACGTCAAAAGAAGACGATATACACCATGAACTAACCCCAGAGAAAGAAGAAATGAATCCAACCATATCTTGTAATGCATATCAAGTAGTATTGGTGCACAAGAAGGATGGATCATGGTGCATGTGTCCAGATTATAGGGAGCTCAAAAAGCTCACTATTAAAGATAAATTTCCCATTCTTGTCATTGATGAATTATTGCATGAATTACATGGAGCAATTTACTTCACCAAGTTGGATCTTCATTCAGGATATCATCCACCATCTATCACATCATCTTTAAGAGAAAATTCTAAGGTTCAAGCAGTGGAACATCACATCGAGCATCAACAACAAGTTCTCCAACTCTTAAAGGATAACCTCACTTTGGCACGGAATAGAATGAAACAACGGGCATATAACCATCGCAGCGAAAAAAAATTTGATGTAGGTGACTGGGTATTTTTACGCTACAAACAAATGTCCCTCAAGTAAGATAAGAAGGATAATAAATTATCACCAAATTATTATGGTCCTTACAAGGTGTTGCAAAAAATTAGTATTGTGGCATAAAAATTAGAGCTTCCTGCATCTTCTCAAGTGCACCTAGTTTTCCATGTTTCATGCTTAAATAAGGTTATAAGTGACGAGCTCCCAGTTCAAACAATATTTCCAAAACTTGATGAGGAAATCAATATCATATTGGAACCTGAAGCAATCATGGAAACAAGAACTCGACAGCTACAAAATTGGTCAATTTCAGAGTATCTCATAAAGTGGAAGAACTTACCCGTTGAATATTCCATATGGAAGGATGTTAATTTTATACAGAAGCATCCAAAACTACTTAAGCATTGAGGACAACAATTTTTTGAAGGAGAGGGGCATGTTAGGTCCCTATAATACTAGTGTATTCCCTCATTGTTATTGTTAATGTAGCCCCCTTATTGTTATTTTTGTGCCCATGTAGTCCCCATATTGTTATTATTGTGCCCCGTAGAATCCCATTATTGTTATTTTTGTGCCCTTACATTATTATTGTTATGTCAACTCTGATTATATTGTGACCCCTTAGACTCCTATATATAAAAAGGAGGTTTTATCATTTGAATAATCCAAGAATTGTCATTTGTGTAATGTAAAGGAGGTTTCGCCCCAGAAGAGGCTAATTTTAAAGTCGTTGATCTATCTCTTCTTCTATTTTGTGCGCTGGTTTCATAACACTTGATTCCCAACTCAATTAGCTTTCATGATTTAGGTTGTCATTCATGATAATAATATCCATCGCTCCATTGTGGACGAAGGAGCTTCAACTGGTATCATGTCACTTTCTTGTTGGAAGACCATTGGTTCTCCCTAATTAAATCATTCATTGACCACTTTAAAGGCTTTTGACAGAAGTGGCTTCAAGCCTTGTGGAATTTCGAATTTGTTTTAAGTAGAATAAGGTGACAAGATGATCTCAGTCGAAGTTGAAGTTATCGACAAACCATTAGATTAGAACCTTCTACTAGGTTGTGCATGGGTGTATGCTATGGTTGTTGTTGTTTCAACATACTTCGGGATGATTTCTTTCCCTCATAAGGGAGGCATAGTAGCCATTGATCAATTCACTTTATTTGCCACTAATTCTCAAGTTACTGGAAGCGTCCCTCTTGTGGGAGAAACCCCACATCCATATCAGCATGTCAAGGTGGGACTTCTTAAGGATTCCTCCCTCATGGGAACCTTTTCGCTTCCTCCTCCTTCCCTTCTTGACAACTCTAATATGGTTTCCTATATCAACATATGTTGGGATCAGGATCACCCAAGGGTAGTTTTGGGGCTAAAAGCCCATGTTTTTGTAATATTATTGTAAAGACTCCGCATTTTGTGGTCGCGGAGTGTGAAGGTATTATGTGTCACAAAGGGTAGTCTGCCCTTAGTTTTATAAAGTAAATTCAGCTATAAGAGATCTACCCATGGCCCACGGACCATGGGATTGCATAAAAAGAGCTAAGCTCTAAGTAGTTAGAGGCATCAATCGATCAATGAGACAAGAAAAAGAGTCATAGCCTTAGAGCAAGAAGTCTAAGTCTTGGGGTGTAGCATAGGTAGAGGCTTTGCAGCTGCGTGCACAGAAGCCTAGGGTAGAAGTCTACAGTTGAGTGCGCGGACCCCTACAGCTGTGTGTGCAGGGTGAAACAGAGTCTGTAATACTTGGAAGATATTAATAAAAGGAGTTATTTTGCAATCTCTATGTATTTGTTCTGTTAATGGGTTTGGATATATTATGTATGAATTTCCTTTATTATGCTTATAATATGCGTGAATGAATACAATTACATTGAATAATTGAACGCAATCATGAATATCTACTTACACGGTTATAACTTTAAGTATTTGACAAGATAATAAAAGACTTAGGATAATTGAGGAATCTGCACAACATGCTGCTATAGCAGCATGAAAGTGCCTGAGCTATAGGTTAGAACTGCGCGAAGGTTGATCGTATACTTTCTGAAGGTATAGAAAGCTAGAACAAAGGGTTTGTCTTATAATCCCTAGAGCGAGATCACCTGCGCGAAGGTAGGGGTAGAAGAAATCAAACGACATCACAACCATCTCAAGGGTGCGGAAACTTGGTTCCAGCATCCCCCCATACTACTTCGAGTGAGACTTCAGTCTGTGCTCCATGGGCTGATGCCGAAAGGGCCATTAGTGTAGGGATTTGTTTAGCTAAATAACGTTGAACCTGGGTCAAGTCCCCTCAACCCAACAAATGGTTCCGTTGCCAGGACCGGAATCTGCATAAGAGATGTGTGATGTCATATCACTAGAATCCAACTAAAAAGGAGATTGGAGAATGGTTGGATAGAAAGATCCATGAATTCACGGCACAGGAGAACAAAAACCCGCGACTGTCAAAAGAACAATTGTTGGACCGATACTTGTATATAGAGATCCACGAAATCTTTTTCTTCTCTTTCCCTATTGAGCTATACGAGTGGATCGTGAAGCTAGCAAATAGCCAAGGAAGGTGGAAACTTAACGGTCCTATTGTGTGGACCCCAGAGCTAGTGCGAAGGTTGGAAGCATTAAAGGATAAGATCACCTGTGTTGTCGATCATTGGCTCGATCATGTCATAGGATGATTTGTGACTGAATTTGTGGTCGACACCTCAGTTAGCTATAGCGAGGTAGAACGATGCTTTTTCAAAGGATTGGGAGGTAAGTACGTAAAATCTTTGAATACTTGGATTAAAATGTTGTTGTATGAAAAATGGGTTATGTAGCTACCTTGATGTTCATGACTACATGAAGCAGAAAAACTTACAGGAACGAAGGAAATAAGGGTCCGAAGTATAGCCCCTTGATTTCACCTCCACAAATAGATGAAGAAGGGATAGCGAAGGTTTCTCCACGAAGTGCTATTAATTAATAAGATAAGGATTCCCACGAATACCACCTATGCCCACACCACCTCTGACTTCACCACCATCGCCTCTGACTTCGCCCTTCCCACCTCCACCTCCACCGCGGTTCAGTATGGCAAACACAGTGAAGTTGCCTTTGTTCAAAGGCTTAGGGAATGAGGACCCGAACCAATTATGGTTCATTGTGAGGGTTGTATGGGAAGCTCAGGGTGTTACAGATGATCATATAAAGAAGGTGAAACTAGTTAGTGCTCTGCAAGATCGTGCACTAACCTGGTATATTAAGTACTCTAACGATAATCCGAATGTTGGAGTAGCGGACATCTAGGCAGCACTAAATAGGGAATTTAGTAGGCCTAAATCTGAGGCGCAGTCGATTGTGGGATTCAAAGAGATCGTAATGCAACCAGGTGAGATGCCTTGGGAACTAGATCAGAGGCTGAAATGTACAATCCTTGAAGCCAACATGAACTTGATAGATGGATAGCATCACAAGTGGTTTGTGGCTTCACTACTACCACACTTAAGGAGTGCGATGTCGCAACAGAAGATTCAGGCAGAGGCCTTGGAGATTACCACGAGACTAAATGAGACTTCGATGCAAGATCCTAATCTAGGAGTTCAGCAGGTCCATGCACAGCTGAAGAACCTGTGCCTGGAGATGCAAAGTCTGAAGCAGGACAGGACAGTTTGGCCAGAGATATGCGAGAAGGTATGGTGCTTGAAATGCAAGAGTCGGGGTCATGAAAAAGACCATTGCCCGGTCTTTGAAAATTACATTGCAGGAGGAGGACCGATGCCTTTAAGGCCAGAAGCTCAAGCGAGACCTAGCATAGGGCCTACATTATGGTGCTCTATCTATCAAGTAGCCAGAAAACATGCCACAGATAATTGTCACTTGCTACAAAAGTATGTACAAGCACCGCAACAGTTGTTCTGCAACTTTTGTAGGTCAGTAGGACATGATGAGTGTACTTGCAGGAGCTATGAATTGATGATGGATAGAACTCCTGCCTACAGGGTTCAAGCCGAAACATGGCCCCTTGACCAGAATGTGGGGATGGCACAGACGAGGCCGAGGTAGAGCAGGGCCTAATAGAGGTCGAGGACAGTTAATTTTCTACAATTGCGGAGGACCAAGACACTATGCCCGCGATTTCACTAATCCAACGCGTTCATCATGCAAGTATTGCACGTTGTTTGATCATGAAATGGAAGATTGTCCTACGTTGATAGCTAGGATACATGACAAAGGGGCACTACCACCTCCACTGACTCAGAACCTGCAGATGATGAGATCTGAGCAGCACAAGGAAGATCTGAAAGTAAATATAGTACTCAGAAGTGGAATCGCGACAGGAGATGATAAAGGGAAACAACCAGAAGACAATGCATGGGTTCACAAAGCCCCGACGAAAGAGGCTGAGTTCGATTTGGAGTGCGCTCGTGAAGCCTTCATGGAAGCTAAGAAGAGCTTCACTACGGCCTCCACCTCAGGAAGCAAGGATAAGCCCGAGCTAGAGATGGACCCCTCTATGCTCACAAATTTCTTGGAAACCTATATGAAGTTACTACGTGACAGTAAGGCTGTGAAAGGGTTACAAGAACTCATCAATAGATGTGCTAGAAGAGCGCCAGGTGAGCCGCGCGTAGTATGAAAGATTGGCAAGAAAAAAACAAGGACGGGACAGGAGATGAGACTGACCGCACAAATAGGAGAGTATGAAATGGATCAGGTCATTCTAGACCTAGGGTTAGATGTGAATGTCCTACCAAAGAATAATTGGGAACGGATGGGGATACCTATGCTGCAATGGTCTCTAATTCAACTAAGGATGGAAAATCAATAGAAAATCATCCGCATGGGGCGACTGTAGGGGGTGATCGTGGATATTGAGGGAGCGAGCGCGCTGGCCGATTTTGAAGTAATAGAGATAGTGGATGACAACAATCCCTACCTTGCACTCCTAGGAATTGACTGGGCTACTGATATGAACGGGTTAATCAATCTAAAGAAGCGAAAGATGATCTTTGAGAAGAAATCGTTGCACGTAATAATACCCCTTGATATTGTTGAAGGATTGAACTATATTGGTCTTGTTAAATAATAAATCCATACAAGTGAGAATAGTTTTTGATAGAGGATGAATGACCTGTTATAGAGTTTTATGAACTCAACGTTTCAGACTACCAAGTGAGTCCATCATTAGGGGATGCGTCAATAGATATTCTCCAAATTTTAATGATTTATCCAAGAGCTCTATTTAGGGTATATAGAGGTTTTTAAAGAAAAGATATATGAAATTTGGTTGGCCATTATCTTATTAGTTTTTCATTGAACTATATTGATCTTGTTAAATAATGAATCCATATAGGTGAGGATAGTTTTAGATAGAGGAGGAATGACCTATTATAGAGTTTTGTGAACCCAACGTTTCAGACTACCAAGTGAGTCCATCATCAGGGGATGTGTCAATAGATATTCTCCAAATTTTAATGATTTATCCAAGAGCTCTATTTAGGGTATATATAGGTTTTTAAAGAAAAGATATATGAAATTTGGTTGGCCATTATCTTATTAGTTTTTCATTTATTTAATTTCTATATATATATATATATATATATATATATATATATATATATTATTAATTTGTTTAATTAATTAGTTAATTAATAAGTTAAAGGGATAAATTAATTAATTAATTTTATTATTTATTGAATTAATTATTATGTTTATTAATTTTATATAAAATTAATTATTTAAATAATTTGTTTGTTTAATTAATTAATTAATTTATCTGATTAATTAGTTAAAAGAATAGATTAATTAATTGCTTTTATTATTTATTATTTATTAATATGTTTATTAATTATTAATTAATTAATTAATTAATAAGGTAAAGGGATTAATTAATTAATTAATTTTATTATTTATTGATTTAATTATTATTTGATTAATTCTATGTAAAATTAATTTTTAATTAATTTGTTTAAATGATTCATTAATTTGTTTGATTAATTAACTAATTTGTTTGATTAATTAATTAAAAGAATTAATTAATTTTATTATATTATTCATTAATATGCTTATTAATTTAATTTTCTGTATTTATTTCTCTATTTATTTATTTTATTTGATTAATTTATTTTATTGATTAATTAATTTAATTAATTAATTGTTAATTAATAAATTAATAACTTAATAAATTAATTAATTAATTAATTGATAAATTAGTTAATAAAAGAATAAATTAATTAATAAATTAATAACTCAATAATGAGTTATTAATTTATTAACTAATTTGTCAATTTATTAATTAATTAAGTTATTAATTTATTAATTAAGAATTAATTAATTAAATTAATTAATCAATAAAATAAAATAATCAAATAAAATAAATAAATAACTAAATAAAGAAATAAATCCATAAAATTAAATTAATAACATATTAATAAATAATATAATAAAATTAATTAATTAATCAAACAAATTAGTTAATTCATCAAACAAATTAATGAATCATTTAAACAAATTAATTAAAAATTGATTTTAACTTAAAATTAATAAACAGAATAATTAAATCAATAATTTATAAAATTAATTAATTAATTTATCCCTTTACCTTATTAATTAATCAAATTAATAATTAATAAACATATTAATAAATAATAAAATCAATTAATTAATCTATTCTTTTAACTAAATAATCAGATAAATTAATTAATTAAACAAATTAATTAATTAACTAAACAAATTATTTAAATAATTAATTTTATATAAAATTAATAAACATAATAATTAATTCAATAAATAATAAAATTAATTAATTAATTTATCCCTTTAACTTATTAATTAACTAATTAATTAAACAAATTAATTTAAAAAAATTATATATATATATATATAATAAATTATAAATTAAATAAATGAAAAACTAATAAGATAATGGCTGACCAAATTTCATATATCTTTTCTTTAAAAACCTATATATACCCTAAATAGAGCTCTTGGATAAATCATTAAAATCTGGAGAATATTTATTGACGCATCCCCTAATGATGGACTCACTTGGTAGTCCGAAACATTGGGTTCACAAAACTCTATAATAGGTCATTCCTCCTCTATATATTGATCTTGTCCACGATTATGAGAGTGATGATGACCTAGATTGTATCTATAAGATAACCACGTGAGACCAAGATTGGGTGAATCCCATCGCGGATGGACGGATTACGTGGGATCGCTAGAGTTCCTAAACTTCGGACTCCAACGAAGAAATATAATGATGGCAGAATCAGTTACATGAAGTAACTACGTTGAATTTCAACATGATGACCTGGTCGCTACGTTGTGTGTTGTCAGAGATAAGAAACCTACCTACTTATGATGGTCTAAATGAGGTAGATATCTTTTTGGATGCATTTGAAAGGGAGGTACTAGAAAAGCAGCGCTTCCAGGCCTTGGATTGGCCACTGCGCGCTACGCCTGCAAGATGGTGGGGTACGCATAAGAGAAGCTTTGATGATTGGCGTGAATGTAGGAATATGATGAGAACACGATTTGGGAAGCCTAAGATGTGACTGATAGACAAGTACGATGGGAAAAATGATCCACACGTGCATCTGGCCAAATAGACACAGGCTTATGGAGAAAAGCCCCAACCTGAGTGGGTGCACCTATTCTTTCATACCCTAGATGTTATCCCAATGAATTGGTATATAGAAACAGAGCTCTGCCATGGGATAGGTGAATGGGATATCCTGCGCGAAGGATTCATGATGGCATTCAGTTTTGAGGATGGTTTGCCAGTATTAACGAAGCGCTGCAAGAGGTGAAAGCAGCCATCTTTAGGATACTGCAGGATCCTTTAGACTTGATTCAGCCTGAATGGGATACTCAGCTGAGTCATGCACTCGAATGTTATAATGTAACTGCTGAAGAGGAGGATGAGGATCCATGGAAGATTAGCATTCCAGAAACGGAAGGCCACTGTGAGGTTAAAGGACCACAGATTGAGAACCTTGATATAACCACGTTAGTGAAAACAAAACAAGTGAACATCGGTACAGAGGCCGAGCCGAAATTCACAAAGATTGGAGACTACTGGGACGACAAGACGGTGGATAAGGTACTAAATTGCTCCGCAATTATCAAGACTTATTCCCTACCAAGTTTACGGATTTGAAAGGAATAATCGAAGACCTAAGAGTGATGAAGATCATGTTAAAGCCCGACGTGAAGCTAGTTAAGTAGAGGCCTTACCACGGTAGGCATCATTGAGCCTGCGGAAGAATCCAATTGGGTAATCCCAATGGTGGTGCAAGAGAAGAAGCAGAAGGATGAGATAAGGATATGCGTGAATCTCAGAAAACTGAATGACACTTGTATGCATGATCCTTTCCCAACTCCATTTATGGATGAAGTGTTGGACAATGTAGGTGGCCAGGAAGCATATTCCTTCACTGATGGGTTCTCTGGGTGCCACCAAATCAAAATTGTGCTGGAGGATAGGACCAAGACAACCTTCGCGACTGAGTGGGGTTATTTTCAATACACTGTGATGTCATTTTGATTGAATAATGCGCCTGCAATCTTTTCGTGCATGGTTGTTGCGGAATTCAAGGAATTTATTCATAAGTTCCTAGAGGTATATTTTGATGACTGGACTGTATTTAAGCTGGTTAAGTGCCACGTAGCAAGCTTGCGCTTGATGCTGGATACCTGTCGAAGGTACCAAATCACGCTCAATCTTAAGAAGTGTTTGTTTTGCATTCCTTTTGGGAACCTATTGGGGCATGTGGTTTGCAGACAAGGACTGATGGTAGACCCCATGAAGATTGCAGTGATATTGAACTTGGAAGTGTCGAGGAGTGTGAAACAACTGTGTGCTACTTTGGGACATATGGGATATTACAGAAAGTTTATCAAAAGCCATGCCCAGATCACTGCGCCGATGGAAAAATTGTTGAAGAAGGATGTCATGTTATGCTAGAATGATGACTGTAAGAAAATCTTGGATATATTGAAAGAAAAGGTGGTTACTGCGCCGATTCTAGTCTTCTTGGACTGAAAGAAAGAGTTTCATGTACATGTCTACACGTCATGTATAGCGCTGGGGATAGTACTAACGCAGCATAATGGAGAAGGCTTGGACCACCCTATCACGTTCGCAAGCCGCAGATTATCCAAAGTAGAGAAGAACTATTCTACCACTGAATGCGAGGGGCTAGCTATGGTGTATGTGCTTCAGAAGCACCGGCACTACTTGCTGGGAGGCCATTTTAAGATGTATACAGATCACTCCGCACTGAAGTACCTGGTCAATAAGCCCATGTTGGGGGGGCGAATCTGCAGATGTATCTTATTGTTCCAAGAGTACGATTTTGAAGTTCTTATGAAGCCTAGACGATTGAACACAGGACTAGACCATCTGTCACACATCGAAATAGAGGAGGAACTTACTAACTTGGAAGAAGGATTGCCTGATGCACAACTATTTTCAGTGCATGTTGCGGATGGTCATTTCGAGGATATAATACACTTCCTAACAATACAAACTACACCGGAAGGATACTCTGTCCAGCAAAAGAAGGAATTAGTGGTGCGCGTGGCAGATTTCTCTGTCATTGCTGGGCATCTATACAAGATGGGGACTAATGAGATATTGCGATGGTATGTACCTGAGTTCGAACGAAGCATCATCCTTGCGGACGCTCATAGGGGCACCGCAGGAGGACACTATGCAAGGAGAGAAATTGTGTAGAAGATTCTATGCGCAGGGTTGTGGTGGCCAACCCTTCATCAAGATTCAAAAGCATATTGTAAGGCGTGCGATGTATGTCAAAAAATAGGCAGACCATCATGGAGGGATGAAATGCCTTTGAATCCAAAAATGACGTTGCAACCCTTCGAGAAGTGGGAAATAGATTTTGTAGGATCCATTCAGCCACAAGGGAAGACAGGAGCAAGGTACATTATCACTGCGACAGAGTATTTGACTCGTTGGGCAAAAGCGCAGCTGGTGAAGGATTGCATGGGCACGACAGTTGTGAAGTTCTTATTTGAACATGTACTAACACGATTTGGATTTCCAAGAATCTTGATGAGTGATCGTGGTACGCACTTCCTGAATGAGATAATCAGCACACTAACGAAGGAGTTTCATGTATATCACCAGAAGAGCACACCTTATCACCCGCAGGCTAACGGGATAGTGAAGGCGTTCAACAAAGTGCTTGAAAATGAGCTTACCAAGGTTTGCAATGCTTAGCGAAGTGATTGGGACCTATGCATACCTACAGTATTGTGGAATTATCAAACGACATGCAAGAAATTGACGGGACAAACCCCTTTTAGGCTTGTCTATGGTGTGGAAGCCATAATGCCTATGCAATACATTGTGCCTAGTCTGCGCATAGTAGTGCTCACAGGTATGACGAATCATAGAGCCCTGGAAGAGAGGCTCGCGCTGATGGATGAGCTCAAAGAAGAAAATTTTTTGGCTAGATTTCACTAGCAGGTCTAAAAGCAGTGTGAAAAGGCATGGCGTGATCGACACATCAAGCTGCGCACATTTAAGGTAAATGATCTGGTTTTGTTGTATGATAGTAAGTTTGATAAATTCCCAGAAAAATTCAGGATGCACTGGTTAGGGCCTTATTTTATTAAGGAGATTACCGATAGAGGAGCGGTACAGCTGGTCAAGCTAAATGGAGAACCCTTCCAGGAAAGGTGAATGGCAGTCGCTTGAAGCCATACACCGACGGTTCGGCCAGCTGACTAAATGAATGTAGCACATTCTTAGCACTCCAAGCAGCTGAAAGGACACACAGGAATATAAACTACACTGCCCAAGTTGGGGAGCTACATGATTGGAAGATGGTGCGAAGCAAGGACGTGTCATTAGGTCCACGACAGCGTGGAGGGAGTTGCGCTACCCAGGGAGAAACCAAAGTGACGGTTTTAGTCATCAAGCAATTGTTGTATTTGGTGCATGATGGGTGTCTATGGCTGGAGGAGCCAATACCCATCACCGATATGTTGATTCACTGCATCACATGCCTGTCATATATAGGCAAAAATATAGTGATGATTTTTGGTGGCAAGGGTGGCGAGCTGGCACTCGCAAAATTGATGAAAGAGAAGTTTAAATTAGTAAAGAAGTCACACGGGTACACAATCTCCAACATCTGCGACCCCTCTATGAAGGTGGAAATGCATATCCTTGAAAGAAAGGTGATGCAAAAGTGTCATGTCGACGAAGTGTCGGTGCCTGTTGTCGCACTCACACAACAATGCGCGGAAGGAGTCCAATTTAACTGGTCGGACTATGTTTGCAACGAATTCCTAGCCAAATGTTGTGAAGCGCAAGAGCAGAGCAAGATGTTCCACTACGCGTGGCTCTTGCTGTCGATTGTGCTTGTATCATGGGAGCTATCGGAAGAAACCCAATTCCCCTCAGTCGCGCCGGACCTCCCTGAAGCAACAAAGTACGCTTCACTATAGGCAACCAAGGATGCGGAGTGCGTTCGAGACAGAAAAATCTTCTGGATCCAGATGGAAATGAATATCAGGATGGCTATCAATCGCAAGCCACGATTTTCGCCCACGGTATATGCTAACCTACAAAGCTATGTCGAGTTCAAAGTGGATTTCCATCAAATCTCAATGAGGGCACAAAAGGACCGTGTGCAGAAGTGGTACGATCTGCTGTACCTAGCCACGGATGATGCCATCGATGCGGTGTTGGATAAATGACCAGTGGAGTGGCACACCTCCACGAACTTGGCGGTGGGTGGAAGCAAGTCTGCCACAAAAAAGAAGAAGGATGAGGCCAAGCTAAAGATGGTGCAGTTGGTCGAGAAGAGGAAGAAGGAGGCCGCTGAGAAGGCCAAGGCAAAGCAGATAGGAAAGGAGGAAGGAAAACAAATAGGAGGCGCAGAGTGGGGCTTTGACAATGGTTCGCATCACCTTCACTTGCAATGGAAGAAGAGGACATAGAGTAGCATGGCACGGACCCTCAGGAGACGTCCGACCGTATCAAGTGCCCAAGAGAGCCAGAAAGGGGAGGGTCCAAAAAGAAGTCCAAGGAAACCAAGACCTCGCTGGACCCTATCACACTAATGGAGGGAGACCTATAAGACATCGATGACAAAGTAAGAGATGTCATTGCGAAGGCCCTGCAGTAGTTTGAAAAGCAATGACAGATCGTCCTAGGGGCCATCCAGACGAGACTACAGGAGTTGCAGGCCTACGTGGTGCAATTTGGTGCAGCGTCTACCAACTCGGCTATCAGCACATCAGAGGCTCAGATATGCTGTGCACGAAGACTTCCAGTGTGCTAGTGCTATCGGATGGAGCACTAAAAATAGAAAATGAGGCTAACAAGCCCACAATCAGTTCCTTGAAGGGAGTAGGATTGAACCTGGTAGTGCTCCCACGCGAAGCACTCCACTCCAAGTGATCAGTGAATAGAAAATCAACAATAAACAGATGGCCTTGCAAAGGAATGCTACCATCGCCGTGGAGGCCAAGGTGATTAGCCAGAGACAAAAGATCATATAGGTCGTGGAAGAGACCTGCAGAATGGTCCTAGAATTGGCCATTCTGGAGGAGGATCCAATTGAGGTCCACATCCGTAAATTGGCCACAGGGGTGTGCGACACTTGCATAGAGATGGCGCGGGTTCAGTTGAAGCTGAACTTGTAGATTACAAAGCTCCAGTTGTGAGCTCAGCCATCGATACCACTTGAGGTAAAGGAACAGCGGGTGGCTGCTGTCACAGAAGCAGTCACAGTAGTAGAAAGTGCAGTAGCAGACTGCACACATTTGTTTGAACAGTCGTTTGAGGTCCTGACTGGCTTGCAGGAGGACCTAAACATCCAGAGGCTCAAAACAAAAGTGTGTGAACTCCAACAATGCTATGACAAAGTTAAGGGCACAGCGCAAACCGCCGCGCTGACACAAAGATTAGCGAAGCAACTGAAGGAATAGGTGGACGTAGTGCTACACAACGAAGCAGTGCTGAAGACGTGACTAAAGCCCTGGCTGGAGGAAGCTTATGCAGTGACAGGAAATATTTAAGGCAAGCTTGTGACTCTGCAAGCAATGCAACAATAGCTTTAGGCTGACAGCGCAAGGGCAGTAACTGAGAAGACAGTCGAAGATGCGAAGCAGGCAGCAACTCAGTGCACAACGGAAGTTGCAATCATCAGGGTTGAGCTAGACGAGCTTCATGCAAAGATCTTCGTGCCTGCCTAGTGACTCGAGGGTGAGTCACGATGTTTGTGTTGGGGGCCTGTTGGGAGCGGGATCCCCCAAGGGAAGTTTTGGGGCTAAAAGCCCATGTTTTTGTAATATTATTGTAAAGACTCTGCATTTTGTGGTCGTGGAGCATGAAGGTATTATGTGTCACAAAGGGTAGTCCGCCCTTAGTTTTGTAAAGTAAAGTCAGCTGTAAGAGATCTACCCATGGTTCGCGGACCATGGGATTGTATAAAAAGAGCTAAGCTCTAAGTAGTTAGAGGCATCAATCGATCAATGGGACAAGGAAGAGAGTCATAGCCTTAGAGCAAGAAGTCTAACTCTCGGGGTGTAGTGTAGGTATAGTCTCTGTAACTGAGTGCGTAGAGGCCTAGGGTAGAAGTCCGTATCTGAGTGCGCGGACCCCTGCAGCTGTGTGCGTAGGGGAAACAGAGTTTGTAATACTTGGAAGATATTAATGAAAGGAGTTATTCTACAATCTCTGTGTATTTTTTCTGTTAATGGGTTTGGATATCTTATATATGAATTTCCTTTATTATGCTTATAAGATGCAAGAATGAATGTAATTACATTGAGTAATTGAACGCAATCACGAATATCTGCTTACACGATGATAACTTTAAGTATTTGATAAGATAAGCAAATCACTTATGATAATTGAGGAATCTACACGGCACGCTGCTATAGCAGCACGAAAGTACCTGAGGTATAGGTTAGAACTGTGTGAAGGTCGATTGTATACTTTTGTGAAGGTATAGAAAACCAGAAAAAAGGTTTTGTCTTATAAGCCCTAGAGCGAGATCACCTGCATGAAGGTAGGGGTAGAAGAGATCAAACGACATCACAACCATCTCAAGGGTGCGGAAAATTGGTTCCAACATCCCCCCATATTGCTTCGAGTGAGACTTCGGTCCACGCTCTGCGGGCTAATGCCGAAAGGGCCAGTAGTGTAGGGATTTGTTTGGCTAAATAACGCTGAACCCGGGTTAGGCCCCCTTAAGTCAAAAACATGCTATCTTCTTGTACTACTCCATTTGATCCTTGGATAGTGCCAGATGCATCTAACATTGACACTTTTGGTGAACACATGTCACTTAGTCCCATTGAGCTCGAGTATGAATCCATTTATTCGGCATGTGTGGCACATTCTACTCTCTCCTCTTTGATCAATTGGGTTGACCATTCCTTAGATTATGACACTTCTTCTGATCCCTTCTCTCATACTTTTTCTACTAATGAGAGAATCATGGATATCATGATGCGAGATGGTGTGCCATGGGATGATCATCACCAATGTTCCTCCTTTCCATATTCCTTCGAGGATAATCTTAGTGATTTCTATCGGTCCAATATTGTTGAGATGTCTATGAATTCCATATCCATCCATGATATCGATTCTAAGAAGAATTTTTCAAATATTGAAGAGACAATCCCTCTCGATATTTGCAATCATACCAAGCATTGTCGAGAATGTACATATTGGTGCAGGAATTTAGAGACGTTTTTTCCTGGTCTTATGAAGAGATTGTATGTATTGATCTAAACATCATTATACATGAAATCAAGACACGTTTTGATGCTAAACCAGTTTGGTAGTGAATCTTTGTTGAAAATGCAACAAGATGATGGAGCTTAGTGGAAAGGAGTCGCCTTCACTAAGTGGGCCCGCAGGCTATTTTTGGTGCAAAGTCTATTTTTAGACATATGGATCAAGGTCTATGAGTTGCAGGATGTTGTTTATGGACGATTGGTCATGTTGGGAAAAATAGATGGACTTCTATTTTTGGTTCACAGCAGAGTGATCAGAGTCTATTTTTAGACTGCCAGGCAAAAAATAGAAACAGTCAAATATTATTAGCCCTTAGTAATATTTGGACTCTAAAAATTATCTTATTCTCTTGGAGCACTTCAGTTCGAGCTACGGATGTGGCACATGTAGCTAACAGAAGGAATCACGTGGTTTCTTATGTGTTAGTTGAGCTATTGCATGGAGGACTTCAGTTAGAACTCATGCATGTGAGTTCTGTGGAGTTGGATGTGGAGTTGATGGAGTTGTGTTCAGTTTGACTTAGTTGAACTAGTTGTATTTAGTCTAGCTAAAGAATACACTAGTGATGAGTTGTGTGAATTGATTGTTAATTAATTCACTAATTATTAACTCATAAAGAACTAAAGAATACATCAGTTAACTCAATGCATGGACAGTTCAACAGAGACAGGTGTTAGAGGTAAGTGAAAGGGTGATTTGTGACTATCAGTTGTGCATGAGATTTGCACATGCATGGGATTGAGTTATGCCAATGAGGACTGCGCAGCGTGGGCCAATACCAAGGCAATTGTAGCTTGTGCTCACGTGATTTTCACTTTGCATTGTGCAGTGGAGGCAGGCAAATCAGCGGAGGAGATTTGAACCTGTGACTTGTTCGGATCTGAGCTAGTTTTGTGTGTAACAGGTGTAGATAGTACTGAGTACTTGTGAGGAGTATTGTACTATGTATTGTTACATGTTCTCAATCATTATAATATACACATAGTGTGGGGTTTTCAGCTGTATGCTTTCCCTGGGTTACATAATGTGTTAATGTGCGCATGCGATTGATGTTTCTGTTGAGCTAATTTATGTTCCTAAACTAACACAATTATTTATTATCAATCCGGGTTGTTTATTCTTTGAGGAAAATTCACTATTTGTGAAGATCTAATATAACCAAACCTTGAAAGATAAATGATTAAAAGCTAAAGAGAATATATATCTTATAACTCTAATTCAATCAGCTCAAAAGAGAAAACATTGAAAGGGTTCTTGAACTCAAGAAGTCCACTTCCACCTCAGTTATTACTTAATGAATTAGAGATTGCAACCAAAAACTCAAGATGCATAAATTATACATGAAAGAAGCTCTTAACTTAAGAGACACATAAAGTTTTCCATCATAATTCATTCATCCCAAGATCTAAATCTAAATAGAAACAAAACTATTTGCATGTAAACAAAAGAAACTAGTTCTGATTCACCATTTCATAGAGGGGATGCCCAACTTGAACATCTGTTTTCCAACTCAATTAGATGATGAATAAACCATTAACAAATAAAATCAATCACTATGCATAACCATAAAGCAATCTGAAATAAGACTTTGAAAAACTAAAGCTACAATCAACCAAATTGCAAGGAAATGAAACTAGTTTAACTTGGAAGTGTACTTAGCTTGGAGTGGGGGCCCTCCACCCTTGCCTTGCACACTTTGGAAGATGATATCAGAAGCTTAGATCAGTCACACATCCATGTATTGAGCAGCAAAAATGAGAATAGCACAAGTCTTCCAATTAAGTCTTCAAACCAAAAATATTACAGCATAAAAGTATCATAAGTCAATGTGTTGAGCCATCAAAGTTGTGGCTCTTAAATAAGGAGTCTCATGAAACAAACTGATCTACATTCACTCTAACAAACCTAGCTACTCTAATCCATCTATCCAAGTCGAATCCACTCCCCTCATCCCAAGAAATATGACTAATATCATGGAATCTCAAAACTGCCCTATTTAGATGGGATTTTTGGATGACTAGTCATGATTGACTAGCTCCAAATAGGCATAATAAAGCTCGTTCTGTTGGAACCAAGCATAGGTGGCTTGGTCCTAGTTCCCAAGCTTTCCATTCATGTATCCCATTCGTGCTGAAGTGGCCTGCATCCATATCAACCATGAAGTGATTACGGGAATTTCTGAAATTGCCAAAATTGCACTTAAAATCAAACTTTTATAAAAACTTTAGAAATTGACAAATTAAAGCTAAATACCTGATTAGACATAAAATATTCATTAAAATGGAATGAATGGAGTGAAAATGGAGGATAAATAGATGGTTAGGTAAGTTTCTCAAAGCAAAATAAGATCAAAACTAAGGCCCAACAGTTTCATTGTTTTTAATGCTGCTAAATTGATGATCAACGTAGAGGAGGTTATGTATTATGCATGTATTTCGCAATAGTGTATAATCGGGATAATCTCTGTGAATAAGTGTTTATTATTCAAAACTTCTACACTCTCTCCGGTACATCCCAAGAAGGCTGCCACTATTATAGCCGAGGTTGAAAAACTTCTACGTGTTGGTCTCATCTACCCCGTACCTCTAATTAATTGGGTATCGAACATTGTTTTTGTCATAAAGAAATAAGGAACAATTCATGTGTGTGTCAATTACCGATACATTAATCGTGCTTGTCCTAAGGAAAATTATCCTACCTTGTTTATCGACCAGATTGTTGACGATTATGCTGGTTGTGAAAAATTTTCGTTTATGGATGGCTTTTTTGGGATACAATCATATCAACATTCTCCCAGCGGACCGACATAAAACCACATTTATTTATCCTTAGGGCACATTTTCATATCAAAATCTCCCTTTCGAGTTGAAAAATGTTGGGGTCACATTTTAGAGGGCAATGAATTATGCCTTCCATGACATCAAACACATCGTACAACCATATTTAGACAACTTACATGCTCACTCGAAACATCGTGTTGATCACCTGATGCACTGTAGGGCTATATTTTTATGTTGTCAACACTATAACATTCATCTCAATCTGCACAAGTGTGTTTTTTTTGTAAGCTTCTATCGACTTCTTAGCTTTGTTGTATCAAAGCATGGAATTCGTATTGAACCATTAAAATTTCATGCGATCCAAGATGTGCTTGATCCTTCCTCTCTTCTTCAACTTCGACGACTCCAAGGGAAGGCTAACTTTCTACATATATTTTCTCCCAACTACGCTAAATTGACCAAAGGATTTACTCGCCTATTAAATAAAGGGGTTCCCTTTCATTAGGATGACATTTCCTAAAAGGTGTTTGATTCCATGAAATATGTTCTGATTCAGGCATCATTGTTGTATCCCTTGGATTGCCAACATGATTACTTCGTATACCTCGTCGGTACAGTTACTACAATCGTTATGGTATTGGTCCAAGAGGATGATGTAGGGACTAAACATCCTATCTATTACTTGAGTTGAAATCTGAATGGTAAGGAGATCAAGTATACTCACGTTGAAAATTTAGCTTTGGTGTTTGTCTAATTTGTCCAAAGGTTTCATCACTATATCCTACTTCACAAAACAATGTTCATTTCAAATTGCAATCCCATGACATACATATTGTCACGAAAATTTCTAGGGGGGAAGTACTCCAAATGGATTGTCATCCTCTAGGAGTTTGATTTGGAATTCATCCAATTCCATGTCAAAGAAATCCTTAGTCTTTGTTGAGATGATCTGCGACCTTCCCACTACTGAAACTGAAACAATGTCTGACAATTCTTCTCCAGATGAGTCATTGTTCCTGATCAGGTCATCTAACCTAAGGTACGGATACATCATCATATATCTCCAAACCCATACTTTCCATCCTAATAGCTCTCGCTCTGAGTAGCTACGTATCCGATATCAAGCTAAAAATTACATTATAATCAGCGACACCCTTTATCATCATGGTATCGATATGATTTTTCGAAGGTGCCTCACCCATGAGGAGGCCGAGAAAGTCCTGAATAAATGCCATGCTAGGGCATGCGGTGTACATATGTTTGTTTATACCATCGCATAGAATATTTTTTGTGTTGCTTAATTTTGGGCAACTGTGTTTCAGGACTGCATCCTTGCGATCCAAAAGTGTCATGCCTGCTAGATATACGATCATAAAACTCGTACTCCACCTGCTCCTTTACATCCTCATATCACCATTGGACCTTTTGTGAAATGTGGCATTGACTTCATGAGATGTAACCCTCATTCGATCATGCGGCATGGCTACATCATTATGGTGGTATACTATTTTACCAAGTGGGTCGAGGCGATGCCTACATACAATAACACCAGCGAAACAACTTCCTTATTTTTCTTCAATCATGTTATTGCACAGTTTAATGTACCACAAGCTATATTTACAGAACATGGGAAACATTTCTATAATCACATGATGTCTGAAATGAATGCCAAGTTGGGCCTCTCTCATGAGAGCTCAACTGCCTACTACCCTCAGGCGAATGGGTAGGTTGAGGCAATCAATAATTTTTTTAAAACGATGCTTCAATGCATGATAGGGGTCCAAAAACCGAATTGGAATCTTATCCTTTATGTAGCCTTGTGGGCATATCGAACCTCTATTCGAACTACTACTAGGTTCACATTGATGAGCTGCAGTATTGCAACAAGGATGCTACAACTCCTAGGGCTACCATCTTTACTTAATCAACCCGGGGTTCATACAAACTTGGAGTTGACAGTGTTGTATACACAGTAGAGGCAATGGTCTACTCTTGTCACTTTTCAACTAGGGCAATAGACCACTAGGGTTTTTCAAACCAGTCTTCTATTGACTAGAAGGATTCTGACTACCAAATAGAAAAGGGAAAACTATTCTTAATGCAGAAAATAAATGTTGCCTACTCTAGGAAATGAAAGTGTTGAACTGGAAAATGCTATAAAGTGACATAGAATCATCTAGCTAAGAATATACACATATTTCTTGCAAAAGAGACCTAACTTAACCTTGCATCTAACATCTAGTTATCTGGACTAAATAATCATGGAAATTATCCTAAAACAAGTGTGACTGCTGCATGCATGTACTAGCTAGAAATTTCAAAAAAGCCTTTTTTATTTTCAATTTTATGAATGTAAATTCTAATTGAACCAATTTGATCTTTGGCGGGGGAGAAAATTATGGGGAAACATGTCCAGAATGGTGTGGAGGGTATGGAAGCAAAGTGGAGGCCTAATATAAGCTCAAATTATCGTTTTTGCTCAATTTGGGCTTAAAACAACCTGCTACAGGGTTTCCTGTAGTACTACAAGAAGTCCTAGTTCTACTACAGGATGCCCTATTTTACTACAAGAAATAGGCTGAAAGTTATGGGGAGGTAGGAGAGGTAGAATAAAGAGTGCGAAAGGTGCCTGATGGGGGAATAAGGCACAAAGGAGGTGCACACTACCCAAGGCTCATCCCAAGTCTTCAAGATGGTTGGACTTGCTCAAGGAAGATGTCCACTTTGCTACAAAACATAAATTTGGATTAGGGTTTGGTGGAATTTGGAAGCGTAGGTGGAGAAGACTTGGATGAGGCTGGTGAGATGATGTCTCTTTTTAGATCAAAAAATCTTGCAACAACATACATTCTTTTCTTCATTTATGCATAACTTCATTTATATATGGAAAAGATGAGTTGAATTTAGGAAAAACAGAGTTATTAATGGCTAATGGCTAAGTCTATGAATGGAAGTGCTTCTAAACCATAGCAAACTCAAGAAACCAAAATGAAAATTGCAGGTACTTCTAAGGAATTGAGAAACAGTGATCTATTCAACAAGAAATCCTAAGTTATGCAGTGATCTATTCAATAAGAAATCCTAAGTTATGCAGTGATCAAACAATAAATTTGTTTTTGGGTTGTGAGAATGGGACCCTCAAGCCATGATCCCATAAGGGAGATGAGGAAGAGGACACTACCACACACTTTTCTGAAGTATTTACTTTCACTATTGTACCACTGATCTATATGTTCACTAATGGAAGCAAACTAAGTAATCATCCAAATACTTGTAGATTAAACAAAATAAAAATCACTTCAGCAGCTAACTATGAATGTAATCTAAGCATGCATATACAAAAAAGAGGAACCTCTGCTACTAGGGTTGGGCCCTAACCCGAGTTTCAACCCTCTGATTCAACTCAGTTTTGGATCAAGGGAATGCTTCTCATTCTCATCAAAATATCAAAAATACATAAGAGTAATCAATCACAATGTCTTAGCTCAAAAAATGCCTCTTGGCTACAAAAAAAAAAAGTTGAATCCTAATGAGGCCCTAAGCCTTCTTATTTATACAACTAAATCTATCAGTAGCTTCCTTAAAATTAGGGAGGCATGGCTCCCAAACTTGAGATTAACTTGTCTTAAAATATCACTAGCTTGGCTGCCAATTGTTATAGACATATTTGGGCACTGGAACCCCAATCATACATGTCCATAATCCAAGGGTTTCTAAGTCCCTAAAAGTGTTGTTTCATACCCTAAAGGAGCAAGGTTAGCTGATTACATCATCTCCCAGAAGTTCTCCATGAAAAACTACTCGGAACTGGTCAAAGAAGGACCATACAGACTACCCAGTGCTAAAGGTGTGATGCATCTCACCTACCACATGTAAAAAGTGCGATGCATACTGGAAAGCCCTTCGATAGGGTGCGATGAGCGAGAGCAGACAAATGGCACAAGCAGTTTTCTAGGTGGAAACCTAGAGAATCTTCTAGAAACTACTCATTTGACGCTTGCCTCTCTGAGTTCGCCCAGGGATGAGTAAGGGATCTAAAATCTCCATGTGCAACCAAGAACTATCAGTGAAATGACACTAATCAAAATCCCAGAAGCTGAATCACTCTCTTGTAAACATCTATATATGGATCCCTCATCCAAGAGATCCAAAGGCTGGAATTTTGTAATTTGCAAGGAAGTGTTGTTGGTTTCTCTTTGAAGACATTGTTGGGTGATCTTGCTTTATGTGAGGTGAAGAGGGCTTTCAAGCTGGGAGGATGGCGATGGGCCAGACCAAGTTGTTGTAATCCTCTCTTCTACTACTTTTACTAATAAAGCTATTTGAGTTTTCCTCCATATTCTTATGTATCTCTGAATATTGTGTTGATATATGCATTTGTATGGTCAATATATATCTGATCCTATATTGTTTACAGTGAAAGATCTCTATGCTTTGATGGCATTATGCTGCTGTAAATCTACAGGTTTTCTTTGAAGCGGGGAAAGGAAGCAGTGGCGAGATTCTATTAAAGGGGAAAGGAAACAAGCAAGGAGCCAAGCGGAAGACTGAGGTTGGTACTCTCTGCTTCTTTCTCATCTCTCTCTCATAAAGGAAAAACAAGTGACTTTAATCTGTTTGTTTCTAAGATAGCTACCCGTCTTAGTGGGACTAGTAGCTCTGAATAAACAGTAGTTTTCCCGATAACAAAATGGCAAATCCACTGGGGAATGATTAGTTTGATTGCTTGTCTCTATTTTTTTTATTCATAAACCAAAGGCGGAGCCTAAAGTCAAGCCAACTAGCCTTCGAACTGCATTTGCTATGCAAGTGCAAAGTAGATCAACGATGCTTCAGTCAATCTCCGAGTTTGTTTATGAACTAAACAATTGACTTGCAAACATCCTAAGTGCCCTAGAGGTAGCTTGAGTAACCTCATTAGATTAGCCCTATACTTTGAAGTTACTGACTATCATTTGCTCGGCCTAAATCACTGAACTAAACTACAAACTGTGACCAAAAAAAAGTTAAAGTCTTGTTCCTAGACCATCACACCATCTCCTTTAGGCAGACTGGATGCATCGCACCTCCCGTGTCCAGTAGGTGACATGCATCCTTGTTTCCCTGTGTTACAGGTGCGATGATTAGGTAAGACTATTTCTGCCTCTAGATTTTGGTTTTTTCTTCATTGTCTTAAGTTTTATTCAAGATTTTTGTTGTCTATGATCAGTATACCATTGTAGAAACCCCCTTCCTTTGCATCATTTAGCCTTCATTGTACAAAGATTTGTGAATGTTTTTATGTATTTTTCGCCATTCACAGTTCTCATTTACAAAATAGTAGCTTAATCGAACTGTCATATTTTGATTTGAAAGTGTTGCAAGTGTCGTTTTCAGTCAAAGAAAAGAATACTTCTCTTTTTGATAGTTGATTACACTGTTACTCTTGTATTTGATCTGAATTTACAGTATTTCAAGTGTCGAAAGCAGTTTTCAATTCAAAATCGCAAAGTGTCGTCTTGCCTTCCTGTCATTTTTTGAAAAGAAAATTGTTAGTACTGTCACTTTGAAAGAAGTTATAATTTAGATTTGTATTCAGCATTCTTTTTGTCATTCACACATTAAGAAAGCGGAAAACAAATACATGCACATGCACTTGCATTTAGACTGCTTGTTGATTTTGATTTAGGATAGTGCATCTAGTGTGTGCTATCTGCTCTATGTTGAAAGGATTTCATTTCTCTTTCCTTAGTAGCTAGGATTTTCATTGCAAAAAGAAGAGTAAACGACTGTTTATCATCTTAGATTGCATATTTAGGAGTTGTACATCTACATCACATGATGAACCTTAAAGGAAAACTTCTTAAGAAAGATCAACTGTAAAATAAATTCAATGAACATAAAAACACTTTGGAACCTAACGCACAACATCTAGAAGTCTAGGCTAGAGATGTATTCCAGCGTCATAAAGCCTGGTAACTATTGATTTCATCTTAGGCTGGTTGATTCCTCCTCTTTGAGATGACAAGTGCCAGTATGGACTTGTGCTCCCACATACCATCGAGTATATATTGGGAGACCACAATAGGCTATATCCTTTATCCTTAGGAAGTCGTGTCTGCAGCCCTATCAATCGCAATGCACTGAACAAAGCATTCGGGAAGATTCACTGTCGTACTGTAAAAAATATTCTGCAGTTTTGCGATTGGTTTGGTAATCCCTCTGTCTAGATTTCCAGAGTAGTCTCTTTTGTTCCTTTTTAGAATCCTTAGAGGAAAAGGTCCATCTGAGCACTTGTCACTTAAGGCTCATTAAAAATCGAAGGCAACTAGAGTCATCTTTAGCTTTAGCTTGAATCTTAAAAATTGAAAAATCAAGTTGTGTCAAGGCATCTAAAATTCATTTAATTCGGAATAACACTTTCCCCTCTTATTTTGAGTTGATCAAATAATCTGCAATCGTGGAAGAAAGTCAATCAAACCCCCATCGTTCGCGGAGACTGACAATTCAACCGTCTTTGACTCCAGAAACGAAACCATTCTGAGCCAAGCGAACTCATTTAACTGGGTCAAAGTCTCCTAGTTTGTTTGAAACTTGTGTTTCAACATCCTCTGAAACTCCAGTTACTCCAACCATTTCTGGTATCCCTGCCTCTACAGAAGAAGTTCCGCAGTTACAAGAGGACATTGGAACTGATCCTAGTGTAACAGTAAACACTTCGACTCCTGAACCAGCTCCATCTAGAGTTGATTTGGAAGGTGTTACCCCTCCGGCATCTGTCGTTGTAGAATCTATACCCTCTTCGGCACCAGAAATATTTTACGGACCTGACGGTCTGCCTCTTCCACCCGGATTGATTGCTATAGAAGAGATTACGGAGGATCTCCCATCCAGTATTCCATCACATTTTGGGACTGGGATCCACCTATATCCTTCTACTTCAGAAGTTAATACCCCTTCATTGTAAGTTCCTGTAGAATCACTGGAAAGTCTTTTGGATAGACTCAATATGTCTGGACAACCATGAACATCTAGGAGTATCTCGTCTGATACAGCGGTAGCAGAACCTCTTGCCACCACTACGACGATGTTCTCTAGTATACCATCTGTCCCATCTAGCTCTCAACCGCTAGAAGGAGTCCACCCAGGGACTGTTTCGACAGTATGGTCTGTTCCCGTTTGTTCATTCGAAATAGTATCTGGAATCTCTTATGCTAAATCTCAACAAATTGATCCTTCACAACAATATCAATTTGGGTAGTCTGGTCTCCAAATTCCAATCATTCCCTTGAGCACTAGATTTCCGCCATATGAAGGGCACTACACCCTTTCATTGTTCCCTCAAAGAGAACAACCATATGAGAGTTCACAACTGAATTCAGGTCAAATTGGAATCACATCCGGCAGTTTGGTGCCAATACTGCCTCCACAACCAAGAGTTGTATACTCAATGCAATCGAGTCTACCTGTTTCAAATATCCCCACTACACCAGCTATTGTGATAGTGTCGCAAGTACAAGCATTGCCTGTTGTATTCCAACCTCAAGTTTCTCAGGTCGTTGTACAACAGCCTCTTGTCTCCGTGACACAACCGCAATCGCCAATTAGTGGCTCCTTAACTGGAGTGACTCAGGCTCAAACGGGTACTATTACCCCTCATCTTGGTAAAATGTCCAGTAATGGGCAACAGCAAATAGTTTCACAACCATGGTTGGTGCAACATCAACAACCACAATTCCAACAAGCTTACCAAGGACCTGAGCAGCAAAACTTTGCAGGTAATGGGCAGCCGTATACTCAAAACGGTTATCACCAATCGTCTCAAATTGGCTATGCCCAACCACCTTATCAAAGTTATCAGCATCAAATACATTATGCTGGTATGCAAAGACCCACCGCTCAGGTGATCCCATCTTATCCTGGGTATGCTTCGCTGAACATGAATCAACAGTTGCCCTCAAGGATAATTTTAGGGGCGAATGTTCGCCCTTTGGCGAAATTAAGGGGTTTTAAATTTTTAGTGGGCGAATATTTTGTATCATAGTACATTTTTACAAATCACCTCAAATAGCCCACCTTATTTTATGGGAGAGGGTAAAAAACGTAAATTTAGCCCTTGAAATTAGGACTTACAGCCTTCCATTGGCCCATTTTCAAGAATAGGTTTTACTTAAGTGAATCCAATCGCCCATTTTCAAGAATAGGTTTTATTTAAGTGAATCCTATCGGCCAAATACCATATTTATAAAAGAGGTATGGTAAATTAATAAAAATATAAATAAATGAGATGTATGGTAAATAAATAAAACATTTTTTATATTTACTCCATAAGTCACCTTATATACATGTAAGGGTGTAAACAAATAAAAATATAAGTAAAGTGGAGGTATGGTAAATAAATAAAACGCCTTTTTATACTTACTCAAAAGGTATGGTAAATAAATAAAAATATAAATAAACTAGACGTATCGTAAATAAATAAAACCTCTTTTTATATTTAGTTTTATGAAGGCTCAAGAAAGAGGTTTTATTTAAGTGAATCCTATGGGCCAAATACCATATTTGTAAAAGAGGTATGGTAAATTAATAAAAATATAAATAAACGAGAGGTATGGTAAACAAATAAAACATTTTTTTATATTTACTCCATAAGTCACCTTATATTTACGAACACTCAAAAAATGGGTTATATTTAGGTGAAACCTATGGCCAAAATACTATGGGACAAATACCATGGACTAGATTGTTATTAATACCATGCAAAAAACCATTATTAACCCTAATATTAGAATTAATAAAAATAAAAATGGCACATGGTATTGACCCATGGTATTCACCAACATGGCACATGGTATTGACCCATGGTATTCACCTGGAATGTAGCCTATTTAAATGGGGGAATTAAACCAACATGTAGCCTATGCTAAGATTCACTAGGACTTTACAAAGTTTTATTATTTAGTGAAAGGCTCACCAAGATCTTACAAGATTTTATAATTGAGGTAAATATTCGCCATGTCTGGTGAGAGATTCGCCAAAAAAATATATATACATATTATATTATTGATAAAATCGCCTTCCATTTTTCCTATATACCATGGAGATTCGCCCATTTATTATATTTATAAATTTAGGGGGGGTTCTTAAAATTTTCCCTGGTTGCCCTTCATGCCGACTCTAGAGTTACCAGATCTAAATCAGCTAACGAACAATCTAATCGCTTATGCCCCTTGATGGTCGGTGATTCCTCATAAACTTCCATCAGATATTCCTAAATTTAATGGAAATCCGGGTGAATACCGGTCGAATCATGTGATGACCTTTCATCTGTGGTGTTCATCCAACACTTCAATGATGATTTGATTCGGCTTCGCCTTTTTCAGTGAACATTAACTGGTCCAGCAGCAAAATGGTACATCAAATTGCCTAGAGCTTCATTTGATAACTTCAGTGCCCTTGCCACAACCTTTTTAACCCATTTTCAATTACCAATAAGGTATGAAACAGGAATAGAGCTTCTTACCAATTTCAAGCAAATGATGGCCACTCACATATCCGATCACATTCATGAATGGCGACATCGTCGTAGAATGGTAAAAACATATGTCCCTGATCAGCTACTACCTGAATGGTTTATGAAGTCTTTGTTACCTTCTATAATAGAAGATGTGGTAAAGGGAGGGGTTGTCATTGAAGAGTAGGTCATTGCTCGTGCGCAATATCTAGACTTGATCTATACTCAAGCTGGCACACTCTATGAAAAAATCCCTAATGCTCTGAGACCAGAGTCTTTCATTCCTCCTCCTCCTAAATCAAACAAAGACTCTCATGTCGGCGATGGAGTGATAGGTACGACGAGCACGAAATCGACAAAGGCTACATCTAAGAAAGCCCGTAAGATTTCTGCTCAAAATGCAAATGAAAAAATTCTAGCCTTGGAGGTTAATGCCATGTCAACTAACAAAGGCAAAGAACCAAAGCAACCAGGAGGCAAGAAGAAAAGGAAGAGAAAAAAGAAGAAAAAGGATGATTCGTCTCCTAAAAAATATTCTGCAAACCTTTCTAAGAAAAAGAAACCTACTCAGCCATGCCTCATATGCGATGAGGATCACAGGACGAGAGATTGTCCATATAAAGCTGAAGTTAAGAAATTCTTTAAGAATTCAAAAACCTCAGCAGTATTGACTGATCCGTTTCCAAACCCAGGAACCAATCTAGTTGCTAGTGACAATGCTTCCCCATCCCAAATCCTTATGTTGTCCATTTCAAAACAACAAAATGATTCTTTGATATCGACAAGGAATAAAGATTACGGGAATCCACAGCTGTCAAACAACAAGGCTACTGATCAACCTAGTAGTTTGACAACAACTTCGATCGAAGTTGTGCCACCTATCATTCTTGGGCTAATGATAAAGCCGACAAAGGGAGTAGTACACAAATCAACATTTAATCCTCATGCCAGAGCGACACAGAGTTATAATATAGTAGAGGACCTGGCCCAATCGCCATCCGCTATATCGACACTTGAAATACTGCAAAATTTCCCCTCCCAAAAGCAGGATCTATTATCAAAATAGGTGGGATTGACCCAGTGGATTCCAATCTTGTGGCATTTAATCATAAAGGATATGAACCTCAGTTACCAGCTCAACTCGCTTTCCTCATTCAAGTGAAAGCCCTCAAAAAAACTGTTCATCGAACAATTATTGATGAGGGGGAATCTACATGTATTATGTCAATGAGTTTCTGGAAAACTTTAGGCTCACCACCCTTGTCACGATCGTCAATGACGTTAAAAGCATTTGATGGACGAACATACACTCCATACAGGATTTTAAGTAACTTGCAAGTCGAACTGGGGGGCAAAACAGTAGAAATCGATGTTGAAGTTATCGATGGAAACCTCGATTACAACATCCTACTGGGAAGGCCACGGATTTATGCTATCGCTGTCGTTGTGACGACATACTTCAGAAAGATTGCATTTCCCTTCCAAGGAGGAATTGCAATCGTCGACCAACAGACATTTCTCCCCAATAGTTCACAAGTTACGGGAAGCATTCCAATGATCCACGAAAGCTCTCAATCGCTTCAAAATATCGGAGTAGGCCTAGTAAAAGACCCTACATTGATGGGTACTTTTGCCCTGCTGCCTCCAAATAACCTGGAGAAAGTGGCAATGGCGGGAACCTGCAATATGGTATCTTTCGTTTAGAAGATGTCCGAACACGATATTAGCATGGATTGTCACTAGGTGTTGCCTCTAAGCCCAATAGAAATATTGTAGCAATCAATGTTCTCGGCATGGGAGGAAAACCCCAATGAACACTCATCAAGCGTTTGGGTAGATAGGTCTAAAGAGTATGGTACCTCTTCAGATCCTTGGTCACATGTACATTCTACAGACGAAGGAATTGTTTAGTCAATGAACATAGAGGGGGCACCATGGGAAGATCACCACCATCGTTCCCATCTTCTGGATTACAACGAAGATTACTCCGACGACCTTAATCATCCATCAGTATTTGATTTTATATCAAATACTGTAAATACGATGGATTCTGAGCGAAATCTGTCCAATATTGAAGAAACTATCACCATAAATATCTCAACCAAACCAGATGTTGTAGAAAATATTCATGTCGGAAAATCTTGTTCTTCTTCAGAACTGGAAGTATATTATGCTCTCTTTCGTGAGTTCAGAGATGTCTTTGCATGGTCATATGAAGAAATGCCAAGCATTGACCTGAGCATAGTTGAACATGAAATTAAGATGTATCCAGATGTCAAACCAGTAAGACAACAGCTTCGGCAGGTGCACCCAAAGAAAGCTGCTGCCATCAAGGTAGAAGTTGAAAAACTTCTCCATGCTGGTTTCATTTACCCGGTTCCTTTAACTGATTGGGTATCAAAAATTGTTCCTGTGATGAAAAAGCAAGGAACAATTAGAGTGTGCGTTGATTACAGGGATGTAAATCAAGCTTGTCCAAAGGATAACTACCCTACACCCTTCATCGACCAGATAATTGATGAATGCACCAGATGTGAAATCTTTTCATTTATAGATGGATTTTCCGGGTATAATCAAATAAATATCCGCCCATAGGACCAGTCAAAGACTACATTTATTTGTCCATGGGGTACATTCGCATACCGTAAGCTACCTTTCAGTTTAAAGAACGTAGGGGCAACTTTTCATATGGAAATGAATTATGCCTTCCATGACATCAAGAACATCGTTCAACCATACCTCGACGATCTTTTGGCTCACTCGTGAAAGCGGACCGATCATCTGCAGCATTTGAGAGCAATATTTCTACGTTGCCGACACTACAAAATAAGACTCAATCTGCACAAATGTGTGTTTTGCGTCGGTTCTGGTCATTTACTTGGATTTGTAGTTTCAAAGGACGGAATCCGTCTCAACCAGTGTAAGGTTCAGGCAATCATCGATTTGCCTCCACCTTCAAATTTGCTTTAGATTCAGAAACTCCAAGGGAAAGCAAACTTTCTGAGGAGGTTCATTCTAAATTACACCGAACTTGCTAAAGGTTATACACGTCTTTTGAAAAAAGAAGTACCCTTCAACTGGGATCAGGTCGCGCAAGCTTCCTTTGATGCTCTAAAGGAATCCCTAATAAAAGCATCATTAATGTATGCTCCTGATTATCAAAGAGACTTTAACCTATATCTGGTTGCAGAAGATACGACCATCGCAATGGTTTTAGTTCAAGAAGACAATGGAATCGAACATCCTATTTATTATTTAAGTCAAAACTTAAATGATACAGAAAGCAAGTACTCATATTTTGAAAAGCTAGCTCTCGATGCTGTTCAAGGAGATTTCAACACTATGTTCTCTTCAAAAAACTACCGTTTTGTCAGATTGCAACCCCATGACTTACATCTTGTCACGACAGTTGCTTGGGGGCAAATATTCAAAATGGATAGCAATTTTGCAAGAGTTTGATCTGGAATTTGTAAAATCCAAATCAAAGAAAGCTCTAGTATTCGCAGAGTTGCTATGAGATTTCCCATCATCGTCCAACGATTCAACAACCAAAACAACAATCATGGATGAATCTTTGTTTCTGATATCTTCAAGCGATCCATGGTATGGAGATATAATCATTTATCTCCAAACCCAAACATATAGGTCTAATACCTCTCGCTCAGAACAGCAACTTACTCGATACCAAGCAAAAGACTACACGATCATCGGTGATAGACTATACCATCATGATGTCGATATTGTTCTGCGAAGGTGCCTCACCCATGAGGAGGCCGAAAAAGTTGGAGGGCACCAATATAGTTATACTACGGCACAAAATATTTTACGAGCAAGATACTTCTGGCCAAAAATGTTCAAAGATTGCATAACCGCAGTCAGAAGTTGCCATGCTTGTCAAATCTTCGACCGCAAAACTAGAATACCACCCGTGCCTCTGCAGCCAGTAGTTGTTGTTGTTCCATCTACCAAATGGGGCATAGATTTCATGCAATGTAACCCCACCTCGGCCGGGGGGCATGGGTATATCATAGTCGTAGTTGACTATTTTACGAAATGGGCCGAGGTGCTGCCTACATTAAACAACAGCGGCGAAATGGTCGCTCTTTTCTTTTTCAATAATGTAGTCGCCAGGTTTAGCATTCTGCAAGCTATAGTCACAGATCATGGATCGCATTTCCGCAATCACATGATGGTTGAATTGGCCACCAAATTAGGAATATCCCACGACAGCTCTACTCCATATTATCCGCAAGATAACGAGCAAGTTGAAGCGATCAACAAAGTCCTGAAATGCATGCTGCAAAGGATGATTGGAGTCCATAAACAGAGTTGGCACCTAATCCTGTACTCAGCCTTGTGGGCATACCGGACATCGGTGAGAAATGCGACTGAGTTTACACCCTTTCAGCTGGTGATGTCTTGGAAGCGATCTTACCAGTTCAATGTGAGATTTTGTCTCTCAAGCTCGTAGTTGACCTCCTCTCCGGAACTTCAGCGGAAGAAGCTCATTTCTTAGAATTAATCCAACTGGATGAAACTCGTCATGACGCCACCTTGGCTAACGAAGCGCATAAGAAACGAGTCAAAGCGCAATTTGACAAGAATGTCAAACCCCGCGTTTTCTCAGAAGGTGACCTGGTCTTGCTCTATGATCAGGAATCCGATAAATTGGGAGCAGGTAAGTTCCAGTCTTTGTGGATGGGTCCCTATATTGTTAAGCGTGTATTAGCAAAAGGAGCCTACAAGCTAGTAGATTATGACGGGATTCCACTGTCGCAACCCCGAAACGGGTTGTACCTTAAGTGCTACTATGCTTAACTCGGCATGGTAACCTCTTCTTATGCTTTTGTTACATTTTTGTTTTCGTCAAGAGTGATCATTTTGGTTAGGTAATCCACTTTTGCATTTTGTTGTAGATGTCGAACCCATTGGAATCATTTGTTGGATATGCCGACGAGGTGAGTCATAGTACGTGGAACCTATCTTCTGCAGCTTGGGCCATCTTTGATCCAAGCGGCGATTTAGTGAGTTTCAGAGGGGTATGTATTGGTCAATCAATGAACAACATTTCTGAATATAGCACGTTGATAGAGCTTATCTTTGATGCCATCGCACATGGCATACACCGACTTGTCGTTAGGGTAGACTCACAGCTCGTCATTCTACAGCTTACCAGCACCTATTCCGTTCGGAATCTAGCTATATATCGCATGTTCCTAAGGGTCAAAGTTTTAGAAAGACAATTCGATTCTATTCAATATCAACATATTTCCAGAAACTTAAACACAATTAACCGATTCATTAGCAAATTATGTGTTAGATAGACATTTGCAACATTTGTAAAAGAAAAGCATTTTATCAATAAACTGCATCAGGATAATATAACTTAACCAAAATAAAGCTCCGAAAATCAAAAATATATATATAATTGTTTATAGTTTGTACATAGGGTTCTATGCCCAGGACAAAATTAGTCATATGACCCAAAAACTCAAAATGCAAGGAGGCACCCTAATCTAATGGTGCTCATGATAACTAGTCACCGTGTTATAGACATTTTTGTGCCTTGCAGCACCAAGCATGAAATGTCCATAAACCAAGGGCTCCTAAGTCCCTAAAAGTGTTGTTCCAACCCCTAAAGGAACAAGGTCAACAAATTACAGCTTCTCCTAGAAGTTCTCCACCAAAAATTGCTCAGAATCAGTCAAATCAGGATCATTTCAGCTGCTCCACTGGCTAGCTGCGTTGCATAGCACCTAAATACACTAGCTAGGTGCGTTGCAACGCACCTAAATGCACTATCAGGGTGCGTTGAGCGGGAAATGACAAATGGCAGTGCCATTCCGTGAGGTGGAAAGACAATGGAAGCTTCCAAAATCTTCTCCAATGACACTTGCCTCACTGAGTTCGACCAAGGATGAGTAAGAGGCTTTCAGTCTCCAAGTGGAAGCAAGAACTGACAGAGAGAAGAAACTAATCAAATCATAAGCTGACTCATCTTCCTTGCATACATCTATATATGGATCCCTCATCCCAGAGATCCAGAGGCTGGAATTTTGTACATTGCAAAGAATTGTTGTTGGTTTTGAGATAGATATCAGAGTATTGGGTGATTTATGCTTTGTTGGAGGTGAAGAGGGGGTTCTTTGCTGGGAGATTGATGCTGGATCAGGAATCATCGGTTGTAACTCCTCCTGGATCTTCTTGTTATATCAATAAAACTATTTGAGTTTCTCCTACATGCTTGTGTATCATTGATGCTTGTTACATTTGTATGTTTAGCTTAAATCTGATCCTAAGCTTTTTATGAATATAGATCCATGTCTTTGTGTAGTTTTCTTCTTCTGTGATCTTACAGGAACTTGGTGAAGCTGGGCAAGTAAGGAAGCAGGTAGCTGGAAGCTGTCAAAGAAGAGAGGGATTGGATCAAAGGATTAGCGCAAGACACAGGTTGGTTCTTTCTATCCCCCTCTATCTTTAATTCATAAAGGAAATGCAAAAATAGTTTTCTCTATTTGTTTCTAAGGTAACTGTCACACCTTATTGGGATAGAGTCGTTCTAAATAGACACTTTTCCCAGTAACAAAATGGCGACTCCGCTGAGGACGATTGTCTAATTAGTTTGTTTGTGTATCTTTTTGTTGTTTGTTTCATAAACTTATAAGTAGCATTCGAACTGCATTTTCCATAACAAATGCAAAGTAGACATCTGCTGCTTCAATCCATTCACTGGATCTATTTATGATTTAAACAGCCGATTCACAAATGATCTGATTTCCCTTTGTGATAGCTATTTGTTATAGACATTTTTGTGCCTTACAGAATTGAGCATGAAATGTCCATAATCTAAGGGATCCAAAGTCCCTAAACATGTTGTTCCTACCCCTAGAGGAACAAGGCTAACAAACCACAACAATTCACAGAAGTTCTCCACCAGAAACTGCTCAAAAACAAGTCAATTCAGGATCATTTCAGTGGCTACACTAGCTGTTTGCGCTGAATGTCAAAGCCAACACTGGCTACCTGCATTGAATGTCAAATGGAACACTGGCTACCTGCGCTGAACGAGAGTGGACATGTGGCAGGCTCATTTCTCAAGGTGTCAAAACCCAGGAAGCTTCCAAAATGACACTTGCCTCAGGGAATTCGACTAGTGATGAGTAAGAGGTTCCAAATCTCCAAGTGGAAGCAAGAACCTCCAAGTGGAATCAAGAACTGATAGAGGGAGAGGACACTAGTCAGATCTCAAGCTGACTCATCCTCTCTCCAAACATCTATATATGGATCTCTCCTCCATCAGATCTAGAGGCTGGAATTTTGTTATTGCAAAGAATTGTTGTTGGTTTGAGATTGGAATCATTGGGTGCTTAATGCTTTGAAGGGGGTGAAGATAGGAATTCCATTTGCTGGGAAGGAGATGCTGGATTAGAGCCCTCTGGGTTGTATCTCTTCCTGAACCTTGTTATTCATCAATAAAGCTATCTTGGTTTCTCCTATATGCTGATGTATTTTTGATGTATGAATGCATTAGTATGTTTAGTTTATTTCTAATCCTAAACTAGTTATGAATGTGAATATCTGTCTTTGTGTAGTGTTCTTCTCTTGTCGCAAGTAGTTGTTCTCTTGTCGCAAGTAGCTGTTCTCTTGTGATCTTGCAGGAACCCGTTGAAGCTGGATAAGCAAGAAGGCAAGTAGCTGTGAACTCCCAAAGAGAAGAGAGACCGGATCGAGGGACAAACGGAAGACACCGGTAAGTCTATTGATCTATCTTCTTTCACATTTCATAAAGGAAGAAACCAGAATAGCTGTCTCTGTTTGTTGCTAAGGCACTGTCACACCTTAGGTGGATAGGATCGTCCTGCATAGGCATTTTTCCCCACAACAAATTGGCGACTCCACTGGGGAAATCTGTTTAGTCATTTTATTTGTGTTTCTATCATTGTTTATTTCATAGACTTGACAGCAACAATCGGACTGCATCTGCTATTCCCGGATGCAAAGTAGACAGTTGCTGCCTTGATCCAATCACTGGACTTGTCTATGATCTGAACAATGGACTCAAAAATGATTTGATGATCCTTTGTGATAGATCTTAGTACTCCCTCAAAGCATTCCTTTGATTACACCTTGCTTGTTGCTTTTATTTGGCCTGAAACAGTGAATTAAATAGCAATCTGTGACCCAGAACCTGTGGGAAACGAGAGTTTCTCCTTCAGCGCAGACCCAGTGAAGGGATTCTGCATTTCAACGCAGGTCCCGTGAAGGATACCTGCGCTGAATGTCAAAACCCCTGTGTTGAGGTTGCGCTGAACCAGTTTGCCCTTGTGCAGCTGGGGTTCTCTGCTCTGTTTTTCCTTGTTTTGATCTCTGATTTTTGCAGCCTGTAACCAGCATAGGTACCAGTCTGATAACTCCTTTTCTCTGCTTAGATTCTGCCTCCTTTTGTACAAAAAGACTGTGAGTGTTTTTATGTGTTTGTGGCGTCATTTACAGTTTTCCTTTGCATGAGTAAAATAGTCATCCTGTAGCCCTTGATTCAGATCTGTTGATTGTGATCTTAGAAGAGAGTTCATTGGTTGTTTGCATATTGATTATACATTTACTCTTGCTTATTGGTTTGAGTTTGTCTCTTTTAAGTGTTGAAACAAGTATTCATTTCGAAAATCGTTAAGTGTTGTAATCTCTTCTACCCTCTCTGATTTCGAAAAAGTAAACTTGTTTGTATTTGTCATTTAAAAGCAAATTCAAAGTTGTACAAAAAGCTTTCTTTGTAGGCATCAATACTAAGAAAGCGGAAAACAAACACCTGCATTGTGCATTTGCATTTGATAGTTTGCATGTTGGATTTAGGAAAAATTGCATTAGAGTGTGGTGATTGCTCTTTGAGAAAAGATGGTGTCTTTCTTTTCCCTCAGTAGCTAGGATTTTCAAAGTTGAAAAGATATAAAGCTTGCTTATCATCTTTAGACTGCATTTAGGAATTGTATCATACATCTCGTGGTGAACCTTGAAAGGAAAACTTCTAAAAAGATCAACCTAAAATAAATTGAATGAACTTAACAACGCTTTGAAACATAACGCACAACATAGAGGTCTAGGCTAGAGACGTGTTCCGGCGTCGTTAAGCCTAGTGACTGTCGATCTCGTGGATGGTGGGTGATTCCTCCTGAGGGACGATAGCGCCAGTACGGATTGTGCTCCCACGTACCGTCGCGTATATATTGGGAGACCCCTATAGGCATAAAACCTTTATCCTTAGGAAGCCGTGTCGGCCGCCCTACTGATCGCAATGCACTGAACACAGCATTCAGGAAGATCGACCGCCCGTACCCTAAAAAGTATTCTGCGGTTTTGCGAAAAGTTTGGCACACCCTCTGCCTAGAACTCCAGAGCGGTTCCTTTTGGCCTTTTTCAGACTCTATAACGGAAAAAGTCCATCCGAGCATTTGTCACTTCGGGCTCGTTAAAACATCGAAGGAGACTAGAGTCATCTTTAGCTCTTTCTCGACTCTTTAAAAGTGGAAAAGCAAGTTGTGTCTAAAGCGTCGTTAAAATTTATTTTAAACGGAACAATCACCCTTTATTCCTGCGTTGATCTTTAGGTTGAAAAAATGGAGCACACCAACCAAGGAATTCCCCTTGGTGGAAATCCTAGTCCCTTCTCCTCTTGGGGAGATGTTGGTGCGCCCCACATGGCCACATTGTCGCTTCCAGGACTGACAATTGGCCTGCCAGTCTGGCTCTTTTCAACCAATGTCATTCAGAACACCACCATTCCTGAACAGTCGAGTCAACAGTCAGACCAGACCAGAGTTGCCAACCAGCCTTCTACTTCATCTAACTCTTCCTCTCCTCCTTCCTCTTCGCTTGACGGAACTGGTAAAACAAAAAACCAAGTTCCTAAGGAGAAGAAGGAAAAGAAGAAGAGAGAGAAGAAGAAGAAGGAGCCAAAGGCGACTGGGGGCAAACAAGTGTCATCTGACAAAAATCCACACACAGCACTGACCAGGCCTAAATCGCCATGTGTCATATGCAAGGGAGACCATTTCCACAGAGATTGTCCCTGCATCCCTGGGATACTAAGGGACTGGTCTCCCCGTTTGCACAATTCGGTAGCATCAACCTCTGATAGCCATGTTGACTACTCACCGTCAACTAGTGAAAGTGAAGTCACAGGACAGAGAGGGAAATCTAGATTTCCCTGCAAACTGTGTGAAGGCGATCATGCCATCCATCGTTGTCCCTTCTTAGACGAGGCTAAAAGAGTTCTGGAAGATCGTCCGATTTTACGAGCGCAACTTCCTCCTGGATATCAAAAACTCCTGCCAAGTCCTTCACTAGTTGAGAACCCGGCTGGCCCGCCCAGGTGGTCAGCCGAAGCACCTATCATTGAAGATGAACCGTCTGGATCCATGCCTGACGAAAGTCAAAAGGTTGAGACGGCAGTTGACCCGGTTTTGCCTTCAGAGGCTCTATCTTCGAATGATACCATCACAGAGGAGAATAAAGACGACACCGTCCAAATTCTCTTCATCAGCACAGACTCCGACGAACACGGGGGCAATGCACCCATTCCTTTATCGCAGGAAGGAAGTTCGTCAGAGCGATATCCGGCCGTCTATTCGGTCCCACCACCAAGCAACCTGGTTGTGTCCTTTGACTGGAACCAACTAGGCAGACCCCGGTTGCCAGCAAGCATACCATTCAGAATTATCGTTCAAATATACAGAATGGTAATGGCTGGCACTATTATTGATGAGGGGGCATCTGTGAGTATCCTTTCCTCTATTGCTTGGAAAGCGCTTGGTTCGCCAGCGCTTTTGCCTGAAATGAGAAATCTATCAGGCTTTGATAAAGGAACCAGTCGACCTTTAGGGATCCTCCCCAATGTGCCTATAACATTGAAAGGGAAGACCGTTCAAATGAACGTGATGGTCGTTCAAGGACCCTTGGATTATAACCTACTCCTTGGACGAGACTATATATATTGCATGGGAGCTATTGTTTCCTCACTCTTTAGAGTAATGTGTTTTCCGCATGAAGGAAGAATGGTCAAGCTCGTGGACCAACTTTCATTTCCCGGATCACGCATCGCAAATAGTCATATACCATCCCTAAATGGTCTATTTACGCAAGAAGTGTCTCAACCCACGGTCCGCCCTCCTGATGAGCGCGAGTAATCCGGGAGGATATGACTGGAACCCAGGGGGCATGCATCCTGGTCTGCTTTGGCAGGGAAACTTTGGGTATAGAGTAGGTTTCCGCGGAAGAATATGACTAGTCTGTACCCCGTCCGCAGAGGAAGAGGGGTTATTCTAGAATAAGATTCTTTTGTCAAAGTTATGTGAGTTGGTGGGCATCGTCGCTCACCTTTGTCTATTTCGGTAGACATTGCTGAGGAAGCGTTTTGTTTGAAAGATTAACGAGACAATCTTTGGGTAACCTGAAAGAGGTAAGCCTCTCTCTTTAAAACAATTGTTTTGAAGGAAAAGAAGTAGAGGTAACCTTGAAATCGTACTTTATACCTGGGGGCATGCAAACCTTTTGGAGTGCAAGCAAAGAGCGGTTATTTATCTGTTTTTTTGGGTTAGCCGTTTCCTAACTTGCATAAAGAAAGGATGCGGAGCAAAGCTTAGTGAGATGAAGCTCCATAAAAAATAGAATCTTGATGAGACACTCTTATCATATGACTGGGTAATCGAGCAGTTTTAGCACAAAGTTCATGCTCGTTAAAAAATAAACGCAAGATCCGAGTAGTTTTAGCACATAGTTCATGCTCGTTAAAAAATAAACATAAGATCGAGCAAATGTTTCCACCCGCGTTTAAGCTCGTTAAAAAATGAACTATCCCGGTAAATAACCACTGTGAATGTAATATCATCAGCCATTAAAGCCTTGGTCGTGTTTGCACCGTCACCTCCACTTTTCATTTGGCCGATCGTTCACCTCCATATGATTGTTTACCCATTTTGAGGAACAGCTGCGAAGAGTGATTTCACCTAGCCATCCTTGTGACACTGCCGTGATTGGAAAATTCCAACCTGTACCTGGAATTAGCTGCTAACCCTGTTTATCACTTGTTCCTCAAAAGACGAGTCTTCTTTAAGCTCTTTTCAACTGACTCGTAAAATATGAAAAGATTGCCGAGTCCTTGGCCTTCCAGCTCGTTAAAGGGACAGGAAGAGCTATCCCTCCTCTAGATTTTAATCTTTTTGGACCTGAGGGATTATTGCACAAAAAGATCGAGCGCTTGTTTTATTCGGCTCGTTAAAACTATCGAAAACTCATCCCTTCTGTATTGTTTTATACTTTTTCGGACTTAAGGGATTAGATGACGAAAAAGGACTTTTGGAGTTAACTTTATGTACCTTTTCAGACTCTCTAAAAATGAAAAGGACCGAGTTATCCTTGTCGTTAGACTCGTTAAAATCATTAAATAGCGACAAACTTGTCTTTAGACGAGAACGAGTTTCACTATCGCTAGGCTCGTTAAAACATAGAGATGGGCTTGCCCGAAGGGCAGGTTATAGAACAAGCATATGTTATCCTCCTCAAGCTTGACAAAAATAAAGAGGTACTGGTCAGCAATGACTGGGGAAAAATTGGGAGAAACTAAAGAAAACTTTGATGGTAGCAAGTTGCTCTTGAACATGACACTTTTCCTCCGTACCACAATCGGGTTGGGTTGTTTCATTCACCGGTCACATCCATGGTCTCGCCATACCATCCATATTTGGGGTAATGCTACCAATCCATCGCATCAGTGTCGCCATATGTTCAAGAGAAGTCGTTCAGAAAAGTCAACCGTGTCCCATCCACTACCATACATTATCCTTCATCCTTTCATGACCGCCACCCTGAATCATATGTCACAGATCGTTTTCACCTCCATTAAAATCATTAGCTCCGTTCCACGTCACTGATGTGGGATTCATTAAGGCCCTCCTTTGACGGATCGCTTCTTGTCGACATCAGCTCATTATCCAAGAAGTTGATCTAGGAACAACCCCTTGAGTACTTTGAAGCTTGCATGCCTCAATGGCAAGTTTCTCACTTCCGGCGACAGGTATACATCAATGACCTTCGACCGAAAGATTTTGCGTGGTGTTCGACGCCAAGTCCTTTATTCACACCACGTGAATTGTACTACAGTACCTTGAGGGTCATTATCATTATCAGTGATTCCTCTCGCGCTTGTTAACGGTTTACATCATTGACCGGTAATCAAGCGATGTCTTTCCATGTTCGACTTCAGATCAATTCTCACATAGAACGACTTGTACTTAGAGTGAAGATCGAACGAGTTTGAAGACCCCGGATCTAGTTTCATCCATCTGGGCTGCGATATATATTCAGGAAAGATAAAGACATTGACATGTACATCATTGCAGCAGATAATCATCCTACTCAAAGGATGATAATTTCATCAAAATTATCAGTCTACCATCAGACGATTGTCTGTTCTATGTACAGAAAAATGAATTTATAAAGCTGAGCATGGGAATGCCCGCCTCAGCTAGATCATGAAAGCAGAATGAAAAATAATGTTTTGTATTGTATCTTATTACAGGTCTCCTCTCAGCATTGGATGAACTTCGGATCCCCCTGATAAAGCATTTCACCCGATAAACAGCCTCATACATTAGGGGGCAACTGTTATAGACATTTTTGTGCCTTACAGCATTGAGAATGAAATGTCCATAATCTAAGGGATCCGAAGTCCCTAAACATGTTGTTCCTACCCCTAGAGGAACAAGGCTAACAAACCACAGCAATTCACAGAAGTTCTCCACCAGAAACTGCTCAAAAACAAGTCAATTCAGGATCATTTCAGTGGCTACACTAGCTGTTTGCGCTGAATGTCAAAGCCAACACTGGCTACCTGCGTTGAATGTCAAATGGAACACTGGCTACCTACGCTGAACGAGAGTGGACATGTGGTAGGCTCATTTCTCAAGGTGTCAAAACCCAGGAAGCTTCCAAAATGACACCTGCCTCAGGGAATTCGACTGGTGATGAGTAAGAGGTTCCAAATCTCCAAGTGGAAGCAAGAACCTCCAAGTGGAATCAAGAACTGACAGAGGGAGAGGACACTAGTCAGATCTCAAGCTGACTCATCCTCTCTCCAAACATCTATATATGGATCTCTCCTCCATGAGATCTAGAGGCTGGAATTTTGTTATTGCAAAGAATTGCTGTTGGTTTGAGATTGGAATCATTGGGTGCTTAATGCTTTGAAGGGGGTGAAGATAGGAATTCCATTTGCTGGGAAGGAGATGCTGGATTGGAGCCCTCTGGGTTGTATCTCTTCCTGAACCTTGTTATTCATCAATAAAGCTATCTTGGTTTCTCCTATATGCTGATGTATTTTTTATGTATGAATGCATTAGTATGTTTAGTTTATTTCTAATCCTGAACTAGTTATGAATGTGAATATCTGTCTTTTTGTAGTGTTGTTCTCTTGTCGCAAGTAGTTGTTCTCTTGTGATCTTGCAGGAACCCGTTGAAGCTGGACAAGCAAGAAGGCAAGTAGCTGTGAACTCCCAAAGAGAAGAGAGACCGAATCGAGGGACAAATGGAAGACACCGGTAAGTCTATTGATCTCTCTTCTTTCACATTTCATAAAGGAAGAAACCAGAATAGCTGTCTCTGTTTGTTGCTAAGGCACTGTCACACCTTAGGTGGATAGGATCGTCCTGCATAGGCATTTTTCCCCACAACACTCTTAGACCCTCCTTAAATATACCCTCTAATTGTGCATTACTGATTGCTTTTACTCGGCCAAAAACCAAAGACTAAACTGTAAACCGTGACCCAGAACCCGGATAGAATTATCGTTTCTTCCCCAGCGCAGGTACTGTGAAGAGTTCTTGCATTTTAGCGCAGTTCCCGAGAGGGCAACCTGCGCTGCAATCCAGTTTCTATGTGTTACAGGTGCGCTAATCAGACTAGCCCTGTGCAGCTGAGGTTCTTGTGCTTCATTCTTTCCAGTTTTGTCTCTGATTTTTGCAGCTTGTGATCAGTGTATGTGTCTGTTTAAAACCCCTTTTCCTTGCTTGTTGAGTCGTTTACAGTTTTCCATTGCAAAAGTAGAATAGTCGTACTATCGTCCTTTGATTTAGATCTGTCGCAAGTGTCGATTTCGATCATAGGAGAAAGTTTGATTGCTGTTGATGGTTGACTATACTTTTACTTTTTCCTTTGGTCTGAATTTATGTTTTTCTAGTGTCAAAAACGAGTGTTTATTTCAAAATCGTAAAGTGTCGTAATCGTCTTTATCTTTGATTTCGAAAAGAAGCTTGTTTGTGTTTGTCGCTTGAAAGCAAATTTAGATTTGTACATCAACTTTCTTTTTAGCATCAATATTAAGAAAGTCAAAAAAAAATACATGCACATGTGCATTTGCATATTGACCGTCTGTTTGGCTTGATTTAGGAAAGTGCATTTACAGTGTGCTCTTTGCTCTTTGTGAAAAGATTGTGTCTTTCTTTTCCCCTAGTAGCTAGGATTTTCATTGCTGAAAAGAGATAAAATTTTGCTTATCATCTTTAGATTGCATTTTAGGAATTACATCTACATCTCGTGGTGAACCCAAAAGGCAAACTTCATAAGAAAGATCAACTTAAAATAAATTCAATGAATCTACCAACGCTTTGGAACTTAACACACAACATTTAGAGGTCTAGGCTAGAGACGTATTCCGGCGTCGTAAAGCCTGGTAACTGTTGTCCTCACTGATGGTTGGGTGATTCCTCCACTTTGAGACGATAAGTGCCAGTACGGACTTGTGCTCCCACGTACCATCGAGTATATATTGGGAGACCCCTATAGGCTTAAATCCTTTATCCATAGGAAGCCGTGTCTGCCACCCTATCGATCGCAATGCACTGAACACAGCATTCGAGAAGATTGACTGTCGTACCGTAAAAATTCTTATGCAGTTTTGCGATTGGTTTGGTACTCCCTCTACCTAGATCTCCAGAGCAGTCCCTTTCGTTCCTTTTCAGACTCCTTAACGGAAAAGGTCCATCTGAGCACTTGTCACTTCAGGCTCATTAAAAATCGAAGGAGACTAGAGTCATCTTTTGTTTTTTCTCGACTCTTAAAAATTGAAAAAACAAGTTGTGTCAAAGCGTCTAAAAAATTATTTTAAATGGAATATTCATTACCCCTTTCCTAAGTTGATCTTGGGTTGAGAAAATGGAGTCTACCAACCAAGGAATTCTCCTTGGTGGAAATCCTAGTCCCTTCTCCTCTTGGGGAGATGTTGGTGCACCCCATATGGCCACATTGTCGCTTCCAGGACTGACAATTGGTTTGCCTGTATGGCTCTTCTCAACCTCTGTCGTTCAGAACACCACTATTCCTGAATAATCGAATCAGCAATTAGATGAGTCCAGAGTTACCCACCAACCTTCTACTTCATCTAATTCTTCCTCTCTTCCTTCCTCTTCACTTGATGGGGCTGGTAAAGCCAAAAGTTAGGTTCCTAAGGGGAAGAAGGAAAAGAAGAAGAAAGAGAAGAAGAAGAAGAAGGAGCCAAAGGCGAATGGGGGAAAACGAGTGTCGTCTAACGAAAATCCACACACTGCACCGACCAGGCCTAAATCGCCATGTGTCATTTGCAAAGGAGACCACTTTCACAGAGATTGTCCTTGCATACCTCGAATATTAAGGGACTGGTCTCCTAGATTGCACAACCCGGTGTCGTCAACCTCTGATGATCATGTTGAAAGCACACCGTCGACTAGTGAAAGTGAAGTCCCAGGACAAAAAGGAAAATATAGATTTCCTTGTAAACTCTGCGAAGGCAATCTTGTCGTTCACCGTTGTCCCTTCTTAGACGAAGCTAAAAGAGTTTTGGATGATCGTTCGGTATCACCGTTATGACTTCCTTCTGGATATAAAAAACTCTTGCCGAGTCCGTCACTAGTTGAAAATCCGGCTGCCCGCTCAAGTGGTCGGCTGAAGCGCCTATCATTGAAGATAAACCATCTGGATCCATACCAGATGAAAGTCAAAAGGTCGAGGCGGCAGTTGACCTGGTCTTGCCTTCAGAGGTTTCATCTTCAGATGATACACTCACTGAAGAGAACAAGGATGACATCGTCCAAATTCTTTTCATACGCACAAACTCCAACGAACATGGGGGCAATATACCTGTTCCTTTACTGCAGGAAGGAAGTTCGTCAGATTCGTACCTGGCCGTCTATTCGGTCCCACCTCCAAGCAACCTAGTTGTCTCCTTCGACTGGAATCAACTAGGCAGACCCCGTTTACCAGCTAGCATACCATTCCGAATTATCGTCCAAATATATAGAATGGTTATGGCTGGTACCATCATAGATGAGGGGGCTTCTGTGAGTATCCTTTCCTTGACTGCTTGGAAAGCGCTTGGTTCGCCATCGCTTTTTCCTGAGATGAGAAATCTGACAGGCTTTGATAAAGGAACCAGTTGACCTTTAGGGATCCTTCCCAATGTGCCCATAACATTGAGAAGGAAAACCGTTCACCTGAACGTAATGGTAGTTCAAGGACCCCTAGATTATAATCTACTCCTTGGACGAGACTATATTTATTGCATGGGAGCGATTGTCTCCTCACTCTTTAGAGTAATGTGTTTTCCGCACGAAGGAATAGTGGTCAAGCTCATGGACCAGCTTTCATTCCCCGGATCATACAGAGCAAATAGTCATATACCATCCCTAAAGGGTCTTTTCACGCAAGAAATGTCTCAATCTCCGGTCCGTCCTCCCGATGAGCGCGAGTAATTCGGAGGGATATGACTGAAACCCAGGGGGCATGCATCCTGGTCTGCTTCAGCAGGAAAACTTCGGGTATAGGGTAGGTTTCCGTGGGAGAATATGACTAGTCTGTACCCCATCTGTGATTGGAAGAGGGGTTATTCTAGAACAAGATTCTCTTGTCAAAGTTATGTGAGTTGGCGGGCATCGTCGCTCACCTTTGTTTTTTTCGATAGACATCGCCGAAGAAGTGTTTTGTTTGCAGTGTGAATAGAACAATCTTTGGGTAACCTGTAAGAGGTAGGCCTCTCCCGGTAAAACAAATGTTTTAATGTACTAAAGAAGGGGTAACCTTGAAACTCTGTTTTATACCTGGGGGCATGCAAACCTTTTGGAGTGCAAGCAAAGAGCAACTATTTATTTTTAAAATTTTTAGGATCTCTAACCCTTTAAACTCGTAGGATTGGTCGTCTCCTAACTTGCATAAAGAAAGGATGTGGGGCAAAACTCTAAAAATTGTCGTTTTTATATGAGACATTCTTATCATATGACTGCATTAATCGAGCAGTGTTTACTGTGAGGTTCAAGCTCGTTAAAAAATAAACCCAGACCGATCAAACGTTTCCACCTGCGTTTAAGCTCGTTAAAAAATGAACTATTCCCTCGTAAATAACCACCGTGAATGTAGTACTTCAGCCATTAAAGCCTTGGTCGTGTTTGCACCGTCACCTCCACTTTTCCATTGGGCGATCATTCACCTCCATTTGATTGTTTACCCATTTTGAGGAACAGCTGCGAAGAGTGATTTCACTAGCCATCCTTGTGACACTGCCGTGATTGGAAAATTCCAAACCTTACCTGGAATCAGTTGCTACCCATTTTATCACTCGTTCCTCAAAAGACGAGTCTTATTTAAGCTCTTTTCAACTGACTCGTAAAATATGAAAAGATTGTCGAGTCCTTGGCCTTCCAGCTCGTTAAAGGGACAGGAAGTACTATCCCTCATCTAGATTTTAATCTTTTTGGACCTGAGGGATTATTGCACAAAAAGATCGAGCGCTTGTTTTGTTCGGCTCGTTAAAACTATCGAAAATTCATCCCTTCTGTATTGTTTGATACTTTTTCAGACTTAAGGGATTAGATGACAAAAAAGGAATTTTGGAGTTACCTTTACGTACCTTTTCAGACTCTCTAAAAATGAAAAGGACCGAGTTATCTTTGTCATTAAACTCGTTAAAAAGATTAATAGCGACAAACTTGTCTTTAGACGAGAACGAGTTTCACTATCGCTAGGCTCGTTAAAACATAGCGATGGGTTTGCCCAAAGGGAGAATTATAGAACAAGCATATGTTATCCTCCTCAAGCTTGACAAAAATAAAGAGGTACTGGTCAGCAATGACTGGGGAAAAATTGGGAAGAAAACTCAAAGAATCTTTATTGGTAGCAAGTCGCTCTTGAACATGACACTTCCACTCCGTGTCCGAGTCGGGTTGGGTTGTTTCATTCACCGATCACATCACCATGGTCATGCCATACCATCCACATTTGGGGTAAATGCTACCAATCCATCACATAAGTGTCGCCGACATGTTCAAGAGAAGTCATCCAGAGAAGTCACCTGTGTCCCATCCACTACTATACATTATACTTCATTCTTTCATGACCGCCATCCTGAACCATATATCATCAGATTGTTTTCACCTCCATCAAAATCATTTGCTCCATTCCGTGTCATTGATGTGGGATTCATTAAGGCCCTCCTTTGATGGATCGCTTCTTGTCGACATCAGCTCATTATCCAAGAAGTTGATCTAGGAACACCCCATTCAGTACTTTGAAGCTTGCATGCCTTAATGGCAAGTTTCTCAGTTCCGGCGATAGGTTTACATCAATGGCCTTCGACCGAAAGATTTTGCATGGTGTTCGACGCCAAGTCCTTTATTCACACCACGTGAATTGTACTGTAGTACCTTGAGGGTCATTATCATTATCGGTGATTCCTCTCGCACTTGTTAACAGTTTACATCATTGACTGGTAATCAAGCAATGTCTTTCCATGTTCGACTTCAGAACATTTCTCACATGGATCGACTTGTACTTCGAGTGAAGATCGGACGAGATTGAAGACCCCGGATCTAGTTTCATCCATCCGGGCTGCGATATATATTCAGGAAAAAAGACATTAAATGTACAGCATTGCAGCACAGATAATCATCCTACTAGAAGGATGATGGCTCTATCAGAATCATCAGCCTACACTCAGACGATTGTCTGTCCTATGTACATGAAAATGAATTTATGAGGCTGAGCATGGGAATGCCCGCCTCAGCTAGATCATGAAAAACAGTATGAAGATAATGTATTGTATTGTATCTTATTACAGGTCTCCTCCCAGCATTGAAAGAACTTCGGATCCTCATAATAAAGCATTTCACCCGATTAACGGCCTCATACTTTAGGGGGCAACTGTTATAGAAATTTTTGTGCCTTGCAACACCAAGCATGAAATGTCCATAAACCAAGGGCTCCTAAGTCCCTAAAAGTGTTGTTCCAACCAATAAAGGAACAAGGTCAACAAATTACAGCTTCTCCCAGAAGTTCTCCACCAGAAACTGCTCAGAATCAGTCAAATCAGGATCATTTCAGCTGCTCCACTGGCTAGCTGCGTTGCATAGCACCTAAATACACTAGCTAGGTGCGTTGCAATGCACCTAAATGCACTATCAGGGTGCGTTGAGCGGGAAATGACAAATGGCAGTGCCATTCCACGAGGTGGAAAGACAATGGAAGCTTCCAGAATCTTCTCCAATGACACTTGCCTCACTGAGTTCGACCAAGGATGAGTAAGAGGCTTTCAGTCTCCAAGTGGAAGCAAGAACTGACAGAGAGAAGACACTAATAAAATCATAAGCTGACTCATCTTCCTTGCATACATCTATATATGGATCCCTCATCCCAGAGATCCAGAGGCTGGAATTTTGTACATTGCAAAGAATTGTTGTTGGTTTTGAGATAGATATCAGAGTATTGGGTGATTTATGCTTTGTTGGAGGTAAAGAGGGGCTTCTTTGCTGGGAGGTTGATGCTGGATCAGGAATCATCGGTTGTAACTCCTCCTGGATCTTCTTGTTATATCAATAAAACTATTTGAGTTTCTCCTACATGCTTGTGTATCATTGATGCTTGTTACATTTGTATGTTTAGCTTAAATCTGATCCTAAGCTTTTTATGAATATAGATCCATGTCTTTGTGTAGTTTTCTTCTTTTGTGATCTTACAGGAACTTGGTGAAGCTGGGCAAGTAAGGAAGCAGGTAGCTGGAAGCTGTCAAAGAAGAGAGGGATTGGATCAAAGGATTAGCGCAAGACACAGGTCGGTTCTTTCTATCCCCCTCTATCTTTAATTCATAAAGGAAATACAAAAATATTTTTCTCTGTTTGTTTCTAAGGTAACTGTCACACCTTAGTGGGATAGAGTCGTTCTAAATAGACACTTTTCCCGGTAACACACCGTCTGTGCAATCATGCGTAAGAGCCTAGTCCATCGACTCGACACGCCAGTGGTATGGCGTTGTAATCTCAGAGGCAACTCATCGGTCCTCACATCTGGAATACCAAGGGTGAGGCCCTCAATCTAATCCTGCAACACTGCAAGGGTCTCGGATACATCCAGATCATGAAGAATGGCCCTCCCTACAGCCTCTCCTACTAGAACGGCAACTGCTCCTCTCAGACGCGCTGCTGGTTGCATTGGCCCAATATCTGCATAATCAAATGAGTTTTGATTAGTCTTGATAAACATTTAAAAAACACAAGAACATTATAAAAACAATAAACAGAGATATGATCATAGATTTTTACCTATGACAGCCCACTGCTTACCAGCCGGCAGCACCAAATCCGGGTCACCCCAGAAATCCATCCCAGCATATGGATACTCAGCATAAAAAATCTACTGATGGTTGAACCACTCAAAGAAAGCATCAAAGAATGAAACCTGCGGTTGACCAGCATGTCTGGCCATAAGGTCAACCCATCTCTGCATCGTCGCTCAGTCGGTGGTGGTAGGCCAAGTGAAATGTACTATGGCCACATCAGTGGGATCTTCTCCAAGGTGAAAGTAGTCAGAATAGAACCATAGCCAAAGTTCTTGGATCTTCCGTTTTTCACCTTGGTAAGCTGTTCTTTGATAACTGGAAGTACTGCATCACACCAGTTGAATACCTTGGGTTCGAGGCATTCCAAGGTATACTGCATATAGGACCTGCTGGCCAAGTGAAGGGCCACGCTACCAGCCAATCTAGAAAAGGTGAATAAAATAGTCCTCAAAGGCTGGTCGGTGACATCTCAGATACTGATCTTACCATCCCTACTCGGCTGAGATCCTTCCCTACAGTATCGACGAATATAATACCTCACGGATTCACCCCCATGGGCATAACCTAAAAGTGAGAGAGGGAAACCACGCCCTGATAAACCTGTCAAAAAGTAGATGTCCTCAATAGTCATGGGGATAGATTTTCCTCTTATCTGGAACACTTGGTTGGTAGGATCCCATGCATCAAGGAAATATTGCAACAAGTTGATTTTTTGCCTCATGCTAGATATGTGGAAGAACTTGAGCAATCCACAGTTCTGCAATGCAGTTACCGTACCCGGATCATGTAGAGCAACCATTTCCTCTTCTTCATGCTCACGTTCACACCATGTAATGACCATTTTTCTCTGATGAATCTCTGAAAAACAAACAAGAGAAGAATCAGGGTCCTGATTTGGCAAAAAAAGGCAAAATTTCCATGAAAAATCAGTGAAAACTTTTTCCTCCTTGAACCCATCGCACCCTGGCTGTGTAATGAGTTTGATGCATACATTCTGGCCAATGGCTAGCTTAATATGCATCGCACCTTTCGATATACACTAAGTGCGATGGGGGCAAAAAGAAATGTTCAAACTCCAGGGGCCCAGAAAAGCAGGAAAACATGCTCAGAATTCAAAAAGGAAAGAATGCAATTGAAGAGCTCAGGTTTAGCTCCTACCTGGTCTAGACGGTGCTGAAAATCATCCACAGAATCTCCCAAAATCAGCTGGTGAAAATCAAGGGGGAAAACACCTCCAGAGCTCCAACAGTCACAACTCCAAATGAAATGGTAAAATGAGGGGTAAAAAACTATTTTTAAGTTACCTTTCATGTAATTTAAGTAGGGAATTGGTTTTTTAACTCATTTTTCAAGCATATGTCCTCATTTCTAATCAGTTTGATGGAGCAATTGAACAAGTAGTATGACCATCAAAAGGACCTAGTGTCAACGGTGAATCAAATATCAATGACCATTATCACAAGCAGTTTTACGCGAAGTTCAAGCCCGTTAAAAAATAAACCTAGCAATGAGCATATGTTCCACCAGAGTTTAAGCTCATTAAAAAATGAACACACCACCAGTAAATAACCATTGAGATCGAATTATTATCAATTGTTGAGCCTTGGTCGTGCTCTTACCATCACCTCCACTCTTTTTTAGCTGATCATATGCCTCCATTTGATTGTTTACCCCTTTTGAGGAACAACTGCAACGAGTGATCCTATTAGCCACCTTCTTTACACTGTCGTGATTGAAAAGTTCCAAACATTACCTAGAACCAGTTTCTATCTGAAAACATCACTCGTTCCTCAAAAAACGAGTCTCCTTTAAGCTCTTTTCATCTGACTCGTAAAATATGAAAAGATTGCCGAGAAATTGGCCTCTCCAGCTCGTTAAAGTGATTGGAAGTGCCATCCCTCCTCTAGATTTTAATCTTTTTGGACCTGAGGGATTATTACACAAAAAGATCGAGTGTTTTTCTTGTTCGGCTCGTTAAAACTATCGAAAAGTCATCCCTTTCGCATTGTTTTATACTTTTTTGGACTTAAGGGATTATATTACGAAAAAGGAATATTTGAGTCTTCATTATGTCTCTTTTTAGAATCTCTAAAATTGAAAAGAACCGAGTTATCCTTGTCGTTAAACTCGTTAAAACAATAGCGACAAACTTGTCCATTCAGACAAGAGAAAGTTTCACTGTCGCTAGGCTCGTTAAAACATAGCAACGGGTTTGCACGAAGGGAAAATTATAGAACAAGCATATGTTATTTTCCTCAAGCTTGACAAAAATAAAGAGGTACTGGTTAGAAATGACTGGGGAAATTGGGAAGAAAACTTGAAGAAACTTTAATGGTAGCAGGTCGCTCTTGAACATGACACTTTCACTCCATCACCATGATTGAGTCAGGTTGGGTTATTCCATTCACTAGTCATATCACCATTGGTCCACCGTACCATCCACTTTTGGGGTTAACGCTACCAATCCATTTCAGTGTCGCCGATATTTTCAAGAGAAGTCGCACAGAGAATTCACCTACCTGGCTTGTGTCTCATCCACTGTAATACCTTCACGCTTCATTCCTTCATGACCACCACCCTGAACCTTGTATCATCAGATCGTTTTCACCTCTACGAAATCATTTGCTTCATTCCGTGTCATAGATGTGGGATCCATCAATGGCCTCCTATGACGGGTCACTTCTTGTCGACATAACCTCATTATCCAAGAAGTTGACCTAGGAACAACCCTTTCAGTACTTTGAAGCTTGCATGCCTCAATGGCAAGTTTCTCACTTTAGGCGACAGGTTTACATTAATGGCCTTCGACTGAAAGACTTTATGTGGTGTTCGACATCAACTCATGTATTCACACCACGTGAATTGTACTGTAGTACCTTGAGGGTCATCATCATCATCGGTGATTCCTCTCGCGCCTGTTAATAGCTTACATCATTTGCTGGTAATCAGGCGATGTCTTTCCATGTTTGACATCAGAACATCTATTGACATGGATCGACTTGTACTTCGGGCAAAAATTGAATGAGTTTTGAAGACCCCAGATCTAGTTTCATCCATATGGGCTGCGATATATTTAGGAGAATAAAGACATCAAATTTACATCATTGCTGCACAGATAATCATCTAAACTAAGGGGTGATGGCTCTACCAGAATCATCAGCCTACACACAGACGGTTATTTTTCCTATGTACATAAAATGAATTTATCAAAGCTGAGCATGGGAATGCCCGCCTCAGCTAGATCATGAAAAATATTATGAAGATAATGTATTGTATTGTATCTTATTACAGGTCACCTTCTAGTTCGAAAAACCTCGGATCCTCATTATAAAGCATTTCACCCAACATCAAAAGTATTTATGACCTCATGCTTTAGGGGGCAACTGTTATAGACATATTTGGGCACTGCAACCCCAATCATACATGTCCATAAACCAAGGGCTTCTAAGTCCATAAAAGTATTGTTTCATACCCTAAAGTAGCAAGGTCAGCTGAATACATCATCTCCCAGAAGTTCTCCATGAAAAACTACTCAGAACTGGTCAAAGGAGGACCATACAGACTGCCCAGTGCTAAAGGTGTGATGCATCTCACCTGCCACATGCAAAAAGTGCGATGCATATTGGAAATCCCTTCTATAGGGTGCGATGAGTGATAGAAGACAAATGGCACAAGCAGTTTGCTAGGTGAAAACCTAGAGAATCTTCTAGAAACTACTCATTTGACACTTGCCTCTTTGAGTTCGCCTAGGGATGAGTAAGGGATCTAAAATCTCCATGTGGAACCAAGAACTATCAGTGAAATAACACTAATCAAAATCCTAGAAGCTAACTCACTTTCCTGTAAACATCTATATATGGATCCCTCATCCAAGAGATCCAAAGGCTGGAATTTTGTAATTTGCAAGGAAGTGTTGTTGGTTTCTCTTTGAAGACATTGTTGGGTGATCTTGTTTTATGTGAGGTGAAGAGGGCTTTCAAGCTGGGAGGATGGCGATGGGTCAGACAAAGTGGTTGTAATCCTCTCTTCTACTACTTTTACTAATAAAGCTATTTTAGTTTTTCTCCATATTCTTGTGTATCTCTGAATATTGTGTTGATATATGCATTTGTATGGTCAATATATATCTGATCCTATACTATTTACAGTGAAAGATCTCTATGCTTTGATGGTATTATATTGTTGTGAATATATAGGTGTTCTTTCAAGTGAGGCAAGTAAGGAAGCAGTGGCGAGATTCTGTCAAAGGGGAAAGGAAACAAGAAAGGAGCCAAGCGGAAGACTGAGGTTGGTACTCTCTGCTTCTTTCTCATCTCTCTCTTGTAAAGGAAAAACAAGTGACATTAATCTGTTTGTTTCTAAGATAGCTACCCGTCTTAGTGGGACTAGTAGCTCTGAATAGACACTAGTTTTCCCGATAACACCAATGACCTCGGTGGGATTAGCTGCTTGTAACTCCGAGCTGATGAGATCCGGTGGAGGGGTCTTCGAGTGATTGAGGAGTTAAGGAGGGAGATCCAATCTCCTAAAATCCCTCTTGCTTGTCTACTTCAAGTTCCTGCACTTAAATTAGCCAAAAACTACTCCAAATCCTATAATTAATGCACATTAGGCCACATGACATAACATCTCATCTTTACCCTTCTCACTAAGCAAAATATAATTAAATATGTAAAGAAATGTGAGAAAAGTTGATTTTAATAAGGTGGAGAGAGGCATTAAGGTCCATATAATTTACCTGTTGATGAGCCTCGTCATCACCCCTCTACTAAAAGTGTTTCTCATACTCTGAGAAAATTAATCTATGTCCATGTCTTTCATATCTCTTGTGGCCTCTCTAACATCCCTGGCTTTTGTTGATGTAGTCTCCTCTTGTGGATAAAATCCTGCATGCTTCTCTATTTCCTCCCACTACTTTCTTTCCTCTTCCTCCTTTATTCCTTCTAACATACCCAGTAGCAACGATGGACTAATTTTCAAACCAATCCAGTTGACTTTGAGTCTCTGTAGTGCCTTCTTATACAGTGGGGTACTTTCTAGTGCATCTCTCATTCTTTCAGGGGAATGATACTCCCTGATCCTTAGGCTATATGGTAGGGTGCCACATCTCCTTTAGCATGCTTCATGTCTTTCATCCCCTAGAAATCTCAAGGTGTCTTCAAAATGAGTGTATGTTTGCTCTTGTGTAGCTAGCTATCTTGGTGCAAGATGGGGATCATTGGCAATGATGTTGTGGGTGCTAATGACAGCCATGGAATTGATATGTTTTTCTCTGATGTAAAGGGTCTCTTTTTCTTCTCTTTCTAACACCCTCTTTACTTCATTATCCCTGGCCTCCTCATGACTCATCCATGATGCAAGGGCATTAGTTGTAAGTCCCCCATCTTTGCATTGGGGTCCCACACATTCAAGTTTGTTGAGGCCAAGTTGTGTAAGTAGAATTCAGATATCTTGGCCTTATCCTCTAGGGTGCTTCGGTCACAGAGCTCAATGAACTACCCATAGTCTTGGAAAGGCATAGTCCCTCGTTATGCTAGGGGATTTATCTAAAACTGTAGCCATTGATATTTTAGGTACAAGGCATATGAATTTGGTGGCATCCTACACTAGAGTTCCCCCATAGAGAGGCTTGCCATAGTGGTCAATTGGGTCTCTTTTTCCTATACATTCCTCCTCAGCATGTGTTTTTAGCCTCTAGTTGAGATTTGATAGCTCTTTCCCTGTCTCTTATCCTACTCAACTCTCTGCCCATCTCTAGTAGATTCTCTTCCATATGGCCCACGTCCTCTACATTCTTTGATTTAGCAATTTGAATCCAGCGATGTGTCCTTTCTCTCTCCTTCTCAAGCTCAAAGAAGATAGGGATGGAAAATTTCTGTGGTATTACTCTACCTCCCTCAATGAATCTATAAAAGAATCTCAGATTGGGTTGTGGCCTAGGTTCCTATAGCTCTTGGGATTCTCCCTTTAATGTCTTTGGAGCATCTTCCCCCTCTTGTACTTGTGTTGTTGCTTCGTTACCTTTCCTTTGTCCTTGTTGTCCTTGCTGCTTCTTTTTTTGTGTTTCCTGTAGTGTTGGATGAGCTTCTTGTAGGTATGTCTGTGTTTCATGTAGGAGGATTTTTCCTTTCTAAAATGGGGTCAAAGTTTCTTTGATTTGCTTTGCTGAGGCTGACCTGGTGACAAACCTCCTAACATAGGTGATTGGCAACTTTGGGAAGCATGTTTTGATGTGCCCTCTTCACCTTTCATTTTCGAGGAGACTAGTTTTTCTTGTCCTTTTGGTGAGTCTTCAATGATTCTAGGGGTATTGATAGGTGTTTGTGGTCTCCCTTGTTTGATCCTAGTGCTCCTCCTTGTTTTGAAATATAGGGGAGTCTGCCTCTGCCTTTTTATTGTTGAAGTTATGGGTCTGCTTAGGGCAGTCAAGGTAGCAGATTCCTCCTTCTCTATGGGTTCAGGAGACACAATGGGAGATTCCTCATGTTCCTCGGTATGTTTTTCAGGGCTTTCCTCATCCTTCTATTCTTCCTCTCCACTATTCTATGTTCCTTCCTCTTATACCTATGTTTTATTTGTCTTTGCCTCCTCTTCTTCCTCTAGTTCTTCCTCTTCTTCTCTAGGTTCTTCCTATTCTTCTTCCTCAAGTTCTTCTTCTTCCTCCTCAAGTTCTCATTCTTCCTCCTCACCACTAGAGGTTGGGTCCCTCTCATATTCAATTTCTTCAATTACAACCTCCCTATGCATATCCCTAAATGTGGCCCATAGAATAGGGACTCTTAACTGGCTCAAGGCATCTTCTAGTATGAGCTTGATTAGTCCATGATGTGCCAGTTGCTAATGTTTTCCATCATGTACCTTTATGCTCATGTCTATTATTGGTTGAAACAAGAAGTGGGGCACACTAAGTCTTCTGTTAAGGGGTAAATCCTTTCCAAATCTTTGCTCATGGAGGAGTCTAAATTAGTAACCATAGATTATACTGAGCTTTCCTTCACAAGAAATATATTTTAGAATGTGATAGCTTACTTCATCCCAAGGATAGGGAAGGCTCTCGCTTCTAATCCCATTTTTTTTTCCTTAATTAGCTCTTCATATCTCAAGAAAAAGTTATTCTTAGCATAAGTGATGTTAGTTTTATCCTCCTTTCTCCATTGCATGCCTAGAGGAATTGTAGTGATTCTGCTAATGATTTCAGGGATAGTTGTTACTGACAATCCTCTTACCACAAAAGTAGCACTAACTCTAGCCCGAGGGGTGAGTGACATGGAAAATTCTCGAGCTACATCATCATCATATCCTCTAAGAAGCTCGAAGAATCCCAACCATTAATGCCTTCTAAATATCTCTACCACAGGGGGATGGAGGTGTATTATGGATGTCCTTGTGGGCTCCCTTCCGTTGAAACCTCCTGTCATTTTCTCCTCTTTGGAAAGCTGACTATAGGGAGTTTGGTAGCCTAGTTCTAGATATTTCCAAAGTGACTATGGGTTTAGAGTTTAGGAGGGTGACTGCAATTCTCTCTTTATCCCCATACAATTCCTCCACACACTTCTGTCTATCCCAAGGCCCACTGTAATTACTAGACAAAAAAAAATGTAGATTTCTTTTTCTTTTTCTCTTTCCTAGATCTCAAGTTAAATTACATAGGATATGGGCCACCTACCTCTCACTGTGATGCCTTGGGTAAGGAGAATTTCTGAATAACTAGGCCCTAGGCACGCCCTTGCAGAGTTTTTTGACAATTATCATTGTTTCTTATAGTTATCTGCATTTCCTATAGGTGTTCCCTGTAGGATGGTCAAAACTTGTTTGCTTCTTCAATGGCTCTTCTAGGTGGTCTCGATTCTCTTAATCTCGAAATGAATGATGTTTGCATGAAAGTTAGGATTTTTTTTCTATTTATGGTTGATTCCTTGGATCGTTGTGTTGGATGGAAATGTCTGTGATTTCCCCTTTTGGACTGTTGACCCACCGTTAGTTATCATGCAGCCTTCCCTCGTAATCATCACCCACTCCTATACAACTTAACTCAACCACATTTTCAACTTTTTTCTTTGATGTGACCTTTCCACGTGGCCTACTGACTAGGAGTTTACTTTTTGTTTTCGAGTTGAGGGTGACCAAGTTAACTGGCCACCTTTAGCTTATAAAATCAACTTTTTCATATTCCTACACTATTATCATATTCATACATAGGAAAGAGTGTGGATGATGTTCCATACCTGTGCCTTCCTTCACCTGGTCTATCCATGCTAGAGGGTGGCTCTGTTGTGCTTCTTCTTGTTCAAGTACATGTTTTCCTTGGCTCTTATTTTGTTTATTTCACCCAACTGATATATTTGTCTTCTTTTTTGTGGTGTATAGGTGCTTGGCCTCTGTTGCTGTTGTTGAGCTCTAGATAGGTGCCATAGTGCCTGCAGGGGTGTTGATACTCTTTTTTTGCATGGGTGTTCAAGGAGGAGGCATGGAGACTGCTGCTGTCATAGCAAAGACTGCTACAGGGTTTCCTGTAGTACTACAAGAAATCTTGTAGCTGCCTCTTTTACAATTTTTTTTGTTTTTTTCACTTGGAGGAGGAATAGGTGGTGAGGTAGGAGTGGAAGGGGTGGAAATGGGGGAGATGGAGGGGTAGGTGAGTGAGGCCACTAATGGTAAGGCCCTTAGACTTTTCTATTTTTTTTTCTTTCTTTTCTAGTGGTTTTTTATGGACACAGAGGGTGGCATGGTCATGAGTTTGTGTTGAGTGAGATGTGGTGATCCGGATTTACACAAGAAAGAAATAAATTATAGATATAACCATAAATACAAAGATGCAGTAGAAATAACACTTCATTTCATTAATATCAAATAATTAAATATGCTTACAAATAGAATGGAAATAAGACTAGCTCGGGCGATGGTAGCTTATCTCTTAGAAGAGATGTGGCGGCTACATGCCTCTGGACTTTGCTACAATGAGGCTCAAAGGCCTATTTATTATTGAGAAACAATGGAAAACCCTAAACATCCAAAAACCTAACCCTAGGAGATGAAGCACCAAATTATGGGCCCTGTTTGGGTAAATTGGTACATCAACTTCCCAAGGTCGTAACTTTGGCATACAATCTTCGTTTGACATGCACAATACCTCGTTAGAAAGATATATCCAAGGAATACAACTTTTTAATGGCCAACATCAATCAACCGTCCATGTTGGCCCAAATTTTTCCAAAAAAAATGTCATTTAGGGCCTCAAAACGGCTCCGGAAGTTTAGGACCCGAAAAACTACGAAAAATAGTAAATTGTGCTACAAATAAAAAAACTAAAATGCTGAAAGAAATAATGATGGGGGTCCAAATGGAATAGGCAGGTGGCCACCAATATCCACTTGGATCATTCCTCCCCCATTAGGAAGCAATGGTCCCCATTCCGTTGAGTTCCTCCATGAGATGAGGAAACTTCTGTTGAACTTGGTCCCTGGTGAGCCACTTGCACTGCTAAAGGAGTTGGCCTACTTTGACAACTCGATATAGTTGGATCCTTCATTGTTGAGTGTTCTTGATCTACGTATCCATGATTCGATCAGTTGTGGATTGTTCCATGCAACCTTGATTTAACTCTGTAGGTGTGAGTTGTTCTGCAATGCCTGATGTGTCCAGCAATGGTGGGAAGTATGGTCGAAGGCATTCCACATTGAATAGTGGGTGCAAGCCAAGGAATGGGGGAATGTTGAGCTCAAATGCATTATCTCCCACAACCTTGGTAATGGTGTAAGGACCATATCAGAGAGGTATGAGTTTCTGATAGGCTCTGGTAAGGCGTTCCTTCTGCAAATGAAACCAAACTTTGTCACCCACCCAAAACTTGTGTGGCACCCAATGTTGATCATGTCATTGCTTGTACTTGGCATTTGATTTCCCCATAATTTCATGGACCTACTGGAGGATGTGTTGGATGTGCTCAAAGAAGTTGTTTGCCTTATTGGCTTCAGACTGGACATGAGCTGAATCTTCCTGAGTAGTTATAAATGGTATGGCCACATCAATGGGACATAGTGGCTAGAATCCCAAGCCCACCTGAAAAGGGTTGTGGCCAGTCAAGATGTGAAGAGTGCAATTATAGTTGTGCTGAACATAGGGGAGGCTCTCATCCCATGTGCATGGATTTTTTGAGTTGTACATGTGAAAAATGTGTACAATTATCCTATTGACGACCTTTGTCTGGCCATCAATTTGGGGATGGAAAGTTGTGGACTTAGTGAGCTTGGTGTCCAGCATCGACCAGAGACTAGACCAAAATGTACTGAGGGACCTGTTGTACTGAGGGATATGAGATGATAGACTATGGGATCCCAAAGTGTACCCACACTCATTCAAAGAAGATTTTAGCAGTCGCTTCTGTTGTGATATTCTTCTTACAGGCTGTAGAAATTTTGAATAATTAAACACATATTCACAGAGATTATCCGATTATACACTATTGCGGAATACATGCATAATACATAACCTCCTCTACGTTGATCATCAATTTTGCGGAATTAAAAACAATGAAACATCAATCGCATGCACACATTAACACAGTATGTAACCCGGGGAAAGAATACAGCTGAAAACCCCACACTATCTGTATATTATAATGATTCAGAACATGTAACAATACATAGTACAATACTCCTCACAAGTACTCAGTACTATCTCCACCTGTTACACACAAAACTAGCTCAGATCTGAATCAATCATAGGTTCAAATCTCTTCCACTACTTGCCTGCCTCCACTACGCAATCCTGCATGAGAATAGATGAGAATGGCTGAAGAAAACTCATATTTCCTTGGCTGAACCACACAATCATCATTGGCAATACTCAATCCATTGATTGTGCAAATATCATGCACAACTATAGTCACAACTGATAGCAATCTCAACCTCTAACACCTGTCTCCACAGAACTGTCCATGCACTGAGTTAACTGATATATTCTTTAGTTGCTTTATGAGTTAATAATTAGTGAATTAATTAACAATTAATTCACATCACTCATCACTAGTGTATTTGCACTTAAACTAAATACAACTAGTTCAACCAAGTCAAACTGAACACAACTCCATCAACTCCTCAATCAACTCCACCAAACTCAACCACTTGAGTTCTAACTGAAGTCCACCATGCAATAGCTCAACTGACCCATAAGAAAAGTGTATTTCCTTCTGATAGTTGCATGTGCCACATCTGTAGCTCAAATTGAAGTGCTCCAAGGGGATAAGATAATGTTTGTAGTCCAAATATTATTATGAGCTAATAATATTCGACTATTCTATTTTTATCCTGGCAGTCTAAAAATAGAAACTGCCCATATGTCTAAAAATAGAAGTCCATCTATTTTTACCAACATGACCAATCATCCACAAATAGCATCTTGCAACTCATAGACCATGATCCATATGTCTAAAAATAGACATATTCTAAAAATAGACTTTGCGCAAAAAATAGCCTATGGGCCCACTTAGTGAAGGCGACTTCTTTCCACTAAGCTCCATCATCTTGTTGCATTCTCAACACTCCCTCTCAACAATATATGGATTATCAGCAACCCCTATCCTACCTCGATGGTATTCAAATTTGCTCCTGGTGAGAGCCTTCGTCAAGATATCAGCATCCTGATCCTTCGTTGGAATGTATGAAAGTAACATGATTCTCCGCTGCACATAATCTCTGATATGATGGTACCTGATTTCAATGTGCTTGGATCTATCATGAAATACTGGATTAGCCGAGAGTTTAATGCAACTCTGGTTAGCACAATAAATCACTGTAGGATCCAAGTATAAACCGAACGACCCGACCAGGATCTTCCTCATCCATATAGCCTCGCATGTAGCCAAACTTGCTGCCATATACTCGGCCTCTGCTGAACTGAGTGCCACGGATCTCTGCTTCCTACTGTACCAAGAAAATATTGTCGACCCAATACTGAAGACCCCTCCAGATGTGCTCTTTCTGTCCGTTGGGCTCCCTGCCCAATCTACATCCGTGAAGCCACATAGCTTCACCTCATCCTCCTGTCTGTACCACAATCCATATCCCGATGTGCCTCTGAGATAACGCAATACATGCTTGCCTGCCTTCCAGAAGAGCTTGGTTGGCTTAACCATAGCTTGTGAAAGCTGGTTAACAGCATAGCATATATCGGGTCATGTATTGATCAAATACATAAGCGACCCCGCCAACTGTCGATAAACAGTGGCATCCACTACTTCTGCTGAGGTAGCATCCTCCTTCCTCCAACCTCCAAGAAGAGGAGTATCAACAGGCTTGCAGCCATGAATGTTGAACTCCTCCAGTATCTCTCGAGCATACTTACCCTGAGAAACAAATAGTCCATCACTGCGCTGCCAAATTTCCAATCCCAAGAAATAATGAAGGAGGCCCAAGTGCTTCATCTCAAACTCCTTAGCAAGATCATCCTTGCATGAAAGTATCAATAGCTCATCACCTGTCAGAATCAAATCATCTACATAAAGTATAATGATAAGCAACTTACCCTCCACCATGATCTGGTATAGGTTAAGATCTGCCTCACTCTTGGAGAATCCAAGTCTGGTGAAATAACTATCTATCCGTGTGTACCAAGCACGTGGTGCTTGTTTCAACCCATACAGCACTCTCTTGAACCTGCACACATGCGACTCGCTACTGAAGATCTCGAAACCTTCGGGATGCTCTATGTACACCTCCTCCTCAATGACTTCATTGAGGAACGTAGTCTTCACATCCATCTGATGAATGTGCCACCCCATCTGCGCTGAGAGAGAAAGAATCGTCTGTATGGAAGAATACCTTGCGACAGGTGCAAAGGTCTCCTCATAATTGATCCCCTCTATCTGTGAAAAGCCTCAGGCAACAAATCTTGCCTTGTACTTCTAAACACTCCTATCAGCTGCCTGCTTCACTTTGTAGATCCATCTCGAACCCACCACTGATTTCCCTTCCAGTCTTGGGACAATCTCCCATGCACTGTTTCTGACAATCGAATCATACTCTTCCACCATGGCATCTACCCATGCAGGATCCTCCACAGCTTCCTCGAAAGAGGATGGCTCAGTCACGAAACATTTTCTCACAAAAGCCATGTATCCAGTGTACTGATCAGGTGATTGTCTCTGTCTATGTTGAGCTATAGGTGGTCCTACAACCTTCTCTGCATCTTGAGCCAGTCGCTCAGCTTTTGTAATGCGCTTTCACCCTCTGATGGTTGGCGCTACATGAGTGGTCTCTTCCACTCCATGAACTTCATCCTGTGGCTGATCCACATCCTGAAGCTCATCCTTAGGAACTAATAGCTCCTCATCTACATGCAAGTGTGGCTCCCTCTCAAGCAAACACTTCATGGCTTTCTCCTCCTAAAATTTTATATCCCATCGCACAATAGTCTTGCGATTGTCTGGCAAATATACATGATAGTTGTGGGGCGTATCAGTGTACCCCACAAATATCCCAACCTCTACAGTCAGCTCCAGCTTTTTCCTGGAATTCTTTGTCACATGCATGTAAACGTTAGAACCAAAAATCCTCAAATGAGAAATATCATGCCTCTTAGCAGAATAAGCCGCCTCAGGTGTACTCATGCCAAGTATCCTGTGAGGACAATGGTTCTGCACATATACTATAGTATTGCATGCTTCCGCCCACAAGTGAAGGGGTAGGCCCTGATCATGCAACATCGCCCATGCAGCACCCACAATCGTTCTTTCTTCCGCTTAGCAACCCCATTCTGCTATGGGTTATGGGGATCTATGAGCTCTCTTCGAATCCCTTATGCACTGTAGAAGCCCTTGAACTCGCCAGAGATGAATTCACCACCATTGTCGCTACTAAGAGCCTTCACCTTCTTCCCCGACTCCTTCTCGACCAGTGCTTTGAACTCACAGAACTTTGAGTATGTCTCGCTCTTTTTCTGCATGAAGAAGATCCAACACTTCCGAGAGAAATCATCAAAATAGATCGCATAGTACCTGTGCTTTGCTGTCAAAGATACTAAGAAAGGTCCACACACGTCTGTGTGAATTCTCTCAAGGATCATCGTGGTGCGACTATCCTTCTCGTGAAAGGTGGCTTTCATAAATTTTCCCAAAGTACAACCCTTGCACTGATCTGACTGCGCAAGGGTGCCTTTAGGAAGCCCAGTGGTAATCTGCTGCAGTATCTTCAAGGCTCCATGGTGAAGCTAGCCCAATCTCCTGTGCCACAACTCGCCATCATCCCGGCTCACCAATCCTTCTGCCTTGCATGCCATTGTTGCGCAGCCATCTACATGCAACTGATAAAGGTTCCTGACTCGAACCCATATCTTCCGGGTTTCTCCAGTTGTCTTACTGCGCAGGAAAGCCTTTCCCTCACTGAAAATAACATCATATCCCTTGTCTTCTAACATCGCCACAAAGATAAGATTCTTCTTTAATCCTGGAATATGCATCACTTCCTTCAATATGTAGGGTTTACCAGACTCCCTCTCAAAGGAAATGGTACCGATACCAGTCGCACTGTATCTACCATCATCGCCCATCTCGATGTGCACTCCAAGATATTTCTCCTCCAGATCAGAAAACAAATCTCGATCTCCTGTCATGTGAAAATATGCACCACTGTCCAAGAACCATACCGATCCCATCACACCTGATACCAGGCATGCGATCAATGAAAAATCAAGCTCAAACTACGAGGCTAAGGCCTCTCCTGCTGCAGATCCAGTAGCTTGCTTATTTTTCTTCTTCTGCAGACAATTTGTGGCATAGTGTCCGTGCTGGTGACAGTGAAAGCACTTCACCTTGGACATGTCCTACTTCTTGCCTTTCACACCAGAATGAGAAGCTTTCTTGTTCTTCCCTTTCTTTGCTTTGACAGCCAAAGTGCAATTTTCTTCATCAGTTGCCTTTGATGAAGATCTGTCCCTGGTATTCTGCCTGATCTCCTCCTGCACAAGATCTGACCAAAGTCTCTCCCATCCTGGCAATTTCTCCGGACCATTGATAGAGTCTTGATAGGAATGCCAACTCTTTGGAAGACCAAGGAGAGCCAAGCTCACCAAGTCCTCATCATCGACAGTCACCCCCACACTTCCTAGCTCATCCCTGCACTGAGTGAACTTCGTGAGATACTTGGGCATGCTATCTCGCTTCTCGCACTTAATTTTTCTAAGTTTACCCTTGAGCGCCAACTTCCTCTGGTCACTCTTGCTTTGTTATAGATCTATCAATGCTTTCCACATCAAGTATGGAGAAGCCTTTCCATGCAGGCTGGACACAATGTGATCCTTCACGCCCTCCAACAGAATCCTTCGACACTTTGTTGTCTTCTTTTTCCAAGCCTCAACTTGAGCAGTATAAGTAGGCTTTGGGACCTCAGCCTCTATGAACTCCTTCATATCCCTCAAGAGCATACTCCAATCGCAATCCGTTGAAAGACATTTCAACTTTGACACCAAGAAAACACTTCTGCAAATTTGAATTCCACCAGCTCAAAACTCAACCGCTTCTGATCTAAAATTCATGAGAACAAAGTATTTCTCGTACGGAGATTGACTGTATGGGCTTTTACCAGATATCTCACCTTCCAAAGAAAGGATGAATCCAAAGGCTACCTAGCCTGATTACAGACTCTGCCTGAAGAAATAAAATGTAAACACTTTCTGAATAATAGATATGATGATCAACAGCTCCGATACCATGTAAAAATTTTGAATAATTAAACACATATTCACAGATATTATCCTAATTATACACTATTGCGGAATACATGCATAATACATAACCTCCTCTACGTTGATCATCAATTTTGCGGAATTAAAAACAATGAAACATCAAGCGCATGCGCACATTAACACAGTATGTAACCCGGGGAAAGCATACAACTGAAAACCCCACACTATCTGTATATTATAATGATTGAGAACATGTAACAATACATAGTACAATACTCCTCACAAGTACTCAGTACTATCTCCACCTGTTACACACAAAACTAGCTCAGATCTGAATCAATCATAGGTTCAAATCTCTTCCACTGCTTGCCTGCCTCCACTGCACAATCCTGCATGAGAACATATGAGAATGGTTGAAGCAAACTCGTATTTCCTTGGCTGAACCACACAATCCTCATTGGCAATACTTAATCCATTGATTATGCAAATCTCATGCACAACTATAGTCACAACTAATAGCAATCTCAACCTCGAACACCTGTCTCCACTGAACTGTCCATGCGCTGAGTTAACTAATGTATTCTTTAGTTGCTTTATGAGTTAATAATTAGTGAATTAATTAAAAATTAATTCACATCACTCATCACTAGTGTATTTGCAGTTAAACTAAATACAACTAGTTCAACCAAATCAAACTGAACACAACTCCATCAACTCCTCAATCAACTCCACCAAACTCAACCACTTGAGTTCTAACTGAAGTCCATCATGCAATAGCTCAACTGACCCATAAGAAAAGCGTATTTCCTTCTGACAGCTGCATGTGCCACATCTGTATCTCAAACTGAAGTGCTCCAAGAGGATAAGATAATGTTTATAGTCCAAATATTATTATGAGCTAATAATATTCGACTATTCTATTTTTAGCCTAGCAGTCTAAAAATAGAAACCGCCCATATGTCTAAAAATAGAAGTCCATCTATTTTTACCAACATGACCAATCATCCACAAATAGCATCCTACAACTCATAAACCATGATCCATATGTCTAAAAATAGACATAGTCTAAAAATAGACTTTGCGCCAAAAATAGCCTATGGGCCCACTTAGTGAAGGCGAATTCTTTCCACTAAGCTCCATCATCTTGTTCCATTCTCAACACAGGCCACCATAATGGTCATCTTCGAGAATCTATCGACGACCACAAAAACACAGTCGTCACCATGCTTAGTAGAAGGAAGGCCCGACATGTAATCCATGGAGATGGATTCCCAAGGTGGAATAGGGGTATGCATTGGAGTATAGAGGCCTTTCTTCTTCATGGTCAGTTTGGAAATGGCACAGGCAGTGCAGGATTTGATGTACTTCCCAACATCATGTCGAAGATTTGGCCAATAGAAATACTTCTGTAGCTCTGCCACCATTTTCTTAACGTTGAAATGCCTAGTGGCCCAACTGTAGTGTACTTCCTAAATCATCTTCGCATGCTCACTTGAAGGAACACAAAGGTGTCCCAAGTGGCATAGCAGGGCATCCTAGAGGTGAAAATATGGAACTTTCTGACCCTCCAAGAGTGTCGAGTATGTGTCTCCAAATTCTAGGTCGCTTTTGTAGAGAAGTGGCCAATCAGAAGTCTTGTGCCCACAAGAGTTGAGCCAAGTGGTTAACACCATGATCAGTGGTCGGTTGAGGTAATCTGCAACATTATTGGTGTTACTCTTCTTGTACTTGATATTCAAATGGAATTGTTTCAGGTATGTGGATCACTTCTAATGGCAAACATTCTGCAACTTCCCTTGCATCTGTATGAACTACAGGGATCAGTGGTCTATGTGGATGATCGTTTCCTTCCCAAAAATGTAATGCTTCCATTGTCAGCAGGCCTGCGCAATGGAATACATCTCTTTGTCATAAGTGGGATACTTCTGGACTATGTCTGAAAGTTTCTCACTCTGATATGCCACTGGATGCCTCTGTTGAGTAAAGACTACCCCAATAGCATAGTTAGAGGAATCTGTCTCGATCTCAAATGGTTGTTGCAAGTCTGGTAATGTGAGCACTGGTGAAAAGCAGAGGTGATGTATCAACTCTACGAATGCCTTCTGTTGAGATTCAGACCAAAAGAATTTTTCTTTCGCTCCTCCCTTGGTGACTTGACGCAAGGGCCAAGTGATATGAGAGAACCCCAACACGAACCTGCGATTGAAATTGACAATACCGAAAAAGCTATGGAGCTCTCTCTGAGTGGTTGGGGTTGGCTAATCCCGAATGACTTGGATCTTGGCTGGATCCACATGCACCTCGCATTCATCAATAACGTATCCTAGATACTCAACCTGGGTCATGCCAAAGTGCATTTCTCCAAATTGGCACAAAGCTTGTGTTTCTGTATCGTTTGGAGAACGAGTCAGATGTGGTCAATGTTTTCTTCCCAACTCTGGCTGAAGATCAGGATGTCATCCAAGTATATCACTACAAATGAGTTGGCGAATGGTCACAAGATGTCATCAATCAGCCTCATGAAGATTGCAGGAGAATTCGTCAACCTGAAACGCATAACCAACCATTCGAAAATGCCCTCCTTAGCTTTGAAGGTAGTCTTCCACACATTGGAGGGTTCAATTAGTACTTGGTGATATCCGGACTTCAAGTCGATCTTGCTGAAATATTTCCCCCCTTGAGTTGGTCCAGAAGGTCATCAATCCATGGAATTAGGTACCTATTCTGGATAATGATCTTGTTCAGCACCTGATAGACAATACACAGTCTCCAAGTCCCATCCTTCTTTTGTACCAACATGATCAAGCTCCCACAGGGCAATGAACTCGGTCGGATGTGACCTTTCTGCAACAACTCTTGAATCTTCCTCTTGATTTATTTTTTCTCCATAACGGAGCACCGATAGATTGGTCCATTGGGAAATGACACACTTGGGGTCAGGTCGATGGAGTGCTTGACCTGACAATGCAGAGGCACCCCTGCGAGGGAGGTGAAGATGTCCTCGTACTCCTCCACGACCTTGTCCATCTTTTGTTGTCGTGCAGAGGGGCCCTATTTGGAGGTCATGGCCACTGTCTTCTTCTTTCCCTAAGGGCGTATCATTAGGAAAATAAATTTCCCAGTTTTGGAAATGAGCTTGTTGCATTGTTTTGCAGTCACTAAAGAGATGGCTGTAGGTGGTACTACCTTCGGTATTCTGTACAACTTATTTCCCAAGGTAACAATAACAGCACAAGGCCTTGACTCATACACAACATGTTGCTTCAAAAAGTATGGTTGGCCTAATAATACATCACAAACATCAAGGGGAGAAACGTTACATAATACCTCATCCATGAAGGGCTTGATGTTGTATGGAAGGTGACACTGTTGGCTCACACGAAGATCCTGTCGTTAGTAAATCCACCTGATGGTGTACAGTTGTGGGTGTCTTATGGTTAGTAAGCCCAGCCGCTTCATGACCTCTGCTGAAATGAGGTTCTTTTAGATCCCATTATTGACAATGAACTGTACCAGGGAACCCCTTACCCACATCTCGGAGTGGAAGAGGCACTACTCCTCCACTAGATCTTTAGGTTCCTCCTTCTGGATCTTCGTGGTGGAAATGGTGGCGTTGGGATCCGCATTGATAATCTGCTTCCCTTTGTCATTCCCCTTGTCAGGTTCTGACTTGGAGATAGAACATGCATCTGATTCCGAAGCCTTCAACTTGGACACGAGTGACTACTTTGCCCGAAATTCACTTGTGCTGTGAGTGGAGCTCTTATGGAACTCACACCACTTTCCCGTGTCCTTCTTCAGATTCACAGTGTTGTTCTTTGCTTGCAGTTTTGAGGTTTGTCTTGGGGCACCTATTGGGCATGGAATCCCCCCAAGGCAGGTTTTGGGGCTTAAAGTCCAAGTTTTGACCGAATTCTTTTGTAAAAGCTCCGCGAATTGCGGGTAAAAGGCGCTAAATCATAATAGTGTCATAGGGTTGTCCACCCTAGATTTTGTAATGTAATGTCAGGTGGATAGACCTACCCATGGTCCGCGGACCATGGGATTGTATAAATAGAGTGAGGCTCTAAGTGTATACGATAACTAATAGAGAAGAGGAGTAGTAGAAGCAAGAGAAGTTTGAGTAATTGAGTCGAAGTGTAAAGTGTGTATGTGGGTCGTAGAGTAGGAGAAGGCTCTGCAGCTGAGTGCGCAGAGGCCTAGTAGTCCGTAACTGAGTGCGCGAACCCCTGCAATGGAGTGTGCAGGACAGGTCGAGTCTATAACCATTGGGAGAATTAATAAAGAGAAGTTTTACTATATTTTTATGTATCTTTCCCTAATTTAATGCATGATTGGATATAATTTTCAAGGATACTGTTTATTTACTGCACGAACATATATGAAGGTTTTGTATAACTAATTATAACGTAAGACATCCAAGTACGCGAAGGTAATTAACTGGTACAGGAAGATAAGTAAGATCTCAGGTAATAGCGCAGAGCGTGGCTCTAACAGCACGGGAGCTCCACAACCCCTAGTTAGTGTTGCGCGAAGGCAGTGTATCAGGCCGTGAGGAACAAGGAAGTGTGTGAAGTGACCTACGCGCACAAACAAACAGTGGACCAATCGAACCTCTCAGACATCTCAAGGGTGCGGAAACTTGGTTCTAGCACCCTCCCATACTATTTCGGGTGAGACCTCAGTCTGCGCTCCACGAACTATTTCTGAAAGGGCCAGTAGTACAGGGATTTGTTTAGCTAATTAACTTCAAACCTAGGTCAGGCCCCAACAAGCCAACAAATGGTTCCGTTGCCAGGACTGGGATCTGCATAGAGATGTCTGATGTCATATCACTAAAATCTGACAAAGAAAGGAATTGAAGATTGGTTGGACAGGAAGATTCACGAGTTCACGGCGCAGGAAAATAGGAATCCGCAACTATCAAAGGAAGAGTGGTTAGACTACTACTTATATATAGAGATCCATGAAATTTTCTTTGCATCCTTCCCCACTAAGTTGTACAAGTGGATCGCGAAGCTAGAAGATAGCCAAGGAAGGTGTAAACTCAACAACCCTATTGTGTGGACTCCAAAATTGGTGCGCAGACTGGAAGCATCAGAAGATAAGTTCACGCACACAGTCAATCACTGGCTCGATCAAATCATAGGACGATTCATCATCGAATTCGTAGTAGATACTTCAGTCAGTTATAGCGAGGCAGAACAACGCTTCCTCAAAGGACCATGAGGTAAGTACGTTAAATCTTTGAACACTTGGATTAAAATGCTACTATGTGAGAAACGGGTTATGCAAATAAATTGATGTTTGGGGCTACGCGAAGTGGGAGAATCTACAGAAACGAAGGTAGCACAGAACTAGAAACTAGCCCCTTGATTTCACCTCTGTGAGGGGGTGATGAAGAGCTCACGAAGGTCTTGCCAAGAAGTGTGATCAATCTGATAAGGTAGAGAATTCCATGCATACCAACCCCACCCACACCACCTCTAGTTTCACCGTCTTCGCCCTCTTCGTTGCCCATACCACCTCCTCTACCACTGCGAAGTAGTATGGCAAGTGTGATAAAGCTACCAGTATTCAAGGGAGTAGGGAATGAAGATCTGAACCAGTTTTGGTTCGTGATAAAAGTTGTATGGGAAGCATAAGGAGTCATGGATGATAATATAAAGAAGGAAATGTTGGTCAGTGCTCTGCAGGATCGTATGCTGACCTGGTACATTGAGCATTCCAATGACAATCCGAATGTGGGGATCGTGGATATCTAAGTTGCGCTAAACAAAGAATTTAGCAGGCCAAAGTCAAAGGCACGGTTGATCATTGGGTTCAAGGAAATCACAATGCTACCAGGAGAGACCCCATGGGAGTTGGACCAAATATTGAAGTGCACAATTCGTGAAGCAAACATGACATTAATAGATGGGCAACACCGTGAATGGTTTGTAGCACGTTAACACTGCATCTACGGAACGGGCTATCACAATAGAGGCTAAGCACTCAGGCCGAGGCCTTAGAGGTCGTGATGAGATTGCACAATACCTCGATACAAGATCCCAACCTGGGAATTTAGCAGATTCACGTGCAGTTGAAAAATGTGTGCCTTGAGATACAGAGTTTGAAACAAGACAGGACAACCTGTCTAGAGATGTGCAATGAGGTATGGTGCATAAAATGCAAGGGCCAGGGCATGACAAGGACCACTGCCCAGTGTTTGCAAATTACCTTGCAGGAGGAGGGCCAATGCCACTAAGACCAAAGGCACAAGCAAGACCAAGCGCGACACCTGCACTATGGTGCGCGATTTTTCAAATAGGAAAAAATCATGTTACAGATAACTACAATCTATTACAGAAGTATACGCAGAATTCATAGTAGTTATTCTATAATTTCTGTAGGTCAGTAGGAAGAAAGTCAATCAAAATCGTTAGAAAATCCTTTGGATAGACTAGATATGTCTGAACAACCGTCGACATCTAGGACTGTGTCATCCGACGCAGCAGCATCAGAGCCTCCTGCTGCTACTCCAACGATGTTCGCTGGTATACCATCTGTCCCGGCAAATTATCAACAACAAGCCGGAGTCCAATCAAGGACTGTTTCGACGACATGGTCAGTTCCTATTTCTTCATCCGGATTATCATCTGGTATTTCTTATGTTGAAACTCAACAAATTGATCCAATGTGTCTTCAAAGGCCAATCTACCCTTTAAGTACTGGATTGCCACCATATGGAGGGAAGTATGCCTTTCCATTGTTCCCTCCCAGAGAACAACCATATGGGAGTTTACAACAAATTTCAGGTCAGACTGGAATTACATCTAGCGGTTCACTGCCTCAACAACCAAGGGTTGTATATTCAATGCAACTAGTCCACCCTGTGTCAAATATTCCCACTATACTTGCTATGGTGACTGTGTCTCAAGTACAAGTGCTACCTGTTGTATGTCAACCCCAATTTTCTCAGGTTGCAATACAACAGCCTCTTGTCTCGACAACTCAATCACAACCTCAGGTTAGTGCCTCCTTATCTGGAGCGACTCAGGCTCAAACAAGTACTATGACTCCTCATCTTGGTCAATCATCCAGTATTGGGCAACAGCAAATGGTCCAACAACCATGGTTGGTTCAATCTCAACAACCGTCATTCCAAAAATCATATCAAGGACCTGAGCAACAAGTCTTTGCAAGTAATGGGCAACCGCATTTCCAAAGCCGTTATCAACAACCATATTATAATGGTTATGCCCATCAACCTTATCAAAGTTACCAGCATCAAATACATTATGCTGGTATGCAAATACACACTGCTCAGACGATTCCATCTTATCCTGGGTATGCTTCGCCCAACCTGAATCAACAATTGCCCTTTGTAGCAACTCTAGAATTACCAGATCTAAACCGTCTGACGAATGATCCAATTGCTTATGCCCCTTGGTGGCCGGCGATTCCGCATAAACTTCCGTCAGATATTCCTAAATTTAATGGAAATTCGAGTGAAGACCCGTCAAATCATGTGATGACCTTTCATCTGTGGTGTTCATCTAACACTCTAAACGATGATTCGATTAGGCTTCGCCTTTTTCAGCGAACGTTAACTAGTCCAGCAGCAAAATGGTATATTGAATTGCCTAGAGCTTCATTCGATAACTTCAGCACCCTAGCCACAACCTTTTTAACCCATTTTCATTTACCAATAAGGTACGAAACAGGAACAGAGCTTCTTACCAATTTCAAACAAACAACGGCCACTCACATATCTGATCATATTCATGAGTGGCGACGTCATCGTAGAATGGTAAAAACGTATGTTCCTGATCAGCTTTTAGCTGAATGGTTTATTAATTCATTATTACCTTCCATTACAGAAGATGTGGCGAAGGGAGGAGTCGTCACTGAAGAGCAAGTTATTACTCGTGCGCAATATTTAGACTTGATTTATACTCAGTCTGGCACGCTCTACGATAAAATCCCTGACGCTCCCAGACTAGAATTTTCCGTTCCTCCTCCTCCTAAATCGAACAATGACTCTCATGCCGGCGATGGCGTGATTGGTACTACAAACACGAAATCAACAAAGGCTACATCTAAAAAGGCCCATAAGATTTCTAGTCAAAATGCAAATGAGGAACTTCTTGCCTCGGAAGTAAATGTCGTGTCAACCGACAAGGGAAAACAACTGAAGCAACCAGGGGGCAAGAAGAAAAAGAAAGGGAGAAAAAAGAAGCAAGATGAGTCATCTCCTGAAAAACCTTCTGCAAACCCTTCTGGGCAAAGGAAACCCCCTGCGGGGTGTCAGATATGCGATGAGGATCATCGGACGAGAGATTGTTCACATAAAGCTGAAGTTAAGAAACTCTTTAAGAGTTCAAAAACCTCAGCAGTATTGATTGATCCGTTTCCAAACCCGGGAACCAAACTGGTTGCTAATCAAAATGCTTCCTAATCCCAAGTGCTTATGTTGTCTATCTCAAAGCAGCAAAATGATGCTTTAACAAGGAATAAAGATTACGGGAATCCACAGCTGTCGAATAACAAGGCTAATGAACAACCTAGTAGTTCGACAACAACTTTGACTGAAGTTGTGCCACCCATCATTCCTGAACCAATGATAAAGCCGCCAAAGGGAGTAGTACACAAATCGACATTTAATCCTCGTGCCAAAGTAGCACAGAATTATAATATAGTAAAGTACCTGGCCCAATCGCCGTCCGCTATGTCGACACTTGAGGTACCGCAAAATTTCCTCTCCCAAAAGCAGGATCTATTATCGGTAACAGGTGGGATTGACCCAACGGATTCCAATCTTGTATCCTTTAATCACAAAGGATATGAACCTCAGTTACCAGCTCAACTAGCTTTCCTTATTCAAGTGAAAGCCCTCAACAAAACTGTTCATCGAACAATTATTGATGAGGGGGCGTCTACATGTATTATGTCGATGAGTTGCTGGAAAAATTTAGGCTCACCACCCTTGTCACGATCCTCAACAATGTTAAAAGCATTCGATGGAAGATCATACACTCCATACGGGATTTTAAGTAACTTGCAAGTTGAACTAGGGGGCAAAACAGTAGAAATTGATGTTGAAGTAATTGACAGAAACCTCGATTACAACATCCTACTGGGAAGGCCCTGGATATATGCCATGGTCGCAGTTGTGTCGACCTACTTCAGGAAGATTGCATTTCCCTTTCAAGGACGAATTACAATCGTCGACCAACAAACTTTTCTCCCCAACAGTTCACAAGTTACGGGAAGCATTCCAATGATCCATGGAAGCAATCATTCACTTCGAAATATCGGAGTAGGTTTCCTAAAAGACCCTGCCTTAATGGGTACTTTTGCCCTACGGCCTCCGAGGAATCTGGCGGAAGTGGCCACAATGGAAACCCGTAATATGAAATCTTCTATATCTAATGGATTTAGAAGATTCCTAAACATTTTCTCAGCATGGATCATCACCATTTTAGAAATATTGTAGCAATCAATTTTCTTGGCCTGGGGGGCAAACCCAAATCAATGCTCATCGAGTGTTTGGATAGATAGGTCTAAGGAATATGGTACCTCTTCAGATCCTTGGTCGCATGTACATTCTACAGATAAAGGAATCAATCAGTCAATGATGTTAGGAGAGGCACCATGGGAAGATCACCACCATCATTCCCATCTCCCGGATTACGACGAAGATTATTCCAATGACCTTAATCATACTTCAGTTTTTTATTTTCTATCAAATACTGTAAATACGGTGGATTATGAGGATAGTTCTTTTACTGTGTCAACCTCATTAAAAAAAGAAACGACTCCCTTTCCAAATCGATTCTTTGATTACAATCTCGTAAAATCAAAGTCGAGTCTTTCGAAGATCTCGAAGGTAAACCTTCATTCCAACCACCAAGATGAATGCAATGAAGCTTGGGGGGCACGCACCTCGATTTACGTTATTATGCTGGGGGCATGCAAACTTATCACGAGTAGTGTTACCGCAGGCTTCAAGCTCGTTAAAAAATAAACCTGCCATGAGCAATGTTTCCACAAAGTTCAAGCTCATTAAAAAATAAACCTAGCCACAAGCAATGTTACTGTAGGGTTCAAGCTCGTTAAAAAATAAACCCGCATCGAGCAGTTTTTAACGTGGACTTCATGATCGTTAAAAAATAAACATAAGCAATGAGCAAATGTTTCCCCCAGCATTTAAGCTCAGTAAAAAATGAACCAATTCCCGGTAAATAATCAACGTGAATGTAGTACTTCAGCCTTTAAAGCCTTGGTCGTGTTCCCATCATCACCTCCACTCTGTATTGGCCAATCATTCACCACCATTTAATTGTTTACCCCTTTTGAGGAACAGCTGCGAAGAGTGATCCCGCTAGCCATCCTTGTAACACTGCCGTGATTGGAAAATTCCAAACCTTACCTGGAATCAGCTGCTACCCAATTTTATCACTCATTCCTCAAAGACAAGTCTCCTTTAAGCTCTTTTCAACTGACTCGTAAAATATGAAAATATTGTTGAGCCATTGGCCTCTCCAACTCGTTAAAGGGACTAGAAGTGCTATCCCTCCTTTAGATTTTAATCTTTTTGGACCTAAGGGATTATTACACAAAAAGATCGAGCGTTTGTTTTGTTCGGCTCGTTAAAGTATCGAAAATTCATCCCTTCTGTATTGTTTTATACTTTTTTGGACTTAAGGGATTAAATGATGAAAAAGGAATTTTGGAGTTTCCTTTACATCCCTTTTCAAACTCTCTAAAATTGAAAAGGACCGAGTTATCTTTTTCGTTAAACTCGTTAGAACCTAATAGCGACAAACTTGTCCATAGCAGACAAGAACGAGTTTCACTATCGCTAGGCTCGTTAAAACATAGCGATGGGTTTGCCCGAAGGGAAAATTATAGAACAAGCATATGTTATCCTCCTCAAGCTTGAAAAAAACAAAGAGGTACTGGTCAGCAATGACTGGGGAAAAATTGGGAAGAAAACTTGAAGAAACTTTGATGGTAGCAAGTCGCTCTTGAACATGACACTTTCACTCCGCATCCAATTCGGGTTGGGTTGTTTCATTCACCGGTCACATCACCATGGTCCCATCACACCATCCACATTTGGGGGTTAATGCTACCAATCCATCATGTCAGTGTCGCCGATATTTTCAAGAGAAGTCACTCAGAGAATTCACCTGTGTCTCACCCGCTGTAATACATTTACGCTCCATTCTTTCATGACCGCCACCCTGAACATTATATCACCAGATCGTTTTCACCTCCATTAAAATCATTTTCTCTGTTCCGTGTCATTGATGTGGGATTAATTAAGGCCCTCCTATGACAGATTGCTTCTTGTCGACAACAGCTCATTATCCAAGAATTCAATCTAGGAACACCCCTTCCAGTACTTTGAAGCTTGCATGCCTCAATGGCAAGTTTCTCACTTCCGGCGACAGGTTTACATCAATGGCCTTCGACCGAAAGATTTTGCGTGGTGTTCGACACCAAGTCCTTTATTCACACCATGTGAATTGTACTGCAATACCTTGAGGGTCATTATCATTATCAGTGATTCCTGTCGCGCCTGTTAACATCTTACATCATTGGCTGGTAATCAGGCGATGTCTTTCCATGTTCGACTCCAGAACATCTCTCACATGGATCGACTTGTACTTCGAGGGAAGATTGAACGAGATTGAAGACCCCGGATCTAGTTTCATCCATCCGGGCTGCGATATATATTCAGGGAAATAAAGACATCAAATGTACATCATTGCTGCACAGATAATCATCCAATCAAAGGGATGATGGCTCTACCAGAATCATCAGTCTACACTCAGACGATTGTCTGTCCTATGTACATGAAAATGAATTTATAAAGCTGAGCATGGGAATGCCCGCCTCAGCTAGATCATGAAAATATTATGAAGATAATGTATTGTGTTGTATCTTATTACAGGTCTCCTCCCAGCTTGAAAGAACTTCGGATCCTCATGATAAAGCATTTCACCTGACATTAAAAAAAAAAAGTATTAACAACCTCATGCTTTAGGGGGCAACTGTTATAGACATTTTTGGTCACTGCAACCCCAAGCATAAAATGTCCATAAACCAAGGGCTCCTAAGTCCCTAAAAGTGTTGTTCTAACCCCTAAAGGAACAAGGTCAACTGATTACAGCTTCTCCCAGAAGTTCTCCATGAAAAACTACTCAGAACTGGTCAAAACAGGATCATTTCACCTGCTCCATAGGCAAAGTGCGTTGCATCTCACCTAAGTACACTCTGTGGGTGCGTTGCATTTCAAAAAGCCCTTCTATCTGGTGCGATGGGCGAGAAGTGACAAATGGCAGTGTCAATCCGCGAGGTGGAGAGGCATGGAATCTTCCATAAACTTCTCCTGTGACACTTGCCTCTCTAAATTCGACCAAGGATGAGTAAGAGATAATCAATCTTCAAGTGGAAGCAAGAACTATCAGAGGGAAGACACTAATCAAATAACAAGCTGACTCATCTCCCTTACAGATGTCTATATATGGATCCCTCATCCCAGAGATCCAGAGGCTGGAATTTTGCATCTTGTAAGGAATTGTTGTTGGTTTCTTGAGGCAACATCATAATGTTGGGTGATCTAAGCTTTGCATGAGGTGAAGAAGGGCTTACTTGCTGAGAGGATGATGCTGGGTCAGAACAACTGGTTGTAACTCTCTTGGCTCTTTCTTGATTATCAATAAAAGCTATTCACGTTTTCCTCCATATTCTTGTGTCGTTTATGTTTTATGCATTTGTATGGTCAATTTACATCTGATCCTAGATTGTTTATGATAATAGATCCATGTTCTTGTATAGTGTTATGCTACTTTGATTCTACAGGTACTCTGTGAAGCTGGGTGTACAAGGAAGCAAGTAGCAAAGGACTATCAGAAGAGAGAGGAATCGAACTAGGTGTTACACTAAAAAATGTCACCATGACTATTTACAGTTAGTATGGCTCAATCAACAGTCATGCTACCCTCTTAGGCAAGTCTTATGCCTCTGCTCTCCATGTCAAACTCCAAAAAAGATAGAAAGTCTTTCTAAATGTATTTATCTCTGGGGACGCAGGTTCTCTCAACCTTACCTGCGGGGACGCACCCAATGTTCACAAAAACTGCGTCTTTGGACGCTCTGTATGTAAAGGTGCAGGTGCGTCCCCCTGAAAAGGTTAAAATGCGCAAGTTTCATCTTTAAAAAGTCACTTGTGGTCATTTCTAGAGCATTCTAGAAGGTTGTTCGACGTGTATTGAGCGCCTCCAGATGGTTCATGCACTCCTACCAAAGAGGAACTTATCCCATCAATAGGGGAGCTATCCCATCCAAAGAGGGGATTATCCCATTGATGGTGGACCTGATTAACTTCCTCTTGAGCACTATAAATACAGGCATTGGGCCAGAAGGAGGGGAGGTTGAAAGCTATACATTTCTAAGGGTAAATGCTGCAGGAATTAGGACTCCCATTTAGAAGCTTGTGAGGAGAGATTGCCATCTTTGCTTGTTCTATTTGGAAGTGGGTGAGCTTTGTCAAAGTAAAGGAACACTCTTGTGGACCCTGGAAGGAGCTTGCACAACACCAAGGCTCAGGTTGTAATGGTTCCTTTTGATTACCTTTAATGCAAATTAGTCCATTCTTCTCAATAACTTGTTGTTTATGAGTTATTTCATGTACTCCTTGGTCTATATGTTGAATATGCTTTGTTTTATGTTATAATCAGGTGCTATTTAATTGTTTGACTGTTGGTGATTGCAGGTTTTGGAGAAAAGGAGGAACTCATCCAGATCAACAAAGCTTGGACTTCTACAACAGCGTTTGGACAAAGGTAAGAACGAAACACTTGATTTCTCATATCACAATGCATGTTTAGAGAAGGATAGTTCTAGTTTGTCTTGTTTGTCATTAGAATGTCTTAGACTTCTAGGAAGGTCGTTTGTGTCCGCACTCTTGACTGATTCCGTGTGACACTAGGAGCCAAGCGCAAGACAGAGGTTGGTCTTCTTTATTCTTCTATCATCTATCTTTCATAAAGGAAAACGAAAGTAGTTTTACTTTGTTTGTTTCTAAGGTAGCTACCACACCTTAGTGGGATTAGCAGTTCTGCATAGACACTTTTCCCTGTAACAATTGATACTCATCCATGTAGATTCATTCACTAAAAGGTGAAAAGATAGTGAATGAATCAGTTTCCTTTTATATAGAGGCAAGTTGTTTCATTGCCTATTTTTCAGTTCCTTGTTTATATATGGTTGAAACAGCTCCTAGAATGATGAGCTCGACCCCTAGAGGCATGTGAAGGAGTTAGGCTTGTCTATATCATGTAATTTCTCAGTCATTTTTAGGGTTTGACACTTGGGATTGCTTGGCACTACATTGTACATTTGATTTCTGCATTTTTGGCAAAGGAAAGACCTAGGTTTGCAGCACTTTTTGGGATCCCTGTGGCTCTGTGTTTTGATGGTGTTCTTCTCTATGTAATTTTTAAGTTCACTGATATTTGTGTGTACCACTTCCTTTCTCTTTTGCTTCTGAAATTAAACAAATGAGTGACAAAGGTAGAATTCATTATCTTGTTGTGCTCTGCCTTTCAGTTCTTTTTAATTTTAAATGTTTTCTTCATTTTGAAGAGGATCCTTGATACCCTCTTTCCCTCTTTATCTTCTCATCAATCTAAACCCTCCATCTTTACAAATCAAAGCATCAAAACAATTGCCTTTCTTGCCCCAATCAGAACTCTACAAAACTGGCCTTCATCCCCGAACCCAAATTTGCCTTTCCCTTGATTCCAACAAAACCCCCAAAAAATCAAATCAAATCCTTGCACTTCATACCTAGCCTAAGATCAGTAGATATTTTAGTCATCTCAAGCCCCCAAAGATCATAATTTGTTGAGATTGACCCGGAGAGAGCCCTGTCATGTCCTCGTAGGGCTAGCTACGAGGCTGAGCGTGGTTTGATGTTGGTCCTGGATCCTGCCTTTTTAGCCTGAGGTAAATCTAGGCTCTAATAGGACCTACAATAATCATTGTACTTATTATTGAAGGCTTGTTGCATTTTAGCCCAGGTAGTGATGATGTCCCTAGGTAAACCCATGAACTAGTGCAAGGCTGCATCTTTGAGGGTGGATGTGAACAATTTCAACTTCTGGTCATGAGAGGTATAATCATAAATTTTTCATATGACAACAAACTCAACCAAACAGGTAGCTGGGTCCTCTCAGGTTAATCCATGGAAGTGAGGAAGGGTAGATGGGCTTATGTTTTTCATCCTTGCATCTCCATTAGTTTCTCTGATGGGAAAATCACCCTCGGTTTTGTTTTCATCTCCATCTATGTTTTCAATCCCATTTCTATTTTCATCCATGGTGTAGGTTGTTGGAATGGTTTCTTCTTCTTCTTCCCAATAGGCTCTTTAAATATCTCTGGTTGTTTGCCTAACGGTTCCTCTAGCTCACAGCCACCGAAGAAGAGGGAAGGTTGGTTGTTAGATGCGGTGGGGGTATTTGGAAAAAAAATTCCTAAGTTGTCTTTACTCCTATAAGGCATGAAATGAATTTGTTTTTTTCTTTTTTTTCAGGGTTTTTTTCAAAATTACTTGGATAATGGAAAGAAAGCAGGATTTGCGACTATTTGTTGAATGAAACTACTTGCACAATGGAAAGAAAGAAAATATTTGCAAATATTTGATGAATGGAACTACTTGCATAATGGAAAGAAAGAAAATATTCCAACTATCTATTGAATGAAAAACAAAAAGGCAAGTACAAGTCACATCTACTTGGACACCTCCGCAGAAATGACGCAAAAAAGTGATGAGCTCCAGTATTGTAGCAAGGATGCTGCAACTCCTATGGCTATCAACTTTACTTCATTAACTCGGAGTTCGTACAAACTTGGAGGTAACAATGTTGTTTACACAGTAGATGCAATGGTCTACTCTTGTCACTCTTCAACCGAGGTGATAGACCACTAGGGTTTTTCAAACCAATCTTCTATTGACTATAAGGAGTCTGACTACCAAATAGAAAAGGAAAAACTATTCTTAATGCAGAAATGAAACGTTTCCCTCTCTAGGAAATGAAAGTGTTGAATTAGAAAATGCCATAAAGTGACATGAAATCATGTAGATAAGAATCTACACATATTGCTTGCAAAAGAGACCTAACTTAACCTTGCATCTAACATCTAGTTATCAGGACTAAATAAGCATGGAAGTTATCCTAACACTAATGTGATTGTTGCATGCATGTACTAACTATAAATATCAGAAAATCCTTTTTTATTTTCAATTTTATGAATGTAAATGCTAATTGAACCAATTTGATCTTTTGCAGGGGAGACAGGTATGGGGAAACAGGTCCAGAATGGGGTGGATGGTATGGAAGCCAAGTGGAGGCCTAACCTAAGCTCAGATTATCATTTCTGCTCAATTCAGTCTTAAAACAGGTTTCCATAGGTTTTCCTGTAGTACTATAGGATGTCCTAGTTCTACTATAGGATACCCTGTTTTACTATAGGAAACAGGTTGAAAGTTATGGGGAGGTAGGAGAGGTAGAATAAAGTGTGGGAAATGTGTCTAATGGGGGAATAAGGCATCGAATAGGTGCACATTACCCAAGGCTTAGCCCAAGTCTTCAAGATGGTTGGACTTTCTCAAGGAAGATGTCCACTTTGCTATAAAACATAAATTCAAGTTAGGGTTTGGTGGACTTTGGCAGTGTAGGTGGAGAATACTTGGATGACGCTGGTGAGATGAGGTCTCCCTACAGATCAAAAATCCTACAACAACATGCATTATTTTCTTCATTTATGCATAACTTCATTTATATATGGAAAAGATAGGTTGAATTTAGGAAAAATAGAGCTATTAATGGCTAATGGACAACTCTATGAATGGAAGTGCTTCCAAACAATATCAAACTCAAGAAACCAAAATGACAATTGTAGGTACTTCTAAGGAATTGAGAAACAATGATCTATTCAAGAGGAAATCCTAAGTTATGCAGTGATCAAACAATAAATTTGTTTTTGGGTTGTGAGAATGGGACACTCAAACCATGATCCCATAAGCGAGATGAGGCAGAGGCCACTACCACATGCTTTTCTGAAGTATTTACTTTCACTATTGTGCCACTGATCTATCTGTTCACTAATTGAATCAAAGTAAGTAATCATCCAAATACTTGCAGATTAAACAAAATAGAAATCACTTCAGCAGCTAACTATGAATGTAATCTAATCATACATATACAAAAATATGAACCTCTACTGCTAGGGTTGGGCCCTAACCCAAGAGCTTTAGCCCTCTTAGTCAACTTAGTGCTGGACCAAGGAAATGCTCCTCATTCTCATCAAAATGTCAAAAATACATAAGAGTAATCAATCACAATGTCTTAGCTCAAAAATGCCTCTTGGCTACAACAACAAAAAGTTGAATCCTAATGAGGCCCTAGGCCTTCTTATTTATACAACTGAAGCTACCAACAACTTCCTTAAAATTAGGGAGGCTTGACTCCCAAACTCAAGATTAACTTGTCTTCAACTATCACTGGCTTGGCTGCTAATGACCTCGGTGGGCTTGGTTGCTTGTAACTCCAAGTTGATGATATCTGGTGGAGGAATATTTGAGTGATTAAGGAGTTAAGGAGGGAGATTCAATCTCCTAAAATACCTCTTGCTTGTCTATTTCGAGTTGTTGCACTTAAATTAGCCAAAAACTACTCCAAATCCTGCAATTAATGCACATTAGGCCACATGACATAACATCTCATCTTTACCCTTCTCACTAAGAAAAATATAATAAAATATGTAAAGAAATGTGAGAAAATTTGATTTTAATAAGCTGTAGATTGGCATTAAGGTCCACATAATTTACCTATTTATGAGCCTCATCACACACCATTCCAATTGGTATACATTCTGGAAGCAAACCTTCCTATTTAGTGTGAAATTTCATCTTTGAAACTTGTCGTCGAGCTCCTCCCTGCCACTTCTGCAAAAGAAGAGTGTCTCTTACATCTGATGCGCTTAGATGACATCGGCGTGATGCCGCGGTGGCTAATGAAGCACATAAGAAACACATTAAGGCACAATATGAAAAGTATGTCAAGCCTCGTGTATTTTCGAAGGTGACCTTGTCTTATTATATGATAAAGAGTATTATAATTTCGGATCAAGGAAGTTGGAGCCAATGTGGCTAGGTTCGTACATTGTTAAATGTTTTCTTGCTAAAGGGACCTACGAGCTTGTTGATTTTGATGGAGTTCCATTGGTGCAACCTAGAAATGGGTTGTACCTTAAAAAATACTATGCTTAAGTTACTTTTTCATAGTGCACTGTGTACATGTTGTATATATGTGTGTTGAGTGTGTTTTCAATGTGTTCCCTTCAGAGTTTCCTACGATTTCTGTTAATCCTATTTACATTTGGTTTTCAAATGTTGACATCCCTTCAACCATATGTTGGTTATGTTGATGGCACTAGTTGTAGTACTCGGAACCTTTCTTCTGCATCATGGGCTATATATGATCTGAATGGTGAGATAGTGAGTTTCAAAGATATTTGTATCGATCTCTCTACCAATAATATCGTTGAGTATAGCACAGTGATCGAACTATTGTCTTATTTTATTTCTCATGGTATCCACCATATAGTTATCAGACTTGACTAACAACTTGTAGTACTACAGTTGCAAAATATCTATTCAATTAGAAGTCCAACTATGTTTTGTATGTTCTTAAGGGTTCATATTCTCGAAAGATATTTTGATTATATCAAGTATCAACACATTTCTAGAAGTCTAAATATATTTATAGATGCATTGGAAAACGATGTTTTAGATAGACATTTGCGACATATGTAAATTAAATTAAATTCACACCACATACATTGAAAGAGATAATTGAACCATAAGAAACACCGATATATATATATATATATATATATAGATATAGATATATCAAAATTTGGTTTTACAAAAACTTGTTCTTGAGACACATATGGCCACACAACCTGTCATATCAAAAAATATACATGCAGTCAAAATATGGTTATATAGCCTCCTAGTAGACTAATCATGATTCTCATGATAGCAAGCCACATCATGAGCCATCTTGCATAGTAGTTGTTTGATACGGCTAGGCACACCAATAGTATGACACTACCATCTCTTAGGGATCTGATCGACCCTAGTCTCGAATATGCCCTGGGTCAATCCCTCCATGTGTCGCTCGGCCTATGCAAGAATCTCAACTACATTGAGGTCTTGCAATACCTCTCATCCCCCTGTAACAGCTTGTACTATAACTGGTCACTGTTGTGGGCCTCCTGCATGCTAAAGATAGGAAGAACCTATAGATTGAACGAGTCCAACATCTGTATGTAAAAATCGATAGTTAGTATCGGATACATAGAAAATACAAAAAAAATAATGTAAAAATTAAAAAGTGATCAAAATGTTTTGTTTTACCTATAGTACACCATCACTTGCCATTAGGAAGCACGAGCTCTAGGTCTCAATGAAAATCCATCCCTGCATAAGGGTAATCTTCAATCATAATGAGTTGTTGGGCACAAGCCAACTTGGCCTAGAATTTGATGAAGACTCCACATTTTTGGAGTGTAGTTCGAAGTAAAGGATGCAGCAGAGTGCGAAGTGGACTGCACAGTGGATCAGTGAAGCACCAAAGTGAACCGTGCAGTATATGGGCTTCAGAGCGGGCCAAAGCCCCTCCCTTTTTGTAACAGAATACTATTTGTATATGATGAATGGTTTTCAGACCATAGTAGCTTGTATCTGGGGAGTCCATAGTATATGGACTATGGTATTGTAATGATAAACCCTCTTTGTAATAGTATATAATAGGGTCAAGTAATAAAGAGATAAAAAGGTTGTAAAAGGACATCAGGAATTGATATATTCATGTGCATCTAAAGAAATACCTCAAAGTGAGTTGCGCACAGTTAACAATTTGCATCAGCGGAAAAGAATAGGAAGAGAAATTAGGCTTAGTGCGCATATAAGAGACTATGAGATGGATCACATTACTCTAGATCTAAGATCTAAGGCTAATGTTGTGAAAAAGTAGACATGGGATTTAATGTGTAATCCGAAGTTATAGTGGTCACCTATTCAGCCAAGGATGGAAAATCAGCAGAAGGTATTCCCCTTAGGGAGACTATCAGGTGTGACGGTGGACATTGAAGGAGTTCGCACTATGATTGACTTTGAAGTAATAGAAATTGTGGATGATAGTAACCCCTATCATGCATTGCTTGGACTTGATTGGGCATTAGATAACATGGCTATAATTAACTTAAAGAAGGGACAAATGATATTTGAAGGGAATAATAGGAGGGTAATTGTTCCCTTGGATCCATCAGAAGGAGAAAGGTATACAGAGCCAAATAGAGAAGAATATTGTGCAGCTGATATAGATAATATCTATCAATTGATAGCAAAGGAACATGATTTTGTTAACCCTACTGCAGAGGGAAAGTTAACTTGGGAACATGATAGTTCTTGTGCATCAAACTCAAAATAAGAATTGGAGAATTGGCATAATAGGCCACATGAAGTATTTACAAGGCACTGTGCAAGAGTTAATAAATCAGTTCACTACATGACATATGAGATATGTAACCTGCCTTCTTATGATGCCTTAGGTAATGTGAATGTTTTTCTTAATGATTATGAGGAACAAGTTCCAAAAAGTCAAAGATTGTTAGCTTTGGATATAGCTCTAAAAACTACTCTTGCTAGATGGTGGGGTACACACAACACGAATATAGAAGGTTGGCAGGAATGTCGAAGGTTGATGTGGATAAGATTTGGTCAGATAAACATAGAGATAGAGTTGAAATATGATGGTGAAATCAATCCCAGGGGGCATATCCAGTTATGTACTATAAAATGGAAGGAAATTCCACAACAAGAATGGGTACATGGGTTCATTCATACATTGGAAACAATTCCTCAAAATTGGTACTTGGAAACAGAGCTTAGACATGGTACTACGAGATGGGCAGATATGGTTGATGGGTTTATATTAAGATTTATCTTTGAAGATGATTTCCCATATATAGATTCAACCCTTCAAATAGTTAAGAAGAAAATATTTGAGAATTTAGTTCCAAGGACATGGTAGCAACTTGATTGGGTTTCACAGATATAACATGCACTAGAATGCTATAACCTTATTATAGAAGAAGAAGAAGATTCTCACAACATTGACATAGCAGAATCATAAGGACACCGTGAAGTAAATGGACTTGAGCCAGAGATACCAGATATAACAAAGCCAGTAAAGACAAAGAAAGTAAATATAATATCAGAAGAGGAAACGAAGTTTGAAACTATAGGAAATTATTGGGATGAAGAAACAGTCAGAAAAGTGAGAGAATTGCTTCATGAGTATTAGGATTTGTTTCCCACTAAGTTTTTAGAAATGAAGGGTATAGTAGGAGATTTAGGAGTTATGAAGATCCCACTTAAGCCTGATGTGCAGCCAGTAAAGCAAAGACCTTACAAATTGAATCTGAAGTATAAGGAGAAAGTAAAAGTTGAGTTGGATAAGATGATAGCAGCACGGGTCATTGAATCTATGGAAGAATCAGAATGGGTAAGTCCTCTGGTGTTACATTAAAAGAGAACTCAAGGAGAAATCAGGATCTGTGTTTATTTGAAGAATTTGAATGATGCATGCTTATATGATCCTTTTCCTACCCCTTTCACAGATGAAGTATTAGACAATGTAGGAGGGCTGGAAGTTTATTCATTTACATATGGATTTTCAGAATATCATTAGATTAGAATTGCACCTGAAGAATGACATAAGACTACCTTTGCTACAGAATGGGGTTCATACCAATATGCAATGATGCCTTTTGGACTGTAGAATTCCCCTACCATATTTTCAAGAGTGGTAGTCTCAACTTTCAACGAATATATCCACAAGTTTCTAGACATATAAATTGATGATTGGACAATATTTGGGTTGTTAATCAAACATACTAGAAGTTTAAGACTTATGTTGGATACTAGTAGACAATATTATATCTCCCTGAACTTAAAGAAATGCATATTTTATGTACCTTTTGGTATATTGTTGGGACATATTGTTTGCAAACAAGGATTGATGGTGGACCGTGCAAAAATTTCTATTATTGTGAACCTACCTCCACCAAAGACAGTGAGACAACTTCGCACTACATTGGGACATACAAGATATTATAGGAAGTTTATCAAAGGATACGCTCAGATTACTGTGCCTATGGAAAATTGTTGAAGAAAGATGTCACTTTTCAATGCGATGCAAAATGTCAAAAGAACCTTGACATATTGCAGGAAAAGTTGGTAGTTGCTCCTATACTATTTTTCCCTTATTGGAATAAGGAATTTCATGTACATGTGGATGCTTCTTGTATAGCAAGTAGGAAACTATCTAAAGATGAGAAGAACTACACAACTATAGAAAGGGAAGGATTGGAAATGGTATATGCCTTACAAAAGTTTAGACATTATTTATTGGGATCACATTTCAAGATGTCTACAGATCATTATGAATTAAAGTATTTGGTTAATAAGATTGTTTTAGAAGGGAATATTTGTAGATGGTTATTGTTGTTCCAAGAATATGACTTTGAAATTGTTGTTAAGCGAGGAAGACTGAATGCAGGACCTGATCATTTCTTAAGATTTGAAATAGGTGAAGAACCAACCAATATAGAAGATAATCTCCCTAATGTGTAGCTATTTGCAATCAGAATTGCAGATGATTTTTTTACAGACATTATTCAGTTTTTGAACATAGGAATGGCTCCTTCAGAATGTACTATGAAGCAGAAGAAGGAATTAGTGGCGAAGGCACCTGATTTTTCATTGATAGTGGGCAACTTATATAAGATGGGACCGTATGAGATACTACGTAGATATGTTCCTGGACATGAAAGGAAAATCATTCTAACCGAGGCTCGTGTGGGTGCAACTAGTGGACATTATGCAGGAAAATCTACTGCGCAGAATATTTTCAGAGCATGATTATGGTGGCCTACACTACATAGAGATGCAAAGGAGTATTGCAGAGCTTGTGATATATGCCAAAGAATAGGAAAACCTTCAAGAAGGGATGAGATGCCACTGTTACCACAAGTTACATTACAGGCTTCTGATAAACGGGCTATTGATTTTGTTCGACCTATCAATCCGCCTGGAAATAGGATTGGTGTGAGGTACATAATTACTACAACTGATTATCTGACAAGATGGGCTGAAGCACAACCAGTAAGAGATTGCGACACAAAGACTGTTGTGAAGTGCATTTTTGAATACATATTGTCTATATTTGGGTATCCAAATATCTTGATGAGTGACCAAGGTTCACAATTCCTGAACAAGAATATTGAAGCATTAACTGAGGAATTTCAAGTTTATCATAAAAAAGTAGTCCTTATCACCCTCAGGCCAATAGAACTGTGGAAGCATTTAACAAGATTTTGGAGAATTCACTGACTAACGTATGCAATGTAAACAGAGATGACTAAAACCTTAGGATTTTGTTGTAGTGACTGCAACACCCTCCAAAATTTTGGCCTACATCCAATTTCGGATCCTCCTTTGAGAGTTTTACTTGATGACTGCACGCACTCAGGTTCACTCTGTGAGCTCATGTGAGTCTTCACACCCACCTTGCTTGATCATTCCACCAATAACTTTTTCATGTTGATGTTAATGTCATGCTTGCGACCATCTTCTTGTCATACACAAGGTCTTTGCTTCATGTGCATTTGTTGTGTTCGCTATGTAAACATCTGTCACACTCACACATGGAGTCATATACACTGTCGCACAAGCATCGTCGAGGTCATCCAACAATCAATCATAAGCGTCGTGCTTGTCCCTCACATCATTGGTCAGTCATGTTGAGCATATGTGTCTGGATGGTTTGAGTTGTCTCGTTGTTAAGTCATGTAAGTGTGTGTTTGCAAGATCATGTATGCACCTTTTCACTCATTCACACACTTAGTCATTTTGCTAAATTTATGACGACCGGATTACCCTCTGATAGCCAGACCTTCACCCCACCATTGACTCGATCAACTGTCACCCAGAATAGCGTAGAAGCACCAAGCAAGCCATTTCAAGTTGCACTGCCCGCAAGCAAATCAATCAACCCTCATGTTGGTCAACGGGGAGAGTTTGACCCCACAGCCACCTCGGGACTGACTCCCCTCAAAACTTTTGTAGAGGGTGTAGACCTTGCCCACTCCGCTGACTGAGAAAATTGCGGAGATAGGCCAAACAGACACCTAGTGCCTGTCCCTATCTCCCTCAGAAAATTACATAATTTTTCCAGCCATCCCTTCAGTCAATCGACCGGCTGCTCACCCAAAAAACTATGCAGTTTTCATGAGGAATCCCTCTACTGCCTAGCAGTCCACTTGGCTCAAAAAATGTGTAGAGGTGATTAGCAGGCCATCCTCATAGAATCAACGTAGTTTTTCCCACTAGCAGCTCCCGGTAGCCGACTACCAATTCCCCTCAAGAATTCTGTAGTTTTTTCTACCAAGCTACAGCAACTGACTGCCAGTTCCCTCCAAAAATTATGTAGTTTTTGCTACCAAGCTCCCGATAGCTGACTACGAGTTCCCCTCAGAAATTGTGCATTTTTTGTTGCCAGTTGTTATAGACATTTTTTGGCACTGCAACCCCAAGCATAAAATGTCCATAAACCAAGGGCTCCTAAGTCCCTAAAAGTGTTGTTCCAACCCCTAAAGGAACAAGGTCAACTGATTACAGCTTCTCCCAGAAGTTCTCCATGAAAAACTACTCAGAACTAGTCAAAACAGGATCATTTCACCTGCTCCATAGGCAAAGTGCGTTGCATCTCACCTAAGTACACTCAGTGGGTGCATTGCATTTCAAAAAGCCCTTCTATGGGGTGCGATGGGCGAGAAGAGACAAATGGCAGTGTCAATCCACGAGGTGGAGAAGCATGGAATCTTCCAGAAACTTCTCCTGTGACACTTGCCTCTCTGAATTCGACCAAGGATGAGTAAGAGATCATCAATCTCCAAGTCGAAGCAAGAACTATCAGAGGGAAGACACTAATCAAATCACAAGATGACTCATCTCCCTTACAGATATCTATATATGGATCCCTCATCCCAGAGATCCAGAGGCTGGAATTTTGCATCTTGTAAGGAATTGTTGTTGGTTTCTTGAGGCAACATCATAATGTTGAGTGATCTAAGCTTTGCATGAGGTGAAGAAGGGCTTACTTGCTGAGAGGATGATGCTGGGTCAGAACAACTGGTTGTAACTCTCTTGGCTCTTTCTTGATTATCAATAAAGCTATTCAAGTTTTCCTCCATACTCTTGTGTAATCTATGTTTTGCGCATTTGTATTGTCAATTTATATCTGATCCTAGATTGTTTATGATAATAGATCCATGTTCTCGTATAGTGTTATGCTGCTTTGATTCTACAGGTACTCTGTAAAGCTGGGTATACAAGGAAGCAAGTATCAAAGGACTATCAGAAGAGAGAGGAATCGAGCAAGGAACCAAGCGCAAGACAGAGGTTGGTCTCCTTTATTCTTCTCTCATCTATCTTTCATAAAGGAAAACGAAAGTAGTTCTACTTTGTTTGTTTCTAAGGTAGCTACCACACCTTAGTGGGATTAGCAGTTCTGCATAGAAACTTTTCCCTGTAACAAAATGGCGACTCCGCTGGGAAGCGACTATGTTGTTTGTTTATCTGCATTTGTTTACTTTATAAACTTACAAACGGAGCCTGAAGTTGAGCCAGGTAGCTTTCAAACTGCATTTTCTATGCAAATGCAAAGTAGATAAATGTCGCTTCAGTCAATCTCTGGGTTTTGTTTATGAATTAAATAACTGATTTACAAACTCTCTAATTGCCCTTATGGTGGCTCTAGTAACCTTGTTAGATCTACCCCTGTTGTTGATTTACTGATTACCACTTGCTCGGCCAAAATCCCTGAACTGAACTGCAAACTGTGACCCGGAACCCAAGCAAAGTCTCATCCCTAGCCCAGCGCACTCGTTGTTCTGTGAATCTCAAATTCATCGCACTTCCTAAGTGTAGTAGGTGCACTGCATTTCAGATTCACTGTGTTACAGGTGTGTTGATCAGACTAGGCATTGTTCCTGAATTTTGGTTTCTGTTCACTCTTTTCAGATCTATTCAAGAATTTTGTTGCCTGTAGTTAGTACACCTCTGTTTGAAACCCCTTTCCTTGCTGATATTCCGCCTCCATTGTGCAAAGAACTGTAAATGTTTTTGTGTATTTGTTGAGTCATTTTCAGTTCTCTTTTGCAAAAAAGTAACGTAATTGTACTGTCGTTTCTTGATTTGAAAGTGTCGCAAGTGTCATTTTCAGTCATAGAAGAGAGTCTGATTGCTCTTGATAGTCGATTACCCTGTTACTATTGTATTTGATCTGAATTAGTAGTTTTTCTAGTGTCAAAAGCAAGTCTTCATTTCCAAATCGCAAAGTGTTGTCATTGTCTTCATCTTGATTTTGAAAAGAAACTTGTTAGTAATTGTCGCTTTGAAAAGTAATTCAGATTTGCGCATTAGCTTTCTTTTATCATTCACATATTAAGAAGGCTGAAAAAAAATACATGCATGTGCATTTGCATTTACACTGTTTGATTGGTTTGATTTAGGACAGTGCATATAGTGTGTGCTCTTTGCTCTTTGTTGAGAGAATTATGTCCTTCTTTCCTTAGTAGCTAGGATTTTCATTGCACAAAGAAGATAAAAAGACTGTTTATCATCTTATATTGCATTTTAGGAATTGTACATCTACATCATGCGGTGAACCTGAAAGGAAAATTTCTTAAGCAAGATCAACTATAAAATAAATTTAATGAATCTAACAACGCTTTGGAACCTAACGCACAACATCTAGAAGTCTAGGCTAGAGACATATTCCGGCGTTGTAAAGCATGGTAACTGTTGTTCTCACTGTTGGTTGGGTGATTCCTCCACTTTGAGACGATAAGTGCCAGTACGGACTTGTGCTCCCACGTACCGTCGAGTATATTTTGGGAGACCACAATAGGCTTAATCCTTTATCCATAGGAAGCCGTGTCTACCACCCTATCGATCGCAATGCACTGAACACAGCATTCGGGAAGATTGACTGTTGTACCGTAAAAAGTATTCTGCAGTTTTGCGATTGGTTTGGTAATCCCTCTACCTAGATTTCCAGAGTAGTCTCTTTCGTTCCTTTTCAGACTCCTTAACGGAAAAGGTCCATCTGAGCACTTGTCACTTCAGGCTCATTAAAAATCAAAGGTGACTAGAGTCATCTTTTGTTTTTTCTCGACTCTTTAAAATTAAAAAAACAAGTTGTGTCAAAGCATCTAAAATTTATTTTAAACGGAATAATTGTCACCTTTCCTATGTTGTTCCTAGGTTGAGAAAATGGAGTCTACCAACCAAGGAGTTCCCCTTGGAGGAAATCCTAGTCCCTTCTCCTCTTGGGGAGATGTTGGTGCACCCCAAATGGCCACATTGTCACCTCCAGGATTGACGATTGGCTTGCCCATATGGCTTTTCTCAACCTCCGTCGTTCAGAACACCACGATTCCTGAACAATCGGGTCAGCAACTAGACAATTCCAGAGTTACCCCCCAACCCTCGACTTCATCCAATTCTTCTTCTCCTCCTTCCTCTTCGGTTGATGGGGCTGGTAAAGCCAAAAATCAAGTATCGGAGAAGAAGAAAGAAAAGAAGAAGAAAGAGAAGAAGAAGAAGCCTAAATCACCATGTGTCATTTGCAAAGGAGACCACTATCATAGATATTGTCCCTACATCCCTCGGATCTTAAGGGACTAGTCTCCTCGTTTGCACAACCCGGTGTCGTCAACCTCTGATGATCATGTTGAAAACACACTGTCGACTAGTGAAAGTGAAGTCCCTGGACAAAAAGGAAAGTGAAAATTTCCTTGTAAACTGTGTGAAGGCGATCACGTCATCCACCGTTGTCCCTTCTTAGACGAGGCTAAAAGAGTTTTGGACAATCGTCCGGTTCCACCGTTACGACTTCCTCCTGGAAATAAAAACTCTTGCCAAGTCCGTCGCTAGTTGAAAATCCGGCTGACCCGCCCAGGTGGTCAGCTTAAGCATCTATCATTGAAGATAAACCTTCTGAACCCATACCAGACAAAAGTCAAAAGGTCGAGGCGGCAGTTGACCCGGTCTTGCCTTCAGAGGTTCCATCTTCAGGTGATACAGTCACCGAAGAGAACAAGGATGACACACGTCCAAATTATTTTCGTAAACACAGACTCCGATGAACATGGGGGAAATTTACCCATTCCTTTACCACAGGAAGGAAGTTCGTCAGAGTCGTACCCGACCGTCTATTCGGTCCCACCTCCAAGCAACCTAGTTGTTTCCTTCGACTGGAATTAGCTAGGCAGACCCCGTTTACCGGCTAGTATACCATTTTGAATCATTGCTCAAATATATAGAATGGTTATGACCGGTACCATCATAGATGAAGGGGCTTCTGTGAGTATCCTTTCCTCAACTGCTTGGAAAGTGCTTGGTTCGCCATCGCTTTTGCCTGAGATGAGAAATCTAACAAGCTTTGACAAAGGAACCAGTCAACCGTTAGGGATCCTTCCCAATGTGCCCATAACATTGAGAGGGAAAACCATTCATATGAACGTAATGGTAGTCCAAGGACCCCTGGATTATAATCTACTCCTTGGACGAGACTATATTTATTGCATGGGAGCCATTGTCTCATCACTCTTTAGAGTAATGTGTTTTCCGCACAAAGGAAGAGTGGTCAAGCTCGTAGACCAGCTTTCATTTCCTGGTTCACACATAGCAAATAGTCATATACCATCCCTAAATGGTCTTTTCACACAAGGAATGTCTCATCAATCCCCAGTCCGTCCTCCTGATGAGCGCGAGTGATTCGGAGGACATGACTGAAACCCAAGGGGCATGCACCCTGGTCTGCTTCGGCAGGAAAACTTCAGATATAGGGTAGGTTTCCGTGAGGGATATATGACTAGTCTGATGCTCCCGTCCGTGATTGGAAAAGGGGGTTGAAATGGAATAAGATTCCCTTGTCAAAGTTATGTGGGTGGAGGCGTCTGCGCCACTCGCCTTTGTCTATTTCAGTAGGCATCGCTGAAGAAGTGTTTTGTTTGCGGTCCAAATAAAACAATCTTTGGTAACCTGAAAGAGGTAAACCTTTCCTGATAAAACGAATGTCTTGTTGGTAGAATAGAAGGTGACCTTGAAACTCTATTTTATACCTAGGGGCATGCAAACCTTTTGGCGTGCAAGCGAAGAGCGATCATTTATTTTTTAAATTTGTAGGTGCTCTAACCCTTTAAACTCGTAGGATTGGTCGTTTCCTAACTTGCATAAAGAAAGGATGTGGGGCAAAGATTTGAAAAATTGTCGTTTTTATATATGAGACATCCTTATTATACGACTGGATATATCGAGTAGTTTTAACGCGGACTTCATGCTCGTTAAAAAATAAACATAAGCAATGAGCAAATGTTTCCCCCAGCGTTTAAGCTCAATAAAAAATGAACCAATTTCCGGTAAATAATCATCGTGAATGTAGTAATTCAGCCTTTAAAGCCTTGGTCGTGTTCCCATCATCACCTCCACTCTATATTGGCCGATCATTCACCTCCATTTGATTGTTTACCCGTTTTGAGGAACAGCTGCGAAGAGTGATCCCGTTAGCCATCCTTGTAACACTGCCGTGATTGGAAATTTCCAAACCTTACCTGGAATCAGCTGCTACACAATTTTATCACTCGTTCCTCAAAGACGAGTCTCTTTTAAGCTCTTTTCAACTGACTCGTAAAATATGAAAAGATTGCTGAGCCATTAGCATCTCCAGCTCGTTAAAGGGACCTGAAGTGCTATCCCTCCTTTAGATTTTAATCTTTTTGGACCTGAGGGATTATTACACAAAAAGATCGAGCGCTTGTTTTGTTCGGCTCGTTAAAAGTATCAAAAATTCATCCCTTTTGTATTGTTTTATACTTTTTCGGACTTAAGGGATTAGATGATGAAAAAGGATTTTTGGAGTTTCCTTTATGTCCCTTTTTAGACTCTCTAAAATTGAAAAGGACCGAGTTGTCTTTGTCGTTAAACTCGTTAAAACCTAATAGCGACAAACTTGTCCATAGCAGACAAGAACGAGTTTCACTATCGCCAGGCTCGTTAAAACATAGTGATGGGTTTGCCCGAAGGGAAAATTATAGAACAAGCATATGTTATCCTCCTCAAGCTTGACAAAAATAAAGAGGTACTGGTCAGCAATGACTGGGGAAAATTTGGGAAGAAAACTTGAAGAAACTTTGTTGGTAGCAAGTCGCTCTTGAACATGACACTTTCACTCCGCATCCAAGTCAGGTTGGGTTGTTTCATCACCATGGTCACATCACACCATCCACATTTGGAGTTAATGCTACCAATCCATCATGTCAGTGTCACCGATATGTTCAAGAGAAGTCACTCAGAGAATTCACCTGTGTCTCACCCGCTGCAATACATTTACACTCCATTCTTTCATGACCGCCACCCTAAACCTTATATCACCAAACCGTTTTCACCTCCATTAAAATCATTTGCTCCGTTCCGTGTCATTGATGTGGGATTCATTAAGGCCCTCCTATGATGGATCGCTTCTTGTCAACGTCAGCTCATTATCCAAGAAGTCGATCTAGGAACACCCCTTCCAGTACTTTGAAGCTTGCATGCCTCAATGGCAAGTTTCTCACTTCCGGCGACAGGTTTACATCAATGACCTTCGACCGAAAGATTTTGCGTGGTGTTCGACGCCAAGTCCCTTATTCACACCACGTGAATAGTACTGTAGTACCTTGAGGGTCATTATCATTATCGGTAATTCCTCTCACACCTGTTAACAACTTACATCATTGGCTGGTAATCAGGCGATTTCTTTGAATGTTCGACTCCAGAACATCTCTCACATGGATCAACTTGTACTTTGAGTGAAGATAGAACGAGATTGAAGACCCCGGATCTAGTTTCATCCATCTGGGCTGCGATATATATTCAGGAAAATAAAGACATCAAATGTACATCATTGTTGCACAGATAATCACCCAATCAAAGGGATAATGGCTCTACCAGAATCATCAGTCTACACTCAGATGATGTTCAGTCTTATGTACATGAAAATGAATTTATAAAGCTAAGCATGGGAATGCCCGCCTCAGCTAGATCATGAAAATATTATGAAGATAATGTATTGTATTGTATCTTATTACAGGTTTCCTCCCAGCTTGAAAGAACTTCGGATCCTCATGATAAAGCATTTCACCCGACATCAAAAAAAAAAAGGATTAACGACCGCATGCTTTAGGGGGCAACTGTTATAGACATTTTTGGGCACTGAACCCCAAGCATAAAATGTCCATAAACCAAGGGCTCCTAAGTCCCTAAAAGTGTTGTTCCAACCCCTAAAGGAACAAGGTCAATTGATTACAGCTTCTCCTAGAAGTTCTCCATGAAAAACTACTCAGAACTGGTCAAAACAGGATCATTTCACCTGCTCCATAAGCAAAGTGCGTTGCATCTCACCTAAGTACACTCAGTGGGTGTGTTTCATTTCAAAAAGCCCTTCTATGGGGTGCAATGGGTGAGAGGAGACAAATGGCAGTGTCAATCCGCGAGGTGGAGAAGCATGGAATCTTCCAGAAACTTCTCCTGTGACACTTGCCTCTCTGAATTTGACCAAGGATGAGTAAGAGATCATCAATATCCAAGTGGAAGCAAGAACTATCAGAGGGAAGACACTAATCAAATCACAAGCTGACTCATCTCCCTTACAGATATCTATATATGGATCCCTCATCCTAGAGATCCAAAGGCTGGAATTTTGCATCTTGTAAGGAATTGTTGTTGGTTTCTTGAGGCAACATCATAGTGTTGGGTGATCTAAGCTTTGCATGAGGTGAAGAAGGGCTTACTTACTGAGAGGATGATGTTGGGTCAGAACAACTGGTTGTAACTCTCTTGGCTCTTTCTTGATTATCAATAAAGCTATTCAAGTTTTCCTCCATACTCTTGTGTAATCTATGTTTTGTGCATTTGTATGGTCAATTTATATCTGATCCTAGATTGTTTATGATAATAGATCCATGTTCTCGTATAGTGTTATGCCTCTTTGATTCTAAAGGTACTCTGTAAAGCTGGGTATACAAGGAAGCAAGTATCAAAGGACTATCAGAAGAGAGAGGAATCGAGCAAGGAACCAAGCGCAAGACAGAGGTTGGTCTCCTTTATTCTTCTCTCATCTATCTTTCATAAAGGAAAATGAAAGTAGTTTTACTTTGTTTGTTTCTAAGGTAGCTACCACACCTTAGTGGGATTAGCAGTTCCACATAAACACTTTTCCCTGTAACACCAGTGTCCCAATAGCCATCTGTTAGTTCCCTCTAGGAATTGTAAATTTTTGGCTGCCAGACTCCTCTTGCGAGTTCCGTCCAGGAATTGCACAGTTTTGGCTGCCAAGCTCCCACTACCTGCTCCTTCCAGAAATTGAACAGATTTTTCCTGCCCAACCTTCCCGCAGCCCAGACTATTCCTCTCAAAAATTGCATAGTTTTGTCCTCCAACTGAGCCAAACCCCACAGACAGTCACCGTCGATCCGGATTTCCCATCTCTATCACCCAATGACTGCTACACAGTTTTCATCAGCAGCGCCTGGAGCCTCCATCCCAGCTTGCAACCTTGTCTCCTCTCCCGGTCACCTACATTCGAAACAATCACGCATCATGGTAGATTAGGAGGTTTATGCATTTGGTGGTGTCTCGTCATGAGTGACTGCAGATATAGGTATACAAAAAAACATGGCGGGACAACGGATGGGATGAGAAAATGGAGTACATGTAGAACGACATGTTCACCAACGGACGAACAAATAATGCATGCAAAGAGATGTGCTCGTGACCTGAAAATTTGCCAAAAATAGTAAATTGTGCTACAAATAAGGAAACTAAAAAATTGAAGAAACAATGGTGGGGGTCCAAATGGAATAGGAGGGTGGCCACCAATCTCCACCTAGATCATGTGGTGAGGTGAATGGTCCCCTCTTTCAACCCAGAATATGCTTGCAACATCATTTCTCAACCGAAATTCCATTCCTGTAGAGTTTCAGGACATTCTATAGTACTACAAGAAACTCTTGTACTAACTATAAGAAATCTTGTAGAAGTCAAAAAATTGCCTACAAACGGGTTTTTGATGCTTGGAAATGAGGATGGATGATGGAGACATGGTAGGCATGGGAGATATGAAGTGAATGAAGGAAGAATGGGGTGTTTCTTGGCTTGCTTCCCTCTAAAATTTGTGTCCTTTGTTGCCTTGAAAACTTGCAAAAATCACATAATTTTATTAGTGGGCAGGTTTGAGGTCCCTGCCATAGCATTTTCTTTTTTTCTTTTCTTTTTTCTCTCCTTTTTTTTGAAAGACACAAAGGTCACCTCAAAGGATTTTTTCAACCTGTTTTCATACCCTAGGTGCCTCAAGGGAGGTTTTCACACAGGGATCTTTTATTTTTATTTTTTTCACTCTTCGGCTGCCTCAAGGAGGTTTTCAACCCAGAAGTTGGCCTTAGGCACCCCATGGATGTTTTCACCAAGGTCCCTCTTTTTTTTCATTTATTTTTCTTCAAAAATAAAATAGCCTTCAAGAATTTGGTAAGTTGGAAGCTAAGACGCCTCCAGTGACATTCACTTCCTTACTAATAGTACTAATAAACTCTTCCTTTTGATGAAGGCCTTTTGTAGGCCTTCCATATGTACCCATTGACAAGCAAGGGGATACCTTATTGATCAATGGTTATGATTTGAACAACCCCATTTTCATGGAAATTTTCTATCATGTATGGGCTCAGCCATCTGGTCATAAATTTTCCTTTGAAGTCCTTGAACCTAGAGTCATATAGCAAAGCCCAATCACCCTCTTGAAAAACTTTGTCTTTGATGTTTTTGTCATGCCAAACCTTTATTTGTACTTTAGTCACCTCTATGTGTAAGAGGGCCTACATTCTAAATTCATCTAACTCATTGAGTTGGAGCAGCCTCTCTTGTTGTGCCCCTGTAACATCTAAACCCAATTGTGCTTCCATTCTCAAAGTGTTGTACTCAAACTCAATGGAGAGCAGATCCTTCTTCCCATAGACCAAATCATAAGGGGTGAAGCCATTGGTTGTCTTCCAAGTTGTATTATAGACCCAAGTGCCCTCCACTAGTCTGTTAGCCCAATATTTCCTACTGTTTCTCACCACCTTTGTGAGAATGCTTTACAATGCTCTGTTGGTAACCTCTACTTGTCCATTGGCCTGAGGATGGTAAAAATTTGACATTTGGTGCTTGATCTTATGTTGACTCAACAGATTCTCAATCAAGTGTGAAGTGAATTCAATGCCTTGATCAGTGACTAGCCCTCTAGGGTACCCAAACTTGTAAAACACATTCTCCCTTAATAACTCAGCCACTTTCTCTTGTGTCACTACCTTGACAACCTTGGTTTCAGCCCAATTTTTCAAGTAATCACTGCACACAATTATGTACTTTTTTTTCCCTAATGGTGGATCAATGGGCCCAATGAAATCCGTGCCCCACTTGTCAAATGGCTCAAGAGTCACTTGAGGTTGCAAAGGCATTTCATCCCTGGGAGTAGGTTTCCCCATTCTTTGGCACTCATCACATCGACTAGTATATCTTCTTGCATCTTGGGGGAGAGTGGACCAGTAGTAGCTAGCTTGTCATACCTCGAAGGTTGTCCTCTTGGCTACAAAGTGACCTCCACAAGGCCCATCATGACAAGCCAGAAGAATGTCAAAAAATTCATCCTCACTGACACATCTTCTCAGAATTTGATTTGGGCCTAGCTTTAAGAGATTTCCCCCAATCCATAGAATGGTGCACTTTTTCTTATAATTATTCTCTTTTCCTTGGATGACAAATTTGGAGGGAGTTGTACAGCCACTAAGTAGTTGCCTATATCAGCAAACCTTGGAGAGAGAGCTAAAATAGTGAATAATTATCATCTGGTAGCTGATCTTCAACCATTCCTTCCTCACCTGTAGGCAAAGCCAGTCTAGACAAAAAATCTCCAACTACATTTTCTCTACCACGCTGATCAATGATAGTTAGATCAAACTGTTGTAACAAAAGAAACCATCTAATAATTTTTGCATTTACATTAGGCTTTTTTATCAAATATTTAATAGCAACATGGTTAGTATGTACAAAGGTTTGGTAACCAGTGATGTAATGTCTAGCTTTATTCAAGGAATGGACAATAGCTAGGAGCTCTTTTTCAGTCACAGTATAGTTCAATTTAGCCTTGGACAATTTTTTGTTGATGAAGTAAATGGAATAAGGTAACTTGTCATCTATCTGGCCTAGAGATGCTCCTATAGCTTTGTTTGAGGCATGAGCATGGATGTGGAAAGGAAAAACCCAATTTGGGCCTCAGAGTATAGGTGCAGTAGTCAACTTGTCCTTTAGGGTTTTTAGGGCCTCTTGGTAGCTTTCTGACCATAAAAATTCAGAGTCCTTGGCCAATAGTCCAAACAAAGGTGAGGCTAATTTGTTGAATTCCATTATGAATCTCCTATAGTATCCATCTAAGCCCAAGAAACTTATGACATCCCTCTGTTTCTGAGGAGTACGGACCCTCTTTATGATAGCAATTTTTATTTGGGTCCACTTGCAGTCCTTCCCAAGATATTAAGTGACCAAGAAAAGTCCCTACATTCATCAAGAACTCACACTTCTCAGGACTAAGGGATAAGTTAATTTCAATGCATTGTACTTTCCCCAAGTTAGCGAGAGCCTCCAAGAAATCACACCCATGGGGGGTGAAATCATCCATATAAATTTCCACAGAGTCATGGACTAGCTCTGCAAAGATGCTTAGGACTACCCTCTAAAAAGTGGCAGGGACATTGCATAATCCAAAAGGAAGGACTCTATAAGAAAAGGCAACCCAAGAACAAGTCAAGTTAGTTTTATCTTGATCCTCAGGATTGATCTGGATCTTATTGTAACCACTGAATCCATCCAGGAAAGAGAAGAATTTCTTTCCTGCAAGACCATCTAATACTTGTTCAATGAAAGGTAGAGGAAAGTGGTCCTTTTTTGTGGCTTTGTTTAGTTCTTTGTAGTCTACATAGATCCTCCACTTCCCATTCTTCTTTGGGACCAGAACCAGAGGAAACACCCACTCACTATCTAAGATGGGTTAAATGAACCCTACATCCAACAACTTTTGCAGTTCTTCTTTAACTATATCTTTGAGGGTTGGATTCATTCTCCTTTGAGGTTGGAACACTGGCTTGCAACCTTCCTTGATGTAAATGTGGTGAGGACACACCAAAGGGTGCACTCCCTTCATTTCCTTATAACTCCAGGCAAGGGCATCCAGAGGATTTCTTAGCATGTCACATAACTCCTTTTCCTGATGTGCAGAGAGAGGGGGGTTGATTTTTAATTTTCTTTCTGGACAAAATTCTATTATCTTGACATGAGTAGGACTTGGGTCAGCTAGGCACAAATCAGTCCAAGGGTTATCTTCAACTTTCTTTATTAACTCCTCAAGAGATATGGTTTTGGGGGGATAATTCTAGAGGATTTTCTCAATCAGGTCGTCTTCATCAGGGTACCCCCCACCTATAGTAGCATCTAGGGTACGGATTGGGGAAGAGTATACATCATCTTCCTCCTCCTCTTCTAACTATAAAGGTAAGGCATGCTCTAGATATGGTTGAGAAGGAGGGTACAAGACCAATTGTTTCGACAAATTCCCATTTTTAATGGTCATATTCCCAGCCCTGCAACTTATGTAAGCATCAGCAGTGGCTAACCATGGCCTTCCAAGGATGAGAGGATAACAATTGAACTTGGTCTTAGGTTGGAGAAATAAGAAGTCAGTAGGGTATTCCCAAGAATCAATGGATACCATCACATCCTCAACAACTCCCTCAAGAGCTATTGTGGATCTGTTTGCAAGCTGCAAGATTGTTGTGGTCTTTCTTAATGATCCTTGGAGATTTAGTTTAAGCATAGTCTCCTTAGTCATCATATTGATGGCATCCCTAAGATCGATCAAGGTATGGGGGACAATGATACCATTGATGTGCACATCTACCACAGGACTTCTAGGATCTAGATACTTCGGGGAAATCACTCGACCCAACATTAAGTCAGATAGTTGTCCCATGACATTAATGGTAGGGGTGTATTTCTTTCACCTCCCAGGATGTTTGAAGAATTTATCCTTTATTAACTTGTTGTAGATTGGGACATCGTTGATAGCTTGGAGGAGCAAGATTTTAACACATAAGTTTTTCAATTCACCTAGAATTTCATTCTCTTCTGCGGTATGCTAGATAGGATGGATTAATCTCTCATGAAAAGGAGGTGGATTGGCTTGATGAACACTTTCCTCCTTTTCCTCTTCAAGCTCATCAGGTGGACATGGAGGTTGATTATCTGGAAGCACTCTTCCAGACATAAGATTGATTTCTTGAATTTCCACAGCATAGGCAGGGTAATATGTTTCCCCACTATAGACCTGTTGTCCCTGTTTGTTGTTCGGGTTCGGACTTGGTTGAGCATGCATATAAAGTTTATTAGGTGGATCAGGGTGAAGGAGTTGTGGTTGAGATGGAGGTGGAGGCATTAAGGCTGGAGATTGGTTGTATGGTGGCCTCAACCCCTGGGATGGTGTATTCCACTAAGGTTGTGGAGGAGCATATGGCTAAAATGATTGATTGGCATGATGGGAATGGTATTGAGGTGCAAAAGACCAGGGAGAAGGTGTGGACCATGAAGGATGAGCAGGAGGACACCAAGGGGAATTGATTCATTCTAGTTAGGGTTGTAATATGAATAGGACACCCCTTGCATGCCTTGCTGATATGGTCAAGGTCCTTGAGGCCTTCTTTAGTTGATATAGAAGAGTTGTTCAGTCACCCTTTAGTTCCTTGATACATAAATTTCAATCCTAAAAGATAAAGGCACTTGCCTGTGGAGTGGTTCTCCTCACAGACTCAACAAATCTCTATAAGATTCAATGGACATTCATTCTTAGGGTGCCTTCTGGTGCATCTAGGGCAAAAGATAGCTAAAGCTCTTTCTGCTTCCTCCTGCTTCCTCTTGATCTGCATGGTGTCCATTTGCAGAGCAAGGGTATGCAGCATTTCACTCTTGAATTCTTCCAACATGTTCCCAAAATCACTTTTGATGGATGTGTTAGAGGATGATGAACTAGCCAAAGCTTGACTAGCCCTACCCTTCTTTCTCCCTACCCTAGAATGATTTTTGAAAATTGTCTTGATATCATCATAGGATAACTAGTAGATGTCCCCTCCTGATAACATGTTTAGGGTTTCTAGGAGATCTTACATGATCCCTCTAAGAAGGACTAGCTTGAGTGATTCAGGATCAAGGGTGCATCTGGCCCTTTTATAGCTAATTTGGAACCTTTCCTCATATCTTCCAAAGACTCATTATGTCCCAAGGTCATTCTAAAGATTTCATATTTGGTATCTTTGGACCTACAATAATCCCTGTACTTATTGTTGAAGGCTTATTTCATTTTAGCCCAGGTAGCGATGATGTCCCCAGGTAAACCCATGAACCAGTGCAAGGTTGCATCTTTGAGGGTGGATGGGAACAATTTCAACTTCTAGTCGTGAGAGGTATAATCATAAATTTTTCATGTGACAACAAACTCAAACAAAAAGGTAGTTGGGTCCTCTGAGGTTAATCCATGGAAGTGAGGAAGGGTAGAGGGGCTTATGCTTTTCATCCTAGCATCTCCATTAGTTTCTTTGATGGGAAAAGAACCCTCAGTTTTGTTTTCAACTCCATCTCTGTTTTCAATCCCATTTCTATTTTCAGCCATGGTGTAGGTTGGTAGAATGGTTTCTTCTTCTTCTTCCCCAATAGGCTCTTTAAAGACCTCTGGTTGTTCATCTAATGGGTCCTCTAGCTCACAACCATCGAAGAAGAGGGAAGGTTGGTTGTTAGATGCAGTGGGGTATTTGGCAAAAAAATTACTAAGTTGTCTCTACTCCTACGAGGCATGAAATGAATTTGTTTTTTCCTTTTTTCACGGTTTTTTTCAAAATTATTTGCAGAATGGGAAGAAAGCAGGATTTGCAACTATTTGTTGGATTGAACTACTTGCAGAATAGAAAGAAAGAAAATATTTGAAACTATTTGTTGAATGGAACTACTTGCATAACAGAAAGAAATAAAATATTGCAACTATCTGTTGAATGCAAAACAAAAAGGAAAGTACAAATCACATCTACTTAGACACCTCCATGGTAACGATGTCAAAAAGTGATGAGCTCTAGTATTGTAGCAAGGATGTTGCAACTGCTAGGGCTACCAACTTTACTTCATTAACCCGGGGTTCGTACAAATTTGGAGGTGATAATGTTGTATACACAGTAGATGCCATGGTCTACTCTTGTCACTTTTCAATTGGGGTGATAGACCACTAGGGTTTTTCAAACTAGTCTTCTATTGACTATAAGGAATCTGACTACCAAATAGAAAAGGGAAAACTATTCTTAATGCAGAAATGAAATTTTTCCCTCTCTAGGAAATGAAAGTGTTGAATTAGAAAATGCCATAAAGTGACATGAAATCATCTAGCTAAGAATCTACACATATTGCTTGCAAAAGAGACCTAACTTAACCTTACATCTAACATCTAGTTATCTGTACTAAATAAGTGTGGAAATTATCTTAAAACTACTGTCATTGTTGCATGCATGTACTAACTATAAATTTCAGAAAAGCCTTTTTTATTTTCAATTTTATGAATGTAAATGCTAATTAAACCAATTTGATCTTTTACAAGGGAGACAGGTATGGGTAAATAGGTCCAGAATGGTGTGGAGGGTATGGAAGCCAAGTGGAGGCCTAACCTAAGCTCAGATTATCATTTCTGCTCAATTCGGTCTTAAAACAAGTTGCTACAGGGTTTCCTGTAGTACTACAGGATGTCCTAGTTCTACTACAGGATGCCCTGTTTTACTATAAGAAACAAGTTGAAAGCTATGGAGAGGTAGGAGAGGTAGAATAAAGTGTGGGAAATGTGTTTGATGGGGGAATAAGGCACAAAATAGGTGCACACTACCCAAGGCTCAACCCAAGTATTCAAGATGGTTGGACTTTCTCAAGGAAGATGTCCACCTTGCTACAAAACATAAATTTGGATTAGGGTTTGGTGGACTTTGGCAGCGTAGGTGGAGAAGACTTGGATGAGGCTGGTGAGATGAGGTCTCCCTACTTATCAGAAACTCCTACAACAACATACATTATTTTCTTCATTTATGCATAAATTCATTTATATATGGAAAAGATGAGTTGAATTTAGGAAAAACAGAGTTATTAATGGCTAATGGATAACTGTATGAATGGAAGTGCTTCCAAACCATAGCAAACTCAAGAAACCAAAATTACAATTGTAGGAACTTCTAAGGAATTCAGAAACAATGATCTATTCAACAAGAAATCCTAAGTGATGCAGTGATCAAACAATAAAATTGTTTTTGGGCTGTGAGAATGGGACCTTAAAACCATTATCCCATAAGGGAGATGAGGCAGAGGCCACTACCACATGCTTTTTTGAAGTATTTACTTTCACTATTATACCACTGATCTATCTGTTCACTAAAGGAAGAAAACTAAGTAATCATCCAAATACTTGTAGATTAAGCAAAATAGAAATCACTTCAGGGGCTAACTATGAATGTAATCTAAGCATACATATACAGAAAGAGGAACCACTACTGCTAGGGTTGGGCCCTAACCCAAGAGCTTTAGCCCTCTTAGTCAACTCAGTGTTGGATCAAGGAAATTCTTCTCATTCTCATCAAAATGTCAAAAATGCATAAGAGTAATCAGTCACAATGTCTTAGCTCAAAATGCCTCTTGGCTACAACCAAAAAAGTTGAATCGTACTGAGGCCCTAGGACTTCTTATTTATACAATTGAATCTACCAACAACTTCCTTAAAATTAGGGAGGCTTGGCTCCCAAACTCAAGATTAACTTGTCTTCAACTATCACTGGCTTGGCTGCCAATGACCTCGGTGGACTTGGATGCTTGTAACTCCGAGTTGATGAGATCTCATGGAGGAATATTCAAGTGATTGAGGAGTTAAAGAGGGAGATCCAATCTCCTAAAATACTTTTTCTCGTCTACTTCGAGTTCCTGCACTTAAATTAGCCAAAAACTACTCCAAATCCTACAATTAATGCACATTAGGCCACATGACATAACATCTCATCTTTACCATTCTCACTAAGCAAAATATAATAAAATATGTAAAGAAATGTGAGAAAAGTTGATTTTAATAAGCTACAAAGTAGCATTAAGGTCCATATAATTTACCTATTGACGAGCCTCATCACACATCATTCCAATTGGTATACGCTCTGGAAGCAAACCTTCCTAGTTAGTGTGAAATTTCATCTTTGAAACTTGTCATCGATCTCCTCCCTACCACTTCCGCAAAAGAAGAGTGTCTCTTACATATGACGCACTTAGATGAAACTCAGCGTGATGCCGCGGTGGCTAATGAAGCCCGTAAGAAACACATTAAGGCACAATATGACAAGAATGTCAAGCCTCATGTCTTTTCGGAAGGTGACCTTGTCTTATTATATGATTAAGATTATTGTAATTTCGGATCAAGGAAGTTGGAGCCAATGTAGCTAGGTCCATACATTGTTAAACGTTGTCTTGCTAAATGGACCTACGAGCTTGTGATTTCCATGGAGTTCCATTGGTGCAACCTAGAAATGGGTTGTACCTTAAAAAATACTATGCTTAAGTTATTTTTGCATAGTGCATTGTGTACATGTTGTATATAGGTGTGTTGAGTGTGTTTTCAGTGTGTTCCCTTTAGAGTTTCCTACTATTTCTTTTAATCCTATTTACATTTGGTTTTCAAATGTCGACATCCCTTCAACCATATGTTGGTTATGCTGATGGCGCTAGTTGTAGTACTCAGAACCTTTCTTCTACAACATGAGCTATATATGATCTGAGTGACGAGTTAGTGAGTTTAGAAGATATTTATATCGATCGCTCTCCCAATAATATCATTGAGTATAGCACAGTGATCGAACTATTGTCTTATTTTATTTCTCATGGTATCCACCATATAATTATCAGACTTGACTGACAACTTGTAGTACTACAGTTGACGAATATCTATTTAGTTAGAATTCCAACTATGCTTCGTATGTTCTTAAGGGTTCGCCTTCTCGAAAGCTATTTTGATTATATCTACTATCAACACATTTCTAGAAGTCTAAATAAATTGATAGATGCATTAGAAAACAATGTTTTAGATAGACATTTGCGACATATGTAAATTAAATTAAATTCACATCACATACATTTAAAGAGATAATTGAACCATAAGAAACACCGATAGGTATATAGTTTTACAAAAACCTGTTTTCGAGATAGATATGGCCGCACAGCCTGTCATATCAAAAAATATACATGCAGTCAAAATACGGCTATATATCCTCCTAGTAGACTAATCATGATTCTCATGATAGCAAGCCACTTCGCAAGACATCTTGCATAGTAGTCATTTGATACGGCTAGGCACACCAATAGTATGATGCTACAGTCTCTTAGGGATCTGATCGACCCTAGTCTCGAATATGCCCTGCGTCAATCCCTCCATGTGTCGCTCGGCCTATGCAAGACTGTCAGCTACGTTGAGGTCCTGCAATACCTCTCATCCCCCCATAACAACCTGTATTACAACTTGTCACTATTTTGGATCTCCTACATGATAAAGATAGGAAGAACCCATAGGTCGAATGAGTCCAACATCTGTATGTAAAAATCGATAGTTTGTTGGCATTATGTACAGGTGTTTTCCTTGATGGCAACTCACTCAGATGACAGTTCTCATTGTAGTCCAGATCCCCGTCTGGATGGGCCGAATGGAGTTTGATTCGATTGATCCGAATGGGTACGAATAACACATATGAGCTCGTTACTAGCAAAGAATTACAAATCAGACTACAGAGAATGAAGAAAGAGAGGTATACGCAAGTTCACCTTGACAGAGGAGCGTATACACACATGTTAACAGACCAAAAGGAGTGTATGACGTACACATGCACTTTCACGGAATGAAAAGTGTGTATATCTTGGAAAACTAAGTTTTTGTCTAAGGTATTGGTCCATGGTATTCACCCCCCACCCCCCCCCCTTTAGTATTATTTCCAACAATTGATATCAGAGCAAGTCCTTTGGTAGAAGCTTGATCACTTGAAGGAGATCTGTAGAACAATGGGAAAGAAAGCACGTCAGAAGAAGAAGATAGCTCAAAGGAACAGTGGCAGCCTGTCGTTAGGTGGAAGCAAGCATTCAGATTCTGAATCACCTCATATTGAAGATGAAAAAGAAAATGAAGCATCAGATAAAATCATAGATCAACAAGATCTATTTAACAAAAGGGAGTGTGCCCTCTAAGAAGAAGTTGCCAGATTAAAAGCTTAGTTGGAGTGTGCCTTCAAAGTATGTCAAATGTTGCAAGATGAAGTGATATCATTAAAAAATAAGCAGAATGAAGCTAATAAAGAACAAGAAAATGAGATTCTCAAATTAAGGAAACAAGTGGAAGAAGGAAGAAAAGCTGCAGAAATCTTGAAGAAGCAATATCTGGAAAAGGAAGAACAACACTAGGTTGAGCTAAATATCTTGAAAGATAAATTGGAAGAAAAGGATAAACTGTTATGATTTCAAGACAGTACTAAGATTTTGGATGATATTCTTAGTAGTCAAAGGTATCCTGCTATCAAAACTGGTCTTGGTTTTTATTAATCTATTGAAGGTGAATCTAGCTCACAAGGTGAGGCAAGGAACTCTAATGCAAAATCTGAAATACTCAACAAGGAGATGAGAGGTCAACCCCATCAACAACCAAGGAAAGAAAGTCTTCAAAGAAAATCCTTTACTCCTAACTGTGGAAGTGATAGACAATTATTTCCTCCGATGAATAATATTGAAAGTTTTCTATGTCATAATTTTGGACATGTTGCAGCCAAATGCAGAAGTAGAATGGTTCAAGAACGTCAGACAGAAATATCATTACGTTCCAGATACTTTAAGGGGTATTGTTTTTCTTGCAATATGTTTGGTCACAAAGACGTTGACTGCTACAGAAGAAATATGAAACATGTAATATGTTATGCATGTAACAAGCTTGGACATATAGCAAAGGAATGCAGGAGAAGATTTTGGGCACCATACCAAAAGGAGAAAACATCATCACAATTGAGGATATGGAAGAAAAAGGAAGTACAGTCAGAAAGATGTGGCATAGCAGAGTATACAGGCATGACAGACTCAGAGGGAGATGATAGTGTGGAACCTCAGTGTTCTAAATCTCATACGCAAGTTTCATGAAGAAAAGTCGTGCGTATATGCAAGTTCGAAGCTAGACAGTCGTGTATATCTTAGTTTGAGGAAAAGCAGTGGGACAAACTCAGGAAAAGGGGTCTAATATGGTTCAGTAAAATATCTGCACTGTTTAATGATGGTTACAATCTGTTGATGATGTGTGGAAATGTGTTGGTACTCACAAGATGTTATTTAGAAGTGTTTTTTATCCTCACAAGTTAATTTGATGTATATCTGATTGATGATGATGGATTCAAGCTTCTTGTTGATAAATGCATGACCAGATCTGAGAGTGAACAGATGGAACAGGTTCAGGGGGAGCATATGCTTCGAATAATGCATTGTTCGCATTATGTTAGAAGATCTTGGTACTTGAACATGCTTATAGTTGTTTTGATTCAGGTGTCTCTTTTGATGATAGGAATATTCAGGTTGTTGATACTGATGTTGCTAATGGTGTAGATCATCTATGGTGTATGATAGTTGTTGATAACTATCATGGTCTTGTTTAGATCAGTTGTCTTTGTTATAAATGTCATGTATATCATTTGATGTAAAGGTCATGAAAAGACCTAATTTGTAACCCCATTATGCATGGGAAGGAAGATGTAATCATTTCTATTTCAGTCATGTACAAGCATTTGGTATATCCCCACTTGGTTGGGTGGATGAGTCAAATTTGGTATATCCCCACTTGGTTGGGAGATGGATGTATGAGTCTTTGGTGATAGGAAGGTCATTGGTGATGTATGTATAGAGTCATGTTATTCTTTTGCAGACCTTGCATGTGCTCAGGGGGAGCATGGACGATTTGGTACATCTTAGCATGTACAAAGGGGGGGTTCATTCAGAGATTTCAGCATGTATTTAAGGGGAGTATGGACAGCATAATGTATATCAAAGGGAGAGAATATCTTGGTCCGCCGTTTGCCCTTGATGTCAAAGGAGGAGAGTGACTTGGTGTGGTTGTTGCCATCAAGTCCAAAGGGGGAGATTTTTGGCATTATGATACAAGTGTTGTCCTTGATGGCAACTCACTCAGATGACAGTTCTCAATGTAGTAGCAAAGAATCATAGATCAGACTACAGAGAATGAAGAAAGAGAGGTATACGCAGGTTCACCTTGACATAGGAGTGTATACACGTGGGTTAATAGACCAAAAGGAGTGTATGACGTACACACGCACTTTCACAGAATGAAAAGCGCGTATATCTTGGAAAACTAAGTTTTGGTCCAAGGTATTGGGTCCATGATATTGGTCCATGGTATTTGGTCCGAGGTATTAACCTTAGGTATTGGGTCCATGGTATTGGTCCATGGTATTTGGTATGAGGTATTGACCTTAGGTATTGGGTCCAAGGTATTGGTCCTAAGTGGTTTTGGTCCATGGTATTGAGAGAGGCCTAAAACTATATGAGGAGAAGATCATTAAGCCAAGGGGTGTAAGTGGAGCAAGCATTGAATATCTGATGAAGTGTGAGATCCAGTATGCAGGTTATGGGTTTGTGATGCTTTGCTTGATCTGAACCAAGGATGCACCTGTGTGGATGATGATGGATGATGGATCGGGATCCTAAGGCTTGGAATGTATTATCTTTATGTTGTTTGATCATGGATAGGCTAGATCTGAATTACTGATGCATGTTTTATTGTATAAATGTTATGATCTGGGTATGACTGATGTCTGGCATAGCTGCAAAGTTATGAGTAAATATTTATAGATATGTACGTGGGTTCGCTTTGGTAAAAGCGTGTATACACGCTGGTTCGGCTCATCAGAGTCGCGTATACAGTATGAAGTATGATATTTGAAGTTTCAGTTGGATCTGGTGTTTGTTGCAGAGTTCTGGGTTCTGCTCTATGTTCTGGTGACTGTGTTATGATGACAGTATTCTGATTGGGTGATTCAGTTGTGGGTGATTCAGAGATTGATGATGCTGATATGGTTGATGGTTGTATTGCAGTTGTGATTGATTTTGTGCTTCAATGTTGTTGATGGGTCCAGTATGAAAATTGGATGAAACGTGGCCTTCAGATTATGATGTTGTGTTCCAAGAGTATCAAGTATGAAAATTTATGAAACGTGGTCCCTGGAAGAAGAGATAAGGTCGTAGCCTTCTGTAGGCTGGTGCCTACGTACTGGTAAACATATCGGCCAATACAAGAGCTAGGGGGTTGGAACTCCCTTCCAGCAGCAGCTGGAAAATGATTGAAGGTTGGAGCCTTCAGTAGGTCGATGCCTACGTACTACTAAACACATCGGCTAGTACAAGAGCTAGGGGGTTGTAGCTCCCTTCCAATAGAAGCTGGAGAATGAGAGAAGGTTGTAGGCTTCTGCAGGTGGGTGCCTGCGTACTGGTATGAGTCTGCGCCTGTACAAGATTGTAAACAGGTTTTTCTTATATTAAAGGAAGACGGTAGCAGGTGGTTTTTGTCCCGCATTGGGATTCCACCTTATATCATGGTGTTCATGTGTGTTTCTTATGTGTGATGATCTGTTATGTTTTTACTGCACCTGGTTACTTTTTATTTGATTAATGAAGTAATGATGCATTGATTAAAGATCAACATATGATGAATTAATTGAATCATAAGTTTGTTGGATATATGCTAGTTGCCTTAAATACAGTTGCGTGTACATGCGAGTTCCCTTCACTGAAGTAGCGTATATAAATCTGATTATGGAAATGAAAAAGTTATTGATTTGCTAATACTGATTCACCCCCCCCCCAGTATTATTTCCAACATAGTTAGTATCGGATACATACAAAATACAAAAAAATAATGTAAAAATTAAAAAGTGATCCAAATGTTTTGTTTTACCTATAGCACCCCATCTCTTGCCATCAGGATTCACGAGCTCTGGGTCTCAATGGAAATCCATCCATGCGTATGGATAATCCTCAATCATAATGAGTTACTGGGCACAATCCAACTTGGCCTAGATTTTGATGAAGATTCCACATTTTGGGGAGCATAGTACGAAGTAAAGGATGCAGCAGAGCACGAAGTGGACCGCATAGTGGAGAAGCAAAGCGCCAAAGTGAACCACACAGTAGATATACCGCACAGTATATGGGCTTCAGAGTGGGTCAAAGCCCATCCCTTTTTGTAAAAGAATACTATTTTTTATATGATGAATGATTTTTGGACCATAGTAGCTTGTATCTGGGGAGTCCATAGTATATGGACTATGGTATTGTAATGATAGACCCTCATTGTAATAATATATAATAGGGTAAAATAATAAAGAGAAGAATCATCATCTTATGATCTAGATCTATGTTATGGGTGTATCTTATTGATCTGTAATTTGAAAGGAAGGCGAGGCTCTGTAGCTGAGTGCGCAGAGGCCTAAGTCCGCAGCCGAGTGCACAAACGACCTGCAGATGACTACACAGGACAAGAATTGTTTGTTGTACAAATTCTATATTATAAGCAATAGTTCTTGTGGATGTAGTCCCACATTAGGATGAACCACAGTAAAATGTGTGTCTTCAGGTATCTTTGTAGCATAACAGTTTTATTATAGTTGAATTTTACTACAACAGAGTAATGATTAAGGGTTTATATGATATATTTTAAGTAATAAATGTAATGTGGCGAAGTAATATATGCATGTTAAGTATCAGAAAACATAAAAATACCACATCGCATCATCCCTCAAAGCTGCATAAACTTGGTTCTGCATCCTCCCATAGTCACATCGGGTGAGACTACGATCTGCTTACAGGTCATTGTCAAAAGGGCTAGTGATTGAGGGTTTTGTTGGTGTGTGGTAAAAGCATCGAACCCAGGTCAGCCCAACCTAAAAGAGAGATCTGTTTGAGGGATATGTTTATGTGGAAAGAAATCCAAGATTGGGTATAATAGAAGGAACGAGAATTTTCACATCAGGAGAATATAAGCGCTTGTTTTCCATCTAAAAAGGTGGTTACATAAGTACATTTTCGAAGATTAGTACAAAATATTCTTTGGTTCACTTTATGTGGATCTATATGAGTGGATATCATGCTTTACCGAAACAAAAGATTGTTTTAAATAAGACGAACCTAAGGAGTGGACTCCTGAACTAAAACAATGACTCAAGAACATCGACAATAGAATTTGAAGAGCTCCTAATTTTTGGATTGATAGCATCTTGGGAGGATTCATTACTAAGTTCGCGGTAGACTCAACTGACAATTTTTCAAAGGACCGCGAGGTAAGTACTTGAGATCTCTTAAACTCTGGATTAAGATGTTTTGTGTTGAAAAGGGAGTTTTACGAATGTAGTCAGATTATTAGTTTACTTATGCTTGGGAGAAGATCTGAAGAAGAGACTGGAACAATGTGAAGTGAAAAAAGATAGAAAATAGACACTAGAAAGAGATCTCGTGGCCAAGATCTGAAGACTTCCATATAAACTAACTATAGCCCTCTTTTGAGTGAATCTAAAAGTGAAGAAAGCCTCCCTGAAAACCCCGTAGTATCCACCCTTCCAGCCTGAAAGATCATTGAAGCTAGAATCGAGTAATAATCGGGGTTATTTTGGTTTTCCCCGTCCCCAACTCCCCAAGCCCCTCCTCTTACGAATACCCCTCCCCCTCCCCCTCCCCCTCTGAGAACAAATATGGTCGATGATATTAAGCTACCGATTTTTAAATGAACTAAATCAGAAGATCTGAAACAATTCTCGATTTTATACTAAGTAGTATGGACAATGAATAAAGAAGGCACAACTTGTCATGATTTTCCTAGATCAAGCATTAACTACATGGTACATGAAGTATTCGAGCAATCAGATCAGATCATTTATAGATATTCAAAAAACGTTGGTAAAAAAATTTAAGAAGTCGAACTCTAAATCGCAGTGTATCACAAAGTTAAAGGATATCAAACAAAGGCCTACATAGTCTATTTGGGAATTTGAACAGAGATTCAAAGTATTATTGGATCAGGTGAGCTTCAACATAGCTTCGCAGCAACATGAGTAATGGTTCATAATCATGCTTATGCCACATATCATATTGCCTTTAACGCAACAGAAGATAGAAACTCAAGCCAAAGCCCGAGAACTGGCAATGAAATAAGAAGCTTCACCTATAGGAGATACCAATGCAAGAATGCAACATATCCAGAGTCAGCTGGGAAATTTGATGTTGCAGTTACAAGATATGAAGAAAAGCAAAGAAGTCAGAGAAGAAGTGTGGTGTACAAAGTGAAAATCAGAAGGCCACTCTAAAAAACAATGCCTTCTCTTCATAAATTTCATGGCTAGTGGAGAACCGGATCCTTTGAATACTAGATCCAGGCTATGGTGCAAGATATGCAAAACTAGAGGCAAACATAGATCAAAAGATTGTTATTTATCGCAAAAATATGTGCAGACTCCCAAGAACTTATATTGCAAGTTATGTAAATCAATAGGGCACGATGAGAACCATTTTCAAGCTTATGAACTAATGATGGAGCATGGTGCTGACACTTATAGAATGCAAGTGGAAGAACATGGAAATGAGGAGAATGGACAATGTAGTAGCCAAGGTGGTTATCAAGGAAGAGCTCGAGGTGGCGGAGCTAGTCGAGGATGTGGACATATTATTTTCTACAACTGTGTCCAGACAAGACACTTTGCAAGAGATTGTCAGAATCCCGCTATGACATGTAAGTATTGTAAAGCCTTTGATCATGTAATTAAAGAATGCCCAGTACTTATGGAAAAAATGCAAGAAAATACAAACCATTAGCCAACACGGAATATCCAGATGATGATTGTTGAAAGAAGAACAGATGATCCTCGAATCAATATTGTTACTAGAAGTGTAGCTACGGCCAATGATGACAAAGTAAATGAAAAGAAGGAATCTGAAACTACATGAGTTAGAAATATTGCTAAAAAACTCATGTCTTTGATATGCATAAGGAAAAATAGGTGTTTATGGAAGCCAAGCGAAGATTTATGAATGTTGGAGCTTTGACATCTAGTGCATAACCAAAACAAAAAAGTAACTATGACATATCATTAGCTTCGACACAAGATCAGGAGGCAACGAACAAAGAAGGTATTTTAAAGTCTTTTCTGCAAACTTGTATGAAATTATTAAGAGATCAAAAGGATGTAAAGGGACTTCAGGAATTGATAGATTCATGTGCATCTAAATAAATACCTCGAAGTGAGTTGCGCATATTTAACAATTTGCATCAGCGGAAAAGAACAAGAAGAGAAATGAGGCTTAGTGTGCATATAAGAGACTATGAGATGGATCACATTACTCTAGATCTGAGATCTAAGGCTAATGTTGTGAAAAAGCAGACATGGGAGTTAATAGGTAATCCGAAGTTATAGTGGTCACCTATTCAATTGAGGATGGAAAATCAGCAGAAGATATTCCCCTTAGGAAGACTGTTAGGTGTGACGGTGGAAATTGAAGGAGTTCGCAGTATGACTAACTTTGAGGTAATAGAAATTGTGGATGATAGTAACCCCTATCATGCATTGCTTGGACTTGATTGGGCATTTGATAACATGGCTATAATTAACCTAAAGAAGAGATAAATGATATTTGAAGGAAATAATAGGAGGGCAATTGTTCCCTTGGATCCATCAGAAGGAGCAAGGTATACAAAGCCAATTAGAGAAGAATATTGTGCAGCTGATATAGATAATATCTATCAATTAACAAAAAAGGAACATGATTTTGCTAGCCCTGATGCAGAGTGCAAGTTAACTTGGGAACATGATAGTTCTTGTGCATCAGACTCAAAAGAAGAATTGGAGAATTGGCATAACAGGCTACATGAAGTATCTACAAGGCATTGTGCAAGAGTTACTAAATCAATTCGTTGCATGAAATATGAGGTATGTAACCTGCCTTCTTATCATGGCTTAGGTAATGTGAATGTTTTTCTTAATGATTATGAGGAACAAGTTCCATAAAGTCTTAGGTAATGTGAATTTTTTTCTTAATGATTATGAGGAACAAGTTCTAGAAAGTCAAATATTGTTAGCTTTGGATATAGCTCTAAAAGCTACTCCCGCTAGATGGTGGGGTACACATAAGAAGAATATAGAAGGTTGGCAGGAATGTTGAAGGTTGATGCGGATAATATTGGGTTAGGTAAACATAGAGATAGAGTTGAAATATGATAGTGAAATCAATCCCAAGGAGCATATGTAGTTATGTACTACAAAATGGCAGGAAATTCCACAACAAGAATGGGTACATGAGTTCGTTCATACATTGGAAACAATTCCTCAGAACTGGTACTTCGAAATAGAGCTTAGACATGGTACTACGAGATGGGCAGATATGGTTGATGGGTTTATATTAACATTTATCTTTGAATATGATTTCCCATATATAGATTCAACCCTTCAGACAGTTAAGAACAAAATATTTGAGAATTCAGTTCCAAGGACATGGTAGCAACTTGATTGGGTTGCACAGATAGAACATGCACTAGAATTCTATAACCTTATTACAGAAGAAGAAGAAGAAGATCATCACAACATTGACATAGCAGAATCATAAGGACACCGCAAAGTAAATGGACGTGAGCCAGAGATACCAGATACAACAAAGCTAGTAAAGACAAAGAAAGTAAATATAATATCAGAAGAGGAAACAAAGTTTGCAACTATAGGAGATTATTGGGATGAAGAAACAGTCAAAAAATTGAGAGAATTGCTTCATGAATATTAGGAGTTGTTTCCCACTAAGTTTTTAGAAATGAAGGGTATAGTAGGAGATTTAGGAGTTATGAATATCCCACTTAAGCTTGATGTGAAGCAGTAAAGCAAAGACCTTACCAATTGAATCTGAAGTATAAGGAGAAAGTAAAAGTTGAGTTGGATAAGATGATAGCAGAAGTCATTGAAACTGTGGAATAATCGGAATGGGTAAGTCCTATGTTGTTATAAGAAAAGAAAACTCAAGGAGAAATTAGGATTTGTGTTTATTTGAAGAAGATAAATGATGCATTCTTATATGATCCTTTTCCTACCCCTTTCACAGATGAAGTATTAGACAATCTAGGAGGGAAGGAAGTTTATTCATTTATAGATGGATTTTCAGGATATCATTATATTAGAATTGCACCTGAAGATCGAGATAAGACTACCTTTGCTACAAATGGGGTTCATACCAATATACAATGATGCCTTTTGGACTAAAGAATTCCATTGCCATATTTTCAAGAGTGGTGGTCACAACTTTCAAAGAATATATCCACAAGTTTCTAGACATATACATTGATTATTGGACAATATTTGTGTTGTTAATCAAACATACTAGAAGTTTAAGACTTATGTTGGATACATGTAGACAATATTATATCTCCCTGAACTTAAAGAAATGCATATTTTGTGTACCTTTTGGTATATTGTTGGGACATATTGTTTGCAAACAAGGATTGATGGTGGACCCTGCAAAAATTGCTATCATTGTGAACCTGCCTCCACCAAAGACAGTAAGATAGCTTCGTATTACATTGGGACATACAAGATATTATAGGAAGTTTATCAAAGGATATTCTCAGATTGTTGCGCCTATGGAAAAAATTTTGAAGAAAGATGTAACTTTTCAATGGGATGAAGAATGTCAAAAGAGCCTTGACATATTGCAGGAAAAGTTGGTAGTTGCTCCTATACTAGTATTCCCTTATTGGAATAAGGAATTTCATGTACATGTGGATGCTTCTTGTATAGGAAGTAGGAATCTATCTAAAGCTGAGAAGAACTACACAAATCCAAAAAGGGAAGGATTGGAAATGGTATTGCCTTACAAAAGCGTAGAAATTATTTGTTGTGATCACATTTCAAGATTTTTACAGATTATGCATTAAAGTATTTGGTTAATAAGCTTGTTTTAGGAGGGAATATTTGCAGATGGTTATTGTTGTTCCAAGAATATGACTTTGAAATTGTTGTTAAGCTAGGAAGACTGAATGCAGGACCTGATCATTTGTCAAGATTGGAAACAGGTGAAGAACCAACCAATATAGAAGATAATCTCCCTGATGCGCAGCTATTTGCAATCAGAATTTCAGATGATCATTTTGCAAACATTATTCAGTTTTTGAACATAGGAATGGCTCCTTCAAAATATACTATGAAGCAGAAGAAGGAATTAGTGGTGAAGGCAGCTGATTTTTCATTGATAGCAGGACACTTATATAAGATGGGACCATATGAGATACTACGTAGATATGTTCCTGAACATGAAAGGAAAATCATTATAATTGAGGCTCATGGGGGCGCAGCTAGTGGACATTATGCAAGAAAATCTACTATGCAAAATATTTTCAGAGCAGGATTGTGGTGGCCTACACTACATAGAGCTGCAAAGGAGTATTGCAGAGCTTGTGATTTATGCCAAAGAATAGGAAAACCTTCAAGAAGGGATGATATGTCACTGTTACCACAAGTTACATTACATGCTTTTGATAAACGAGCTATTGATTTTGTTGGAACTATCAATCCACCTGGAAATAGGATTAGTGTGAGGTACATAATTACTGCAACTGATTATCTGACAAGATGGACCGAAGCACAACCAGTAAGAGATTGCAACACAAAGACTATTGCAAAGTGCATTTTTGAATACATACTGTCTAGATTTGGGTGTCCAAATATCTTGATGAGTGACCAAGGTTCACAATTCCTGAACAAGAATATTGAAGCATTGACTAAGGAATTTCAAGTTTATCATAAAAAAGTACTCCTTATCACCCTCAGGCCAATGGAACTGTGGAAGCATTTAACAAGATTTTGGAGAATTCACTAACTAATGTATGCAATGTAAACAGAGATGATTGGAACCTTAGGATTCTGTTGTAGCGGCTCCAACACCCTCCAAAATTTTGGCATGCATTCAATTTCGGAGCCTTCTTTGAGAGTTTTACTTGATGACTGCATGCACTTAGGTTCACTCTGTGAGCTCATGTGAGTCTTCGCACCCACCTTGCTTGATTATTCCACTGACAAATTTTGCATGTTGATGTTAATGTCATGCTTGTGACCATGAACAATTTAAACTTTGAAATGGGAACTATAAATTCAAAACGGGAACTCTGGCCAAAAAACCCCGAAAAAACATCAAAAACAGTGCTAAAAACGAAAAGTTTATATACTGAAACGATGGTTTTTTTTTAGGGTCAATTTTGAACATGTTTTAAAAATGGCAATGAAAACGAACTTTTCGTGCAAAAAACACCTTGAAAACGAAAAAGTGGTGATACTAGAACAATGATTTTTTTAGGGTCAATTTTCAACATTTTTAAAAAATGCGAGTAAAACCGAATTTTTATGTGCCAAAAAAAGTTGTTTATGAGGAAAAAAACACAGTAATGTTTTTGGTAGAATAACATTTTTCTTTCCTAAGTATAAATTCAACATGTTTTCAACCATAACATGCTAGATACAAAAGAAATTGGAATTTCTTCAACCATAAAATTAAAAAACCATGACATTATGAACAAATTACATGACTAAATGAATTCGAATGTCATTATTTGTATATTGAATGAAACATACATTATAACTCTAATTTAATGTTGCATTGTAGATATTCTAAACAATAAAAACTATCATAATTAAGACATATAATCCAACAACATAAAAATGACTCATAACTTCTCATTTAACACCATATGGAAATCAAAAATTTAATTTCAAGATACGATGCAAACATCAGTTATATAAACTATCTTAAACAATTATTCAAAATCACTCATATTTTCTTGCACACCATTAGAATTCACATCTTTAGATGAGTGACTAGATGCTGACGTAGATGTTCCATATTCTTCTCTTTCATCAACTACTGCCCCATCTGAGTCCACATGCATGCCCACCATTTCAGGTTTCAAAATTCTTCTAGATCTACGACTGGTTTCAGCAGACTCCCATCTCAACACTGTTTCTTCTGGTAACAACCTTTTCAAAATCTCTATCATCTTGAAGCGAAAAGTTCCTCTCTTTGTTAAATTTAAGTCATAAACAAGTATGTCAACATCCTCCAATTTTAATATGTCTGTGCGGTGGCAATTTATATTTGTACCCTTTCTTTTTCTCTTTCCGCCATTTTTTTGTCAACTACCATCTCTGGCTTATACACACCATTGAATGGGTGTGTATTTGTGGCATACCAATGTACTTAAACACCTGTAACATCCTCATTTTCTGTAAATACCTTTATAACTTTAGCAACCCATAATGGATAGCCATTGGGATCTCCATATGCTAGCATTGCGATCATGCAACCCTCCTTAATATCCTGTACTGAACCCCTGTAAAGGTCTTCCATGGCTTCATGTTGTGCACAAGATCTTCTGAAACCAATATACTTCTCTCTTTCCCCTGCTTGTGAAGAATTAATAATACATTGAGATTGTTGTTGTTCAACAATGTTTATTTCCTCATGTTCATTCGACACATTTTGTGGCCAAATAAATGGATTTTTCAAAGGTATATCTTCATTTGTTGTTGTTGAAAAATATCACTTTGATTATTGAAAAATGACTCCCACCAAACTGAATCAGCAATGTCAAAGTACTCATATGTATATCTAATACATTTTTTAATTTCTTCTAGGAAATCAGAATAATTTATATCTCTATTATGTCTGTGTGCATTATGAACTTCACTAACTGATTGTAATAACAATATTTTTGATGCAAGGGTAGACAAGTTACTTTTGAAGACGAGGAAGTTGAAACTGGTAGTGAAGAATATGTTTTCGTTACTGAAAATGACATTGGAACTTAGAAGAGCCGTAAAAGATCAAAAGTAACAATGCCCAAGAATAAATCTGTTACAGTTAATGATGAGAATGTTATGAAGAAGAAAAGTAAAGTTGAAGATTTTGAAGTAGTCATTACCAACAGTGAAGAACCTAGTGAAACTTCAAAAGAAAGCAGAGAAATCATTACACCAGGAGCTGATTTAGAGGATGGCATTATCAAAACAAAACAAAATGCCATTCGACAGAATTTGACAAAGAGAAACTTAATTGAGGGTGGTCGTACATTTTAGCTTAATGTCATACAAATCTATAAGGCAAGTGAAGGATAATGTCAATATCAAATCAAAAAGACACATCATCTGCATGTTCACAACTAAAGAAATTGATGAGGTACAATCCATATGCTCATGTGGTTAGTTATGTGCTTCTTGTTGATCCAGTTCAAGTTCCCAACAAAGAAGCATTTGATAAGTCAAAATGTTTTGAATACAATTATTATGTGCTTGGGGGGAACCATTCTTTAGAAGCTCAAAGACAATTGATGGAGGAATATCCCAATAACCCATGTTTTGAAACAATGAAATGTATCATTTACGCTGGTTTATCAGATACAGAAGCAAAGTTAGTGGCAAGGGATCATAATTTAGATAATGGATATAGGATGTCTATGACTTTCATCTAAAGGGTTAGATTTATTCATAGTGAATTTGAAGAAAAATTTGGTGGGGATAGGATAAATGTTACTGTAGATTTCCGAAAGGAATGTTGTATGGAAATAGGCTATCCAATTGAAGAGAAAATCAATTCAAAAGGTGTCAAAGGCGGTAAATTTAGTGATTTATTCAGAGGCGTTGATAACATTTTCCAGTTGACATTTATAACTGGAGAGATATGGGAGTCGATTAATGATATTTTTAGCATGTGGGAAAACATTGGCATTAAAAACCAGAAGGTCAAAAAGTCTAAGCCATTGATATGTAGCAACAGTAAATCAGGTCCTGAAATGAAGCAGCTTCCAGAAGATATGATTATCACACCTTGGAGAGCATTGCAAGGAGTGAAGGATGAAAAAATTGTCAAAGCAATATTATCTCGTGTGAAGTCAGGGGAATTATCATTGGAGGAAATGTCTGAGGAATTCCAAAAGTAAGTTTGTTGAATTATTTTTATTTATTTCTAGATTATAATTTTCTTTTACTTTATCTATGCAGTCACAAAGTTTACATGAAAATTCAAGAACAAATGGTTAAATTGTTGAATGAATATAGTTGGAATGATGTTGTACGCAACTATCCAGATTCAAGTTCTACATCAACATTAAAAAAAACAAAATTATCTTGCATTTAAAAAGGTATGTTGATTTATACATTCATTTTTATTCATCTGTGTACTATTTTTAATTTTATAACTTACACATATATTTGTTTATTTTATAAAATATGAAGAAGGATGATAATGGAGCACCAGATAGTTTCAGAACCTTTATTGAAAAACTAAAGATTGAAAGACTGAAGAAGCAATGTATTAAGAATGTTGAACTTGATCCAACTCTTACTCATTTCATTTGGAATGGGCTAGACAGTATTCAATATCAAGTAATACAAGGCGACTGTGAAGACATTGTTAAACTCATACCTAAAAAGGATTATGCCCTAGTTATTGCAGATATTCCTCATGGTTTCAATATTCCAAACATTGAATATGATAGTGACCCTTATACTTATCAAGCTCTTAGTAAATTGGTTGTGGGATTTCTAGAAGTCACTTCATCACCATTATGGAGATTTGTGACATTTCATTCAGACACACAACTGGCAATGTTATTGTCAAGCTTCAAGGGAAAAACAAATTCAAGGATGCAGCTTACATGGTAAGACGTTTAAAATGTATATTTGATTAATGTTGAAAAATTCATTTATGTACAAGTTAATTGAACTTTTACTATTTCATGTTACAGGAAAAAGTCAAATCTTCTTAACCGTGAAGATCAACTATTTATAAATGATTGTGAATTCATCCATATTGATAGTTGGACAAAAGATGATAGCTATATGTCCATGATTTTTAATCACGTAGATGGAAAGAGTCATAGCCAAATACTGACTTATGATGTTGTTGTGAGAAAACTAACATATGAAGACAAAGAAGCAAAAGGAGATATAGTTAACATTTATCAAAAACCACAATTATTGATTAACTATCTTATAGACATATGTTCAAATGAAGGAGATTGGGTTCTGGATTTATTTTTTGGCTCAAGTAAGTTTTATTATATGGAATTGAATTTCAATATGTTCTTTCTTAATTAATATGTCATTGTACTAATTTACTTCATTATTTCTTTTGTGCTTGATAATTAGGTACAACACTAGCATGTTGCCTTCAAAAAGGAAGAAATTGCATTGCGATTGAAAAAGATCCAATACAGTGCAATTTCATTTAGCAAAGAATTAATGATCTTCAATTTCTTCCAAATGCAATGCAAGAAATTGGGTTGAAGAAATGGGACTTTAGTGAATCACTTGTGGCAAAAAAGGCAAAGGAACCCCAACCACCATTACACAGAATGATTGGAAAGGCATACATTGGGAGATTCGTAGACATCAAAGATCCATTAGAAGAGGAAAATGAGCAAAATGAAGCAGAAAATATTGTGGTAGAAGACAATGATGAAACTCTAGAGGACGAAGAGTTTGGATTATGTGACATTGTTAATTAAATTTAAGTTATGCTTGGAAATCAAGCTCATTTTTTGTAACTATTAATTAATTATACTTGTAATGTTTTGACTTTGACATTTTATGAGAAGAATATACACTCAATTAAGGTTGTTATGCGTTCAATATTTGTATTATGTGATTTTCGCATTAATTTTCAAGTTAATCATTATTTTTTGAAAAAAAAAATGAATATTATTATTTTTTGACATGAAATTCATAAAAAAAACCATTATTTAACCATTTTTAATTAAAAATTTCCTATAAAAATTGTAATTTTGACATGTCATTTCTAACAAAAAATTATCAAAACGTGTACTTTTTTAGTTATAGTTATGTTTAAAATGGTTATTTTTATGTCAATTGTTAAAAAATATTTCTTTTTAGAGACAATTATTTCATGTGGATTGAAAAATTAATTAACGATGTATAAATATGTCGAATATCGAAAATTCAAAATATCGACCTTCTTCTTTAAATATGCAAAACAATAAAAACCTCACTACAAAAAAAAATTAAAACAAAAACAAGAAAATATGAAAAAGAATACCACTTCAAAAATTATTAAATTTAGAAAATAATTATTTACATTTCATACATTAGAAAATTAAAAGTAAAAAAAAAACCTTTTAAAAAAAGGGCCTGGTGTAGAATTACTACTTTTTTAAATTAGCATCAAAATCACTACCATTCTAAAACGCAATACACATAAAAATATTTATAGTGCCAAAAAATATGCTCTAAAAAAAGCATGTGTGTTATGCATCACCCCTTTTCAAAATCGGGTCACTTTTTTGCTATCTCTACAAAATGGGTAACAGTATCTCGTTTCAAAGTTTACATTGTTCATGTTCTTGTCATACAAAAGGTCTTCGCTTCGTCTGTACCTGTTGTGTTTGCTATGTAAACATCTGTCGCACTCACACATGGAGTCATATACACTGTCATGCAAGCATCGACGTGGTCAACCAACGATCAATCACAAGTGTCGCTCTTGTTCCTCACAACGTCTGACTGTCATGTTGAGCATATGTGTCTGGATGCACCTTTACACTCATTCACCCACTTTGTCATTTTGCTAAAGTTATGATGACCGAATTCCCCTCTGATAGCCAGACCTTCACCCTGCCATCGACTCGATCGAGTGTCGCCTAGAATAGCACAGAAGCACCATGCAAGCCATTTCAATTTGCACTACCCGCAAGCAAATCAATCAACCCTCATGCTAGTCAACTAGAGAGTTTGAACCGGCAGTCACTTCGGGACTGACTCCACTAAAAAATTGTGCAGAGGTGACAGACCTTGCCCGATCTACTGATTAAGAAAATTGCGGAGACAGGCTAGACAGACACCCAGTTCCTGTCCCTATCTCCCTCAGAAAATTGTGCAATTTTTCCAGCCATCCCTTCAGTCAGTTGACTGGCTGCTCACCCAAAAAACTGCGCAGTTTTCATGAGCAAGCCCTCTAGTGCCTAGCAGTCCGCTTGGCTCAAAAAATGCACAGAGGTGATTAGCAAGCCATCCTCTTAGCATCAGCACAGTTTTTCCGCTAGCAGCTCCCAGTAGCCGACTGCCAATTCCCCTTAGGAATTGTGCAGTTTTTACTGCCAAGCTACAACAGCTGACTGCTAGTTCCCTCCAGGAATTGTGTAGTTTTTGCTATGAAGTTCCCGATATCTGACTACGAGTTCCCCTCAAGAATTGTACAGTTTTTGCTACCAGTGTCCCAACAGCCAGCTGTCAGTTCCCTCCAAGAATTGTGGAATTTTGGCTTCCAGACTCCCTCTGCCAGTTCCCTCCAGGAATTGCACATTTTTGGTTGCGAGGCTCCCGCTTCATGCTCCTTCCAGAAATTGAACAAATTTTTCCTGCCCAGCCTTCCCGCAGCCTAGACTGTTCCTCTCAAAAACTACATAGTTTTGTCCTCCAGCTGAGCCAAACCCCGCAGACAGCCACTGTCGATCCGGATTGCCCATCTCCATCACCCAGTGACAGCTACGCAGTTTTCATCAGTAGTGCCTTGAGCCTCCATCCTAGCTCGCAACCTTGTCTCATCTCCCGGTCACCTACATTTGAAACAATCACGCATCATAGTAGACTAGGAGGTTTATGCATTTGATGGTGTCTCGTCATGAGTGACTACGGATATAGGTATAAAAACAAATATGGTGCGACAACAGATGGGATGAAAAAAGGGAGTACATGTAGAAGGACATGTTCACCAACGGATGAACAAATGATGCATGCAAAGAGATGTGCTCGTGAATAGACGAACCTGTCAAGCTTACCAACATACAAGCAAGGAGCAATGTGCGAATGCAACATCAAGCGAACCCAATGACCATTGAAGACTCCGCACATTTTTCCATGCGGAGCTGAAGTTGTGACACACCATGAGTACATTGTCAGGCGGAAAGAGTCGATAGTGCGGACACAACCAACCTCCCTAGGAGCCTAAGACTCTCTAGTGACAAACAAGACAAACAAGAGCAATCCTTCTCTAAACATGCATTTACTATATAAGAAATCAAGTGTTTAGATCCTACCTGTAATCCAACGTTGTTGCAGTAGTCCAGCCTCGCTGATCCGGATGAGCTCCTCCTTCACTTCGAAACCTGCATTCACTAACAATCAAATGATTAAATAGCACTTGATAATCTCATAAAATAAAACATGTTTAACACATAGACCAAGGAGTACATGAAACAACTCATAAATAACAAGTTATTGAGAAGAATGGACTCATTTGCATTAATAGGAAACAAAAGGAACAATTACAACCTGAGCCTTGGTGTTGTGCAAGTCCCTCCCAGGGTCCATCAAGAGTTCTCCTTTACTTTGACAAAGCTCACCCACTTCAAAATAGAACAAGCAAAGATGGCAATCTCTCCTTACAAGCTTCTAAATGGGAGTCCTAATTCCAGCAGCATCTACCCTTAGAAATGTTTAGCTTCCAACCTCCTCTCCTTATGGCCCAATGCATGTATTTATAGTGCTCTAGAGGAAGTTATTCAGGTCCACCATCAATGGGATAATCCCCTCTTTGGATGGGATAGCTCCCTTATTGATGGGATAAGTTCCTCTTTAGTAGGGGTACATGAACCATCTGGAGGCGCTCAATACACGTCGAACAACCTTCTAGAATGCTCTAGAAATGACCACAAGTAACTTTTTAAAGATAAAACTTGCGCATTTTGACCTTTACAGGGGTACGCACCTGCCCCTTTACATACAGAGCGTACAAGTACGCAGCTTTTGTGAACATTAGGTGCGTATCCGCAGGTAAGGTTGAGAGAACCTGCGTACCCAGAGATAAACACATTTACAAAGACTTTCTCTCTTTCTTGAATTTTGACATGGAGAGCAGAGGCATGAGACTTGCCCAGGAGGATAGCATGACTGTTGATGGAGCCATACTAACTGTAAATAGCCATGGTGACATTTTTTAGTGTAACAGATTGCCCCCTAAAGTGTGAAGCCTGTAGTAGATTCGGGTTTTGTATTATCTAGGAAGGGTGAAGCGCTTTATCATTTCAAGGATTATCTCGTGGAGAGCCTGGTCAGAACCTGCAATTTTCAACACAAAATACATGTATAAGATTATATCATCGCTGAGGTAGGCATTCCCATACTCAGATCAAAACTTTAACTAACAGACTAACTACTCTGATACAGGAATGATCTTGCAGTACATCATAATCATAGACTTTTGTAGACACAGTATGGGCGCAGCCATCTGTTTATGATTAGTCTACTTAGATAATGAATACAAAACTCCTCGCAGCCTAGATGGTGGAAACTAGATCCAGGGTCTTCATTTCTACTTCCCGTATTGGTACGATTCTAGCCATGCGAATAAATGAGTTGATGTCGAACATGGTAGAAACCACTTGATTACCAGTCGATGATATAAACTGTTAACAAGTGTGAGAGAGACCACCAGTAATGTCAATGGTTCTCAAAGTACCCAGTACAATCCATGAGATGTGAATGAATGAGTTGATGTCGAACATTTCACGGAATCCTTCGATCGAGAGTCAATGATGTAAACTGACATCAAAGGCGAGAAACCTGCCATTGATGCATGCAGACTTCAAGGTACTGACGATTTCTAAGTCATCTCTCTAGATAATGTGCTGATGCCGATAGAAAGCGACCCGTTGCAGGCAAGCCCACAACACGAAATCATTGATCAAGTTGAAGAAATGTTGCTGTAAGGACTGACTCAGGGATGGTCAAATGGATGACAAGTATTTTGCAGATGAAAGTTTTGCTTGCAGACCTCTTGAACACATAACGACACGACAGATGGCTTGGTGATGAATGACTCAAAGTTAATCCCCGGAACCCAGCTGAAGACTTTCAAAGTGGTTTGATCAACTGTGAGGCAAAGGATTTCCCAACCCAGGTGAATGAAAAGTGTCGTGTCCAAGAGTGGTAATAAAGTTTCTTCTGAGACAAAAGATAACAAATAGGCTCATTCTTCTCTCTTTTCCCCCACCATTTCTGGCAAGTACCTCTTTATTTTTGACAAGCTTGAGGAGGATAACATATGCTTGATTATAAGCTCATCCTTCGGATGAGTCCAACCTAGTTTTGATTCGAACCCTAGGAAGGAGTGGTTCGTTCCTGTTTGTAATTGAACAGGTCCTTTACTGTGAAATTTTAACGAGCCCAGTATAGGAGAAACTCAGCGTTTTTCAATTTTAGAGAGTCTGAAAAACTTAAGAAGACTCCAGGTTGAACTTTTTCGTAAATTTGTGTCTCCCAAGCTCGAAAAAGTATAAAATAATACCTGGGAGAACCGCTTGATCTTGCGACCAAGGAGTACTTTCATGATTAGTGTCTCTGACCTGAAAAGTAAAAAGCGATCAAGGACACGTCGTTTTATTTCCGTATCGAGTTTGAAACGACAAAAACCCGGCAATCTTTTCCAGTTTTTACGGTCAGAAAAGAGCTATAAGGGGACCGTCTTTTAATTCTGTTTTAACGAGTGTAAAAGAAACGCTCGGCGATCTTTTCATATTTTAGGAGTCATAAAAGAGCTTAAAAGATGACTCTGATGTGAAAAATGATAATTTACCCTAAAGTCCCTTTGTCCTGCACAGAAACAACACATTACTCATACCTGTTTAAGATGGGCAAAAATTCATCGAAAATGTCCTTTCACGGTGAAAAATAAACAAATCTAGCATTTATTTATCCAAAAAACCTATAAAAAGACTTCTTACCATGTCATTTTTACCATTTTACTGTTGAGGTTGAGAAAAGGGCTTTTGACAAGAAACTTCCCGTGAAGATTGCGGAGAATCCGACCGTCAGAATCGAACGCCGTTTCACCAGGTATTCTACAACACCCCTCTCTTATTTTCCATCCGTTTAGAATTCATTTTTAAGTTTTTATTTGATTTTTTGGGGGCATTGGGGTTTCAAAATGCGCCCTTCGGGTTACGCAGGTCATGCACTGCTGACCTGCGTACCCCGATATTTTCCCAATGGGAAAATTACGGGGTGTATGCACCCAGCCTTAAGGGAACCTGCGTTCGGGCGCTCTGTCCCTAAAGGCCGGGGTGCGTACCCCGTAAAACACAAATTGAAACCCTTGGCCCTCCAAAATAGACCAAAATTTTTAAATTTTGTGGATTCTCACTGATGTTTTATGATGTGCAGGGAGCACACCATGCTTGATTGGCGTGAAAGAGAGCATGAGGATGTTGATTTGGCCGCGATAGGTCATCAACCTTCCATTGATGCATTAAAAGCATGCAGACTGTACAAATATTGGGCCATACCTGGCATGAGGGGCCAAGTGCCTTTTCTTGAGTGGCTGGTTGAAAGGTGGAACATTCAGGAGCAATGTTTCTACATCGGAGAGCACCAGCTCGAGATAGAGCCCTCCGACATATATTTTCTCACTGGCTTGCCTAACAGGGGCGAGCAACTTTCTCTATTCGGGACTAGGCCGGGTGGCCAATCCCTTGCTAGTCTCCGACTAGAGTGGTGCAACAATCAAAACCATGAGAAGGGGATAGAAATCAAGTACATATCCCGACCTGAACTTATGGTGATAGCCTTTACTGTTACCAGACTTTGCGGCGCGGCCGCTTTGCACCAAGCCACCGGGTCCCAAATGCGGATGGCTATAGACTGTTTCCATGGCACCATTTTCAACTGGTGTGATGCTGTGTTGGCTAATTTGAAGGGCCAACTAACCAGGGCAAAGAGAGGACAACTGAAGACCTTTGGATATGGGCCTATAGTTGTAAGCTTTGCCCTAGAGAGAGTTCCAATGCTGGTCCCCCAGCATCTTACAGTTCCAGTTGGGGCACCTCGGGAGCCTAAGTTGACGAGATGGGTTGGGTTAATGGCCCGACATCCTGATGAGGGCGCAACAGTTGTTCGATTTCCTGATGGTTACTTTCACTGGCTAGAGAGCCAGGTCTTTGCTATTCAGGACTTTCCTTATGCCGGAATGGATTTTCGGAATGATCCGGACATGGTTCTTCCACAGGGAGAACAGTGGGACGACAGAGGTATTTCATTTTCCACGAGTTTTCAAATTATGTATTTTTTTTTTTATATATCGCCTCAAAACTGACAGCACAAATTTTCAAAATGCAGATGTAGGTCCGCGGCGTCCAGCCAACCTCCGGGCTTTTGAGAGGAGAGTACCAGCTGTACCAGCACCAGCCCCACAGGATGCGGCCGCAGAGACCTTAGCCGAGCTGGAACAGGATCTAGAGCGTCTGACGGCGGATATACCAGAGACCACCATAGATGATATTCCTATTCGACTTCAGCGCTATGTGGTTGCAGTCCCAGGACCTTTTAGGAGGTTCTTGTGTAGGGTAGCGCGGGCAGTGGTCTCGTATAGAGAGCACCACTAGTGATTGACTAGTCACTTTTGTAGACACATATGACATTTTGGCTTTTTGTACTTATCATTTTTGCCGATCATAAGGTGTTTTTCAACCTATGATCGAAGATGATGTATATTTTTGACACACTCCTATCTATATATATATCATTATTACCGGCTTATCTTGTTTAACATATGTGATGAAATGTTTTTAAATTTACTTGTATGATTATCGCAAATGTCTGTTCAACATTCGAGAAGCAATTGCATCTGCTAATGTATTTAAAGACCTTGGAATATGCTGATATTCAATGTAATCAAATTCACGTTCCAAGAGACGCACTCTCAAAAACAACCTTAATAACACAGGATTTCTAATGGCATATACTCTATTAAGCTGTAATACAACGAGTTCAGAATCTAACCTCACTATCAAACGTCGAATTCCAAATGAAATAGATTCAGAAAATAATTCAACCACTGCACTGTATTCTGCAATGTTGTTCATCGTTTGACCGAGGCTCACCCCATGCATAGAAACTAACTCGTCAGAGGGCGAATAGATAACCCAAGCTGCGGAAGAGATATTCCGTGTACTACGACAAGCACCATCAGCAAATCCAATGTACGTTTGGAGAGGCGTCGACATCTGCAATATCAAGAGTAAAACCAAGATAAGCCAGAATAACGACGAGAAACACACTTTCTAAGCTAAGCACACTATCTAAACTAACAAACATACTAGCTAGAAAGAAAACCTAACCTAACTAAAACTCTCCATACCCACCATTTAAGCATAATACCTCTTTAGGTAAAGTCCATTTCTGGGTTTACCCAAAGAGTCCCCATCAAAATCTACCAGCTCATAGGCCCCTTTTGCTAGCTTTCGCTTTACAATGTAGGGTCCATGCCACATAGGAACGAATTTTCCAGCACCTAGCTTATCGTTAGCTTGATCATATAACAGCACTAGGTCTCCCTCCGAAAAACTCCGAGGGGTCACATTTCTATCATACTGAGCTTTCATTCGCTTCGCGTGAGTCTCGATTGCCAATGCAGCGTCACGTCGAGTCTCATCTAATTGAGCTAAGTATAATAAACGTTTCTCCTCTTCGGAAGTGGCTGGGAGTAATTCGACAGCCATTTGAAGTGATGGGATCTCGCATTCAATGGGTAACACAGCTTCCAAGCCATAAACTAGCTGGAAAGGAGTGAACCCTGTTGAAGTTTTCACTGAAGTTCGGTATGCCCATAGCACTGAAAATAACATGTTGTGCCAATTCGACCGATGAATACCAATGGTTCGTCGGATCATGATAACCAGAACTTTGTTGATAGACTCAACCAAACCGTTGGCTTGCGGATAATAAGGAGTAGAGCTATCGTGGCCCAAACCAAGCTGGCTTGTAAGCTCAGTCATCATGATGTTTCGAAAATGGCTCCCATGGTCAATGATGATTGCTTGTGGGACACCAAACCTAGTTATAATGTGATTGAATACGAAAATTGCAGCTGTTTTGCCGCTTGCGTCGAATGTAGGCATCGCCTCGGCCCATTTAGTAAAATAATCAACCGCGAGGATGATATACGCATGCCCCCCGGCCGAGTGAGGGTTACAAGTAATAAAATCGATACCCCATTTGGAGAAAGGACCAACGGCAATTATAGGATGGAGAGGAGCTGGTGGTGCGCGCATCTTGCGATCAAACACTTGACAGTTGTGGCATTTTCAGACTGCAATGATACAATCTTTAAACATGGACGGCCAGAAATAGCCAGCGCGCAACACCTTCTGAGCTGTGGCATACCCAGACATATGACCACCACATGCTCCAGAGTGACAATCATTCAAAACCCTCTCAGCTTCTTCGTGAGTTAAGCAACGTCGAAAAACTAAGTCTGCCCCCCGGCGATAAAGTGTATCTCGAATAATCTTGTATTGCTGGGATTGAAATCGAATTTTTCGACATTCCGCCTTTGAAGCTTCAGGCCGAAAGGTTTGGGTTTGGAGATAGATGATTATATCCCCGTACCACGGATCTAAAGTACTGATACGAAACAAAGATTCGTCCGCAATGGACTCCTCTGCCACAGTTTCTGTGTCAGCACGCGGGAAATCACACATCAATTCCGCAAAAACTAAGGATTTCTTAGACTTGGACTTCTCAAACTCCAAGTCGAACTCTTGCAGGATAACGATCCATTTAGAGTACTTGCCCCCTAGCAGTTGTTTTGTCAAAATATAAATCATAGGGTTGCAATCCAAAATGACTGTAGTTTTACGGAGAAGAATGTAGTGACGAAAACGCTGGACAGCTTGAACGGCTGCCAGGGCCAATTTTTCCACATGCGAATATTTTAGCTCAGTGGGGTTTAATGTCCTACTAAGATAATATATCACATGTTCTGCTCCGAATTCATCTTCTTGAACTAACACCATTCCAATGGTGGAATGCGAAGCTGCGAGGTATAAGAAGTAGTCCTGGTTGTAGTTGGGAGGATGCAACAATGGTGCATGGGTCAACGCGTGCTTAAGTGCATCAAAAGATTGTTGGGCAATCTCGTCCCAAAGGAATTGAGCATTCTGTTTCAACAACCGTGTAAAACCTTTAGTGACCTCGGCGTAATTTGGAATGAATCGGCGTAAAAAGTTTGCTTTCCCTTGCAAACTTTGGAGTTGGCGCAAACTCGAAGGAGGCGGAAATTTGATGATAACTTCGACCTTCGAGGGATCGACGCGAATGCCGGCTTTTGAAACAACAAATCCCAGCAATCGACCCGTCTCTATACAGAACACACACTTGTGGGGATTCAACTGAATTCGATAATGCCGACACCTCATAAAGATTGCTCATAAGTGGACAAGGTGATCAGCTCGATGTAAAGAATGAGCAGGCAAATCATCGAGGTACGGTTGCACAATGTGCTTGATGTCATGAAATGCGTAAGACATCGCCCGTTGAAAAGTGGCCCCGGCATTCTTAAGCCCAAAAGGTAATTTGCAATAAGCAAATGTCCCCCATGGACAAATGAATGTCGTTTTTGGTTGGTCGGCAGGTAGAATATTGATTTGATTATAGCCCGAAAAACCATACATAAAGGAAAACATTTCACTTCCGGCACAATCATCAATAATTTGATCGATATAAGGCGTAGGATAGTTGTCTTTTGGACAAGCTCGATTTATATCCCTATAGTCGATACAGATTCTTATTGTTCCTTGTTTCTTGTTGACTGGAACAATATTCGATACCCAATCCGTTAACGGGATTGGATAAATGAAACCTGCTTTCAACAGCTTCTCGACTTCTGCTTTAATCGAAGCCGCTTTCTGAGGGTGAATCTGACGCAACCGTTGTCGGACGGGTTTAGCGTCCGGGTAGGTCTTTATTTCATGAACAACAATGGCAGGATCGATTCCCGGCATTTCCTCGTAAGACCAAGCAAACACATCGCGGAATTCTTGGAATAGGGCCTTGTAAGTTTGGATTTCATCTTCTGTACATGAGGCACCTATATGAATGTTTTCCTCAATTCCGGGCTTCATTGAAATATCAATGGGAATAGTGCGAGAAATATTCCCTAAATTTAGCTCTGAATCAGAATGTTTCGTGGGATTCTGAGCGTTTTTGACATATTCAGCGGTAAAGATAGATGAAAAATCATTTTCAAAAGCATCATCCTTAGGTAAAAACGAAGATCTGTGATGGAGATCTTCCCATGGTAGATCGTCTACACTTAGGATTTCGCGAAGTTGTTCGTCAGATGACACGACTTCGGGAAACGCTATCCGTTCTAAGGTTGATGTGAAAAGTGATTCTTCACTGACCACATTCATTTGGTCGATTTGGGTTGAACGCGAGTCGGTAAAAGACATGACGACTTCATAAGCAATTTCATATGGACTCAAAGGCATAACATCACCGAATGAGTCTATCTCAAATTCAGATGGGACAATCCAAGGATCATCATAAATAATGTTGTCTGATGTAATCATATGAATTAATGCAAATGAAGGGTCTGCATTGATTGGAGGGAAAGGAAAAGTTCCCAATAAACCAGAATCTTTAACTAAACCTACGCCAACGTCCCTATAAGGGATTGTCGTCTTACCGACATGCTGTATACTCTCTGAAGAGGCTGGGTCGGATGAAATGTATGTCAGCTGATCAATTGTCACGATCTTACCGTTATGTGGAAACTTTATTACTCTGAAGACCGATGAAACGACTGTTGTCATAGCATATGACCAACTTCGACCCAAAAGAAGGTTGTAGTCTAGAGGGGCATCAACCACTTCCACATCCAGACTAACGGTTTTACCTTCTACCCCTATAGGCAATTCCTGTAGAATACCAAACGGACGGAACCCACGGCCATCAAAGGCCTTAAGGATGGTCGGGGATTGGTTTAACGAAGGAGAACCAAGCGATCTCCAACATTGAATCGACATAATACACGTAGAAGCTCCCTCATCAATCACAGTCCGATGAATAGGCCTGTTTTTTACTATCACTGGAATTTGGAAAGCCATTTGATGGGGTAGACGCGGTGTACTATTTTCTAGATCGAAGATTATCAGATTCGGGTCCTGAACATCAACAGCTCCGATAGCCGACAAAAGTAATTTTCGTTGTGCTGGGCATGATTGCAGCACTTCTAAAGCCGACATTGCTGAGGGTGAAACAGCTAAGTCCTCAACAATGTTGTAATTATGGGCTGCTCTTGCATGTGGATTGAAAGTAGACCTTCGAAGTACACCCTTGGCGGGCGGTTTGATTACTAAGTCTGGGTTAGGTTTTTCGATCTGTAGTGGATCGAAACCAGGAGCTGAGGTTGATGGATTAGAATGAGAAGATTCTGCTTCCTTACCATCAACAGGATTCTTACTACCATAATCTTGCGATCGAGTCGCAGTCCTCACATGAGGAAGAACCTATCATCTTACTTTCCTGCTTTGGAAATGGATCTTTTAACACAGCAGGAGTGGGAGAACCTTTGACTATTTTCACAACCTCGGCCCGATGAGGGCAATCTCTTGTAAAATGATCCTCTTCACAAATAAGACAAGGATATCGAGGTTTGCGCTTTTCGTCATTGGTTTCCGACTTTTCCGTTTTCTCCTTCGGAGCCTTGTCTGCTTTAGCCTTCTTCTTTCCTTTCTTCTTTCCACCGTTTTTTGATTTGGCCGTAGATGACTCTACAGCGTGAATATCGGCGGAAAGTTCAGGAGAAGACTCTCCTGTCGGGGAATCAGGCAAGGTGATTATAGGAGTAGTAGAAGTCTTGGAAGATTTCTTCTTGCTCTTTGTGTTCATGATGCCAATCATACCATCAGCGGCATGAGATCCCGAAGGAGCAGCAGCGATTTGATTCGATTTTGAAAGATCTGGAATCTTTTCGTGTAACGTACCTGACTGAGTATAAACTAAGTCAAGGTACTGCGCCTGAGCAATGACTTGCTCCTCAGTAACTACTCCGGCCTTAGCTACATCTTCAGTAATCTTCGGTAATAATGATTTAACAAACCATTCTGCTAAGATTTGGTCCGGAATAAAAACTTTCACTAACCTTCTTCGACGTCTCCACTCATGAATGTGATCAGAAATATACGTGGACGTTGATTGTTTTAGTGAAGTTAATAACTCTGTGCCGTTATCGTATCTGACCGGCAACTGAAAGTGAGTTAAGAACGAGGTAGCTAACTGGCTAAAATTGTAAAAAGAGGCCCGTGGTAACTCAATGTACCACTTGGCCGCGAGACCAATGTGTGTACGCTGGAAAATACGTAAGCGAATCGAATCATCCGAGATAGAATTTGAAGCACACTAGAGATGGTAAGTCATCATATGATTGGACGGATCCTCTCCAGACTTACCTTCGAACTTGGGTATATCATTGGGCAACTTATTTGGCATTGGCGGCCAGAACGGAAGATATTGAATTGGATCGTTCGTTAGGCGCGTCAAGTCTGGTAAATCCAAAGTTGCGATAAACGGTAATTGCCGGTTAGGATCTCTAAAACTCTGGGTCACAAGACCAGTCCCAGGAGGAGGATATCCAGGATAACTAGGAACAGGAGTCGCATTAGGGATATTATAGCCTCCTAGAAAACCAGGATTAACCGGACCGTACTGGGGTTGTTGAGGTTGTTGATAAGTGTACCCAGGATACGGTTGATACTGGTAAACCGGCTGCTGGACAGCTTGCCCATGTTGGTACTGTCCCTGGTACGGTTGATGAAAAAATTGAGGCTGAGTAGTGACAACCGTACTTATACCAGGCTGACCTATAGGCATCTGGACCGTGGTTTGAATCGTAGATCCAGACAATGGTAAAGATGTCTGAGGAGTGGTTGCAGAGACAGTAGAAACCGGAGCTGTCGATACTCCAGAAGTAAGCGCGGCAGATGTAGCGGTAGTTGCAGCAGCCGTTTGAGATGGAGTACTAGGTGCAATTGGCGGCTGAGTAACTACCGAAGTTACAGAAGTTTGAACATTTGACTGGACGGGTTGCGGTTGCTGGGGTGGACCAGAAACTACGGGTTGTCCAGCTTGAGGTACCAACTGTATACTTGGCTGCAACACCTGTTGACCCTGTGATGGATCCCACACTATCATTCCGGGGTATTGACCCGTAACAGGTTGAGGATACTGAGATCCATAACCGGATTGAGGATAGGATTGATAATTGAAAGGTACAGTTCCCATACCTTGAACATATGACTGACCTTGAGGTGGTTGATAACCTTGACTCGAGTATTGACCTTGAGGTTGATAACCTTGAGGTAAATACGGATACTGGGGTTGACCTTGACCTTGAGGTTGATACCCTTGGGGTTGATACCCTTGAGGTAAATATTGATACTGAGGTTGACCCTGGGGTACATATGGAGGCTGGGGTTGACCTTGAGGCATGTATTGCACCATAGGTACATACTGACCTTGAGGTTGCCCCCCAAACACGATTTGTGTACCTTGAGGTTGCCCCCGAGGCGTTAACTGAGGCTGCCCCCCAGGCGGTAATTGGCCACCTTGAGGTTGGGAAACGGGAACTGAACCTGACATCATGTAAATGTCTCCTACACCCAATGGTATATTACCATTGTTTCCAGCTAATAACCCATGATCAATGGGTTGAGGAGATGCCCCCGCAAAGGTACCAGAAAGTGATTGATACCCGGTGGGAACAGAAGGACCGCCGTGTAAGAAAGATTCAGGAGTTTGAGTAAACACGGACGACTGACCAGACATATTTACAGGATTATAAATACCTCCAGGTGGAAAGGGAGTACGAGGTGTAGAAAAACCTACCCCTGAGTTGTCTAAATAATTGGTTAACGAAAGGTACCAAGTAGTACTTCTAGGAGGACTGTAAAAGATAGATTCACGCTCCCTGAGCTCAATAGTAAGTTGATCTTCAATGTTAGAGATGCCTATTTCTTCCTCTGGAGCAAGTTCTTCGATAGCAATCAGACCAGTAGGAAGATTTTTGGTGATAACTTGTTCTACTCTTGGTGAATCTGGAACACTAGAAGTTGGAGTAACAGGTTCAGATATTTCAGGTTCTTCGCCTGTATCACTAGTAGACGAAAAACTACCAGCAAGCTCAGAAACTGTAACAGCTTCGGGATTATAACCTGTCTCTAGACTTTGGTAATCTGGATGGACTACCAAGGAAGATTCTCCTTCTTCAGGTGAACCTACTCTACTGCCACTAGGAGGAGTTACAAGGACCTTCAAACCTTCTAGATTACTCGGGTCGTCTCGAGGAGGTTCACCCCGAAGTCTACGGGATCTCCTCAACAATTCGGCCACAGAAACAACTTCAGGAGACTGGCCCCGAAGTCTACGGGACTGTCTCGGTAATTCCGCCACAGCTAAAAACTTTTAACTACTACACACGAAAACAAAGTAAAATCTCAAATCAAACCACCTAAAGTCTCTAAAGAACCAAACAAATTTGAAGCACACGCCTAAAGAATCTAGGGCGTCAAACCAAGCACAAACAGTAGCCTTCCAGACCGAAAACGCTAGTTGGAGATGAAACCCAACATCGCCGGATTCAGTACAGAAGTGGCGGGTGGAACAGTTACCCCGGCAACCTGCTTAATGAATAGACCGGCACAAGTTCCTCCACTTTAACCGTCTCGAGTGAAGTGAACCCCCCGGAAAATCCAAGTGAGTCTAGCCGACATCTGCTCCAGGTACAGTGGGATCTTCCCTCCACCGTCACCTCAGTAGAATCCTAAAGATAATGGTCACTAAGGCTACCAACCGCAACAAATGCACCTGGGGGAACAGTCTACACTCCGACAGCACGCAAGGGCAGAGTATCAAGCTCAATCCCCTTGCCGGTTCCTTGACAATAATCCAAGGTTTACCGACAAGTGACCCCTGGCTCCTCGACAATGGTTAATCCGAGGTTTACCGTTTGTAATACGTGCGTGTCTGGAATCGTTCCCAACGAGGGAGGATTGATCCCCTCACTGGTTCGGACACAAGCTCGTGCTTCTCCTTTAAGAGGAGCTTTCCCAGAGTACAAATGAGACAATTGGATTTATTCTATCACAAGATAAGCTACTTGTTTGGTTTTGTTGTCTTGGAGAGTTAATTACTCTCCTACTCCAAGACACTAGCCTGATCTAAATTGGTGTTTCAGAGCCCTAGTAAATAAAAGTTACTACGTTGATTTTACTTTAAGCGTTAATTTTATGGTTTTTTCTTAAAGACAAAAGGTAGCGGAAATGAAACCAATGGTGTGTAGACTCGACTCAAACCACTACAAAGATGCACCTAAGATGATTTACGCTACTTTTCTCTTTCAATGAAACTCCTAACTAAGAGAGTTGGAAAATGCAAATTTTATAGAAAACAACTTTCTTAGTAAAGACAATCAAAGAAACAATTCTCTTTATCTTTTCAAGCATACAAACATGACCACTCCTTACGTGCACGAATAATTCTTTTTCTTTCAAAATCCCTCAAAGCTACTTGAAACAAAACTTTTCAAAGGAGATGTTTTTGTATTTTCTCTTATTTAATAAAGCATATAAATCTATTTTAACGAAAATCAATCTCAAAAGCTATAAAATCTATGAAAAATTGACTCACAAGCAAATCAAAAAGAAATTTACTCTAAGCAAACCTAACGAGGCAAAAGCCTACAAGGATGATTCTAGGTTGTTTTACTTGACCAAAATCAAGCCAAGGACCAGCTAATGCAGAATCAAAAGACCAGTCAAAACAAAACTCAAATCTTTTTGTTCTTTTTGTAAAATGGAATTCAATACTCAATCAACAAGTACTTCGAAATTTGCCAAAGAGACAACTCAAAGGTAAGTTGCTCTCACAGGTAGACTTTATGACAGGTCCGACTTCTAAGAAGGCTGACAAAACCAGAGAGATCTAAGGCTTGACAACTTCTACCGCCAAAGTCACTACAGGACCTACTCAAAAATCAAACCCTAGGGCTTAAACTTCTATGAAATCCACTAAAACACTCAATGCTATCGAAACAAGTTCAGGTGAAGATCTTTGACAAGAGGCTAATGGATCTGGGCAGTAAAAACTAAGAAAAAGCAAAATCTAAGAGGAAAAATGCAAAAAATGGAAATATCTTAATTTTTAGCAGGGTACGCAGGCAACCTATTAAGCCAGGTGCGGGCCCGCTCTGTGCACACAGCAACAGTGCGTACAAGTACACAATGTGCAATACTCAGAGGGTGCGTACTACTGAAAAAACCAAGAAAAACTAAATTCAATCTAACCCTAAGCTAACCCACCCAAATACAAAGTCACAGAGCCAAAAACCAAAAAATAAATGACTTTTCTCAGATCAAAGTTGTATACAAAGGAAAAGACTTTCACATCAATGGATTCCCCAGTTGAGTCGCCATTTTGTCAGGCGGAAAGAGTCGATAGTGCGGACACAACCAACCTCCCTAGGAGCCTAAGACTCTCTAGTGACAAACAAGACAAACAAGATCAATCCTTCTCTAAACATGCATTTACTATATAAGAAATCAAGTGTTTAGATCCTACCTGTAATCCAACGCTGTTGCAGTAGTCCAGCCTCGCTGATCCGGATGAGCTCCTCCTTCACTTCGAAACCTGCATTCACTAACAATCAAACGATTAAATAGCACTTGATAATCTCATAAAATAAAACATGTTTAACACATAGACCAAGGAGTACATGAAACAACTCATAAATAACAAGTTATTGAGAAGAATGGACTCATTTGCATTAATAGGAAACAAAAGGAACAATTACAACCTGAGCCTTGGTGTTGTGCAAGTCCCTCCCAGGGTCCATCAAGAGTTCTCCTTTACTTTGACAAAGCTCACCCACTTCCAAATAGAACAAGCAAAGATGGCAATCTCTCCTTACAAGCTTCTAAATGGGAGTCCTAATTCCAGCAGCATCTACCCTTAGAAATGTTTAGCTTCCAACCTCCTCTCCTTCTGGCCCAATGCCTGTATTTATAGTGCTCTAGAGGAAGTTATTCAGGTCCACCATCAATGGGATAATCCCCTCTTTGGATGGGATAGCTCCCTTATTGATGGGATAAGTTCCTCTTTAGTAGGGGTACATGAACCATCTGGAGGCGCTCAATACACGTCGAACAACCTTCTAGAATGCTCTAGAAATGACCACAAGTAATTTTTTAAAGATAAAACTTGCGCATTTTAACCTTTACAGGGGTACGCACCTGCCCCTTTACATACAGAGCGTACAAGTACGCAGCTTTTGTGAACATTAGGTGCGTATCCGCAGGTAAGATTGAGAGAACCTGCGTACCCAGAGATAAACACATTTACAAAGACTTTCTCTCTTTCTTGAATTTTGACATGGAGAGCAGAGGCATGAGACTTGCCCAGGAGGATAGCATGACTGTTGATGGAGCCATACTAACTGTAAATAGCCATGGTGACATTTTTTAGTGTAACATACATCCATCACCCAGCAGCACTGTAGCTTGACATGTACACCAGCAGTAACATAAATGTACCAGCATTGTCATGTTGATTCTTGTCATGAGTCATGTCGTCCACATCTCTATTGTGGGACATACTGTCAATCAATGTAATGTAACATGGAAGTCCAAGAGACCACTTTTTGTATGAAGAATAATGTAAAGTCAAAAGTCATGGAAGTCAAACATTCATGAGAGTAGTCGAACAGCCACAAGGGTCAGTTTCACCCTTGGCTATAAATACGCCTTCATTTGTACATGCATAAGACTTTTCACCTCAACTCCTCTGACATAACCTTGAGGGTCTATAATCTTTTCTTTCAGGAGTAAGTAGTGGCTCCAACGCCCCACCCACAGGGTTAGTGATGTATGGTGTAACAATGTGTCTTGGAACTTTCTCTTAATTCAGAAGCCTACTAACAGGCTAGCACGTTTTCATGCATGTATTGCAACTGTTGTAAGACTGATCTTGGACACTTGAAATGCATGTTTCTTTAACCTGTGTTTAACACTTGAATTCATTCAATTGTTGCAATACATATATATTAATGAAAATGTGTTGTATGAGCTATTAACATTGTCATGCATGTGTTGGCTACCTCTCCGGACATCAAATAGATATTTCATGTAAACTTGCTATAACAACCGTTACACTCATATGGACTCATCTGTTGAGTGTTGTACATGCTATCTTCCCTTGTGTGTTGTGACTGTCGCATCCGTGTGGACTACTCTTCCTGAAGTTGTGCACGTCCTGTTGTGTGTGTGTTCCTAACAAAGTTGGGGCTTCCTCCCAACTGACTTGGGACTCACTCCCACCCTCTCCCTCTATAGTAAAAGAACCATTGACACAAGTACACTACCAATCACCAAGCACACGAACCTCACTACTCAAAGACAAAGCAGACCACTCTCTTATGCTGACAAGCAACAGTTGAGGCAAATATTTAAGATAATGGCAACCAAGCCATCATATCGAATGGGACTCCCACACCAAATGGTGTGAGGTCTAGTTTGGACTTCATACCGAGGTGATCCCTGAATGTTGGCGGGTCTAGCAATGTCAACATTTCTGGCGCTAAAAGGAGGGTCGCCGGTTGTATATGGTTGAACATCCTCTCACACTCACTGATCAACTATCTCGTGAAGGCAGTAACTTGCACTCCCTCTCACCTATGCATGACTCTGCAGTTAATTACTTCTCACCTCCCAGGACTGAACAATAAATTCCATATCATCACCTTCGCTCCGTCCATCCCATCACCCACCAGTTCGCGAAAGCAGTCAGACTGATCCCAGGCATACATCATCTTCCATACGCATCAAGGAAGCCAAAAGCCACTCCCATAGGGGTTGTTGTATTGTCAGTGGAAGAAGTTGTTCTTACCACACTTGAAGGTCTAGAAAAAGCTATTGAAGACAGAGAGGAACCTCTGGTTTTCCGACAAGGGGAGGGAGACACCCTTGTGATCTTGCCATCAGACTCTGGTACAGGAGTCGGAGGGGAAGGCAATGGAGGAGGTGGAGACGGAGATAAACTAACAGATTCAAAGTCAGAACCGTCAGATTCTGAAGGAGAGGAGGAGGATGAAGAAGAAGAAGAGATGGTTGACTAAAATCTGGAATGGACGACTCGAGGACCATTGTCTCTCCCAGGTGCTTTGCACAAGATGTCAAAGCGAGTAGAGAGAATGAACATCAAGTTCAACCATGACATCACGGTGAAGGCAGAAGACCATTTGGACAACTTCTACCTATAGGTGTAGACCCTTGAGGTACGGTATGATGACATAGCATGTATATTATTTCCATGTACCTTGGATGGTCATGCAACTGCATGGTATCACAACTTTTCACCAAAATCCATACAGAACTGGGGTGCATTCAAATGCATGTTCCTTGAAAAGTTTGTTGGTGACAAGACCCTAGCTATGTTACTCAAAGAATTGGGAAGCCTGAAGATGGTGGGGAAAGGAAAGGTCAAAGACTTAAATCAGAGGTTTACACGCATATTGAACAAGTTTGTAGTGGACACCAAATCTCATGACTCCATCACTGTTGATTACTACATGTCCGCACTACCAACTAGCATTGTGCAGTTCGTAAAGCGAGTTGTGAAACCAACACTATTGGAAAACTGTGAGGAGGCTATTGTTGTTGAGAAAGACTTGCGCGTGATTGGAGTCATCAAGGATGATGAACCGACAAAGGACTCCAAAGACGTGAGTAGAAGGTCCCAGGTGATGGTCAGCAAAGGTAGAGACAAGGAAGAAAATGACATCGAAACCCTCACTCACCTCGTTAAGAACTTGACAACAGAAGTGTTTGAGCTTAAACAATGGAAAATGGACACATTTGCAAGTATCCATCTACCCATATAGAGACAAGGAATCAGTTCATCAAGCAGCAATTGGTTCACTCCAAAACTTGCGCAAAGCTTTGTGTTCCACCTCGAACAATGCACAAATTCTGAGTTTTGTTCATTCCACGAAGAACATCATCCTGAGAACTCTTGCTCGAACTGGAAGTGAGTCGCAAGATCTGTATGTAGTCATACATTCAATGAAAAAATAAAAATGTAGGAGCAACCAGAAGACACTGATAATGACGAAGGTATTGCACCTAATGAAGCATCAAGTTCTAGGCATGTGGTGAACGCATGTCAGTGCTCGCATGCAATGCCAAAGACGAACACCGATAAGCGGCCCCTAAAACAAAATGACCATTACAATCTTAGGAGTAAAGGGGCTCCCCTTACACTTGAGGAAGCACAAGAAAAGATGAGACTAAAGGTTGATCCACCAGCCACCCCAAAGCAGAAAACACAGAACAATTTCAAGAAGACAACAACGAATAAAAGTACATCCATGAGCACCAAACTGAAAAACACTCCGTTGGAAAACATGAACATCGGTTCTACCCCGGACACCTCGGTGAGTCTACCACCTCTGGACTACAAAATTGTAGATGACATGAAGAAAACTCGAGTGAACATCAGTTTGTTCGATTTAGCTAGGATCTAGAGTCAACGAGACATCCAGCCGTGCTCATTGGGACAGACAGCAACGGACAACGCAGCCTCTACCAACAAGCACACCTCCCAGATCACTTTCCACTATTATTAACACACTCCAGATGGAAGAAGCAAACTCAGGGTGCCCTCCATTCCTGCTCTCATTTCAATTCTTTAACTACAATGTTCACAACTGCTTGGTTGATTATGGTGCGGCATCCAACATCATGTCGCTCTCCATTGCTAAAAGGATCAATGCGCAATGGAGCAAGACATTTGCGTGAATCATCCAATTTGATCAAACATCTGTGCCATCAATTGGTGAACTTCGAGGCGTGATCATCTGACTATCTCATGATAGTCAATTCCACCAATGCATCAACATAGTTGTTGTGGACATATGTTATAGACATTTTTGGGCCCTACAACCCCAAGCATGAAATTTCCATAAATCAAGGGCTCCTAAGTCCCTAAAAGTGTTGTTCTAACCCCTAAAGGAACAAGGTCAATAGATTACAGCTTCTCCCAGAAGTTCTCCATGAAAAACTGCTCAAAATTGGTCAAAACATGATCATTTCAGCTGCTCCACTGGCTAAGTGCGTTGCATCTCACCTAAATACACTGTGTGGGTGCGTTGCATTTCAAAAATCCCTTCTGTGGGGTGCGATGGGCGAGAAATGACAAATGGCAGTATCATTCCGCAAGGTGGAAAGGCAATGGAAGCTTCCAGAATCTTCCCCTGTGACACTTGCCTCACTGAATTCGACCAAGGATGAGTAAGAGACCATCAATCTCCAAGTGGAAGCAAGAACTATCAAAAGGAAGACACTAATCAAATCATGAGCTGACTCATCTCCATTACAAACATCTATATATGGATCCCTCATCCCAAAGATCCAGAGGCTGGAATTTTTCATATTGTAAGGAATTGTTGTTGGTTTCTTGAGACAAACATCAGATTGTTGGGTGATCTAAGCTTTGTTTGAGGTGAAGAGGGGCTTCTTTGCTGGGAGGTTGATGCTGGGTCATAAAAACTGGTTCTAACTCCTCTTGGCTCTTTTCTTGTTTATCAATAAAAGCTATTCAAGTTTTCCTCCATGCTTTTGTGTCATTGATGCTTGCTACATTTGTATGGTCAATTTACATCTGATCCTAGATTGTTTATGATTATAGATCCATGTCTTTGTATAGTGATATGCTTCTGTGATCTTACAGGTACTTTGTGAAGCTGGGTGTGCAAGGGAGCAGGTAGCTGAAGACTATCAAAGAAGAGGGGAATCAAATCAGGAGATTAGCGCAAGACAGAGGTTGGTCTTTCTGTTCCTCTCTATCTATAATTCATAAAGGAAAAACGAAAGTAGATTTTCTCTGTTTGTTTCTAATGCAGCTATCACACCTTAGTGGGATAGAGCAGTTCTATATAGACACTTTTCCCTGTAACAAAATGGCGACTCCACTGGGGAGGAATTAGTTTTTTTTATCATTCTTTGTTGTCTATTTCATAAACTTACAGGTAGCATTCAAACTGCATTTGCCATAGCAAATTCAAAGTAGATAACTTCTACTTCAATCCATCTACTGGATCTGTTTATGATTTAAACAACTGATTCACAAACTATCTGATTGCCCTTGTGATAGCTCTTAGATCATCCTTAGATCTACCCCTGATTGTTGCATTACTGATTGCTTTTTGCTCGGCCAAAACCCAAGAACTGAACTACAAACTGTGACCCGGAACCCGAACAGAGTCTCGTTTCTGGACCAATGCAGGTACTGTTCAGAGAATCTGAATTTCAGCGCACTTCCTGAGTGGACAAGCTGCGCTGCATTTCAAATTCTTTGTGTTACAGGTGCGCTGATCAGACTATCTCTGTGTAGTTTTGGCTTCTGTGATTCATTCTTTCCAATTCTATTACTGAATTTTGCTGTTGTGATCAGTATATAGACGTTTGAAACCCCTTTTCCTTGCTGTTATTCTGCCTCCTTTGTACAAAATAATTGTAGATGTTTTTATGTGTTTGTTGAGTCGTTTACAGTTCTCCTTTGCAAAAGTAGCATAATCGTACTATCGTCCTTTGATTTGAAACTGTCGCAAGTGTCGATTTCAATCGTAGGAAAGAGTTTGATTGCTGTTGATGGTCTATTATCATGTTACTATTGCTTTTGGTCTCAATTTGTAATTTTCTAGTGTCGAGAACAAGTGTTCAGTTCAAAATCGTAAAGTGTTGTGATCGTCTCCATTTTTTATTTCGAAAAGAAACTTGATATTTTTCGCTTGAAAGGAAATTCAGATTTGTGCATCAACTTTCTTTTTAGCATTCATATACTAAGGAAGTTGAAAACAAATACATGCATGTGCATTTGCATATAGATAGTCTGATTGGCTTGATTTAGGAAAGTGCATTTAGAGTGTGCTCTTTGCTCTTTGTGAAAAGATTATGTCTTTCTTTTCCTTAGTAGCTAGGATTTTCATTGCACAAAGAAGATAAAAAGTTTGTTTATCATCTTAGATTGCATTTTAGGAATTACATCTACATCTCGCGGTGAACCTGAAAGGCAAACTTCATAAACAAGATCAACTTAAAATAAATTCAATGAATCTAACAACACTTTGGAACTTAACGCACAACATTTAGAAGTCTATGCTAGAGACGTATTCCGGCGTTGTAAAGCCTGGTAACTGTTGTTGTCACTGATGGTTGGGTGATTCCTCCACTTTGAGACGATAAGTGCCAGTACGGACTTGTGCTCCCATGTACCGTCGAGTATATTTTGGGAGACCCCAATAGGCTTAATCCTTTATCCATAGGAAGCAGTGTCTGCCGCCCTATCGATCGCAATGCACTGAACACAGCATTCGGGAAGATTGATTGCCGTGCCGTAAAAAGTATTTTGCAGTTTTGCGATTGGTTTGGTAATCCCTCTACCTAGATTTCCAGAGCAGTCCCTTTAGTTCCTTTTCAGACTCCTTAACGGAAAAGGTCCATCTGAGCACTTGTCACTTCAGGCTCATTAAAAATCGAAGGAGACTAGAGTCATCTTTTGTTTTTTCTCGACTCTTAAAAATTGAAAAAACAAGTTGTGTCAAAGCATCTAAAATTTATTTTAAACGGAATATTCATTACCCTTTCCTACGTTGATCTTGGGTTGAGAAAATGGAATCCACCAACCAAGGAATTCCCCTTGGAGGAAATCCTAGTCCCTTCTCCTCTTAGGGAGATGTTTGTGCACCCCATATGGCCACATTGTCGCTTCCAGGACTGACAATTGGTTTGCCTGTATGGCTCTTCTCAACCTCTATCGTTCAGAACACCACAATTCCTGAACAATCAGATCAGCGACTAGACGAGTCCAGAGTTACCCACCAACCTTCTACTTCCTCTAATTCTTCCTCTCCTCCTTCCTCTTCGCTTGATGGGGCTAGTAAAGCTAAAAGTCAAGTACCTGAAGAGAAGAAGGAAAAGAAGAAGAAAGAGAAGAAGAAGAAGGAGCCAAAAGCGAATGGGGGCAAATGAGTGTCGTCTAGCGAAAATCCACACACTGCACCGACCAGGCCTAAATCGCCATGTGTCATTTGCAAAGGAGACCACTATCACAGAGATTGTCCTTGCATCCCTCGGATCTTAAGGGACTGGTCTCCTCGTTTGCACAACTCGGTGTCATCAACCTCTGATGATCATGTTGAAAACGCACCGTCAACTAGTGAAAGTGAAGCCCCAAGACAAAAAGGAAAATATAGATTTCCTTGTAAACTATGCGAAGGCGATCATGCCATCCACCATTGTCCCCTCTTAGACGAGGCTAAAAGAGTTTTGGACGATCGTCCGGTTTCACCGTTACGACTTCCTCCTGGATACAAAAAACTCTTGCCAAGTCCGTCACTAGTTGAAAATCCGGCTGGCCCGCTCAGGTGGTCGGATGAAGCATCTATCATTGAAGACAAACCATTTGAACCCATACCAGATGAAAGTCAAAAGGTCAAGGCGGCAGTTGACCCGGTCTTGCCTTCAGAGGTTCCATCTTCAGATGATACAGTCATTGAAGAGAACAAGGATGACACTGTCCAAATTCTTTTCATAAGCACAGACTCCAACGAACATGGGGGCAATTTACCCGTTCCTTTACTGCAGGAAGGAAGTTCGTCAGAGTCATACCCAGTCGTCTATTCGGTCCCACCTCCAAGCAACCTAGTTGTCTCCTTCGACTGGAATCAACTAGGCAGACCCCGTTTACCAGCTAGTGTACCACTCTGAATCATTGTTCAAATATATAGAATGGTTATGGCTGGTACCATCATAGATGAGGGGGCTTCTGTGAGTATCCTTTCCTCAACTGCTTGGAAAGCGCTTGGTTCGCCATCGCTTTTGCCTGAGATGAGAAATCTAACAGGTTTTGATAAAGGAACCAGTCGACCGTTAGGGATCCTTCCCGATGTGCCCATAACATTGAGAGGGAAAACCATTCACATGAACATAATGGTAGTCCAAGGGCCCCTGGATTACAATCTACTCCTTGGACGAGACTATATTTATTGCATGGGAGCAATTGTCTCCTCACTCTTTAGAGTAATGTGTTTTCCGCACGAAGGAAGAGTGGTCAAGCTCGTAGACCAGCTTTCATTTCCCGGATCATACAGAGCAAATAGTCATATACCATCCCTGAATGGTCTTTTCACGCAAGAAATGCCTCAATCTCCAGTCCGTCCACCCGATGAGCGCGAGTGATTTGGGGGGACATGACTGAAACCCAAGGGGCATGCACCCTGGTCTGCTTTGGCAGGAAAACTTCGGGTATAGGGTAGGTTTCCGCGAGAGAATATGACTAGTCTGTACTCTCGTCCGTGATTGGAAGACGGGGTTATTCTAGAACAAGATTCTCTTGTCAAAGTTATGTGAGTGGAGTAGCCTCCTTCTCTCACCTTTGTCTATTTCGGTAGACATCGCCGAAGAAGTGTTTTGTTTGCGCTGTGAATAGAATGATCTTTGGGTAACCTGTAAGAGTTAGGCCTCTCTCTGTAAAACAAATGTTTTAATGGACTAAAGAAGGGGTAACCTTGAAACTCTGTTTTATGCCTGGGGGCATGAAAACCTTTTGGCTTGCAAGCGAAGAGTGACTATTTATTTTTTAAATTTGTAGGTCCTCTAACCCTTTAAACTCGTAGGATTGGTCGTTTCCTAACTTGCATAAAGAAAGGATGTGGGGCAAAACTCTAAAAATTGCCATTTCATATGAGACATTCTTATCACACGACTGGATTAATCGAGCAGTTTTAGCACATAGTTCAAGCTCATTAAAAAATAAACATAAGCCATGAGAAAATGTTTCCCCCCGCGTTTAATCTCGTTAAAAAAAGAACTATTCCCCGGTAAATAACCATCGTGAATGTAGTACTTCAGGTATTAAAGCCTTGGTCATGTTTGCACCGTCACCTCCACTTTTACATTGGCCGATCATTCACCCCCATCTGATTGTTTACCCATTTTGAGGAACAGCTGCGAAGAGTGATTTCACTAGCCATCCTTGTAACACTGCCATGATTGGAAAATTCCAAACCTTACCTGGAATCAGCTGCTACCCATTTTATCACTCATTCCTCAAAAGACGAGTCTCCTTTAAGCTCTTTTCAACTGACTCGTAAAATATGAAAAGATTGCCGAGCCATTGGCCTCTCTAGCTCGTTAAAGGGACCAGAAGTGCTATCTCTCCTCTAGATTTTAATCTTTTTGGACCTGAGAGATTATTACACAAAAAGATCGAGCGCTTGTTTTGTTCGGCTCGTTAAAAGTATCGAAAATTCATCCCTTCTGTATTGTTTTATACTTTTTCGGACTTAAGGGATTAGATGACAAAAAAGGAATTTTGGAGTTACCTTTACGTTCCTTTTCAGACTCTCTAAAATTGAAAAGGACCGATTTATCTTTGTCGTTAAACTCGTTAAAATTTTAATAGCGACAAGCTTGTCTATAGACGAGAACGAGTTTCACTATCGCTAGGCTCATTAAAACATAGCGATGGGTTTTCCCGAAGGGCAAATTATAGAACAAGCATATGTTATCCTCCTCAAGCTTGACAAAAATAAAGAGGTACTGGTCAGAAATGACTGGGGAAAATTGGGAAGAAAACTTGAAGAAACTTTGTTGGTAGCAAGTCGCTCTTGAACATGACACTTCCACTCCATGTCCGAGTCGGGTTGGGTTGTTTCATTCACCGGTCACATCACCATGGTCCCATCATACCATCCACATTTGGGGTTAATGCTACCAATCCATCACATCAGTGTCGCCGATATGTTCAAGAGAAGTCACTCAAAGAATTCACCTGTGTCTCACCCACTACCATACATTTATACTACATTCTTTCATGACCGCCACCCTGAACCTTATATCACCAAATCGTTTTCACCTCCATTAAAATAATTTTCTCCGTTCCGTGTCATTGATGTGGGATTCATTAATGCCCTCCTGTGACGGATCACTTCTTGTCGACATCAGCTCATTATCCAAGAAGTTGATCTAGGAACACCCCATTCAGTACTTTGAAGCTTGCATGCCTCAATGGCAAGTTTCTCACTTCCGGCGACAGGTTTACATCAATGGCCTTCGACCGAAATATTTTGCATGGTGTTCGACGCCAAGTCCTTTATTCACACCATGTGAATTGTACTGCAGTACCTTGAGGGTCATTATCATTATCGGTGATTCCTCTCGCGCTTGTTAACAGTTTACATCATTGGCTGGTAATCAAGCGATGTCTTTCCATGTTCGACTTCAGAACATTTCTCACATGGATCGACTTGTACTTTGAGTGAAGATCAAACGAGATTGAAGACCCCGAATCTAGTTTCATCCATCCGGGCTGCGATATATATTCAGGTAAATAAAGACATCAAATGTACATCATTGCTGCACAGATAATCATCCAATCAAAAGGATGATGGCTCTATCAGAATCATCAGTCTACACTCAGATGATTGTCTGTCCTATGTACATGAAAATGAATTTATAAAGCTGAGCATGGGAATGCCCGCCTGAGCTAGATCATGAAAATATTATGAAGATAATGTATTGTATTGTATCTTATTACAAGTCTCCTCCCAGCTTGAAAGAACTTCGGATCCTCATAATAAATCATTTCACCCGACATCAAAAGATTAACGACCTCATGCTTTAGGGGGCAACTGTTATAGACATTTTTGGGCCCTACAACCCCAAGCATGAAATTTCCATAAATCAAGGGCTCCTAAGTCCCTAAAAGTGTTGTTCTAACCCCTAAAGGAACAAGGTCAACAGATTACAGCTTCTCCCAGAAGTTCTCCATGAAAAACTGCTCAGAATTGGTCAAAACAGGATCATTTCAGCTGCTCCACTGGCTAAGTGCGTTGCATCTCACCTAAATACACTGTGTGGGTGTGTTGCATTTCAAAAATCCCTTCTGTGGGGTACGATGGGCAAGAAATAACAAATGGCAGTGTCATTCTGCAAGGTGGAAAGGCAATGGAAGCTTCCAGAATCTTCCCCTATGACACTTGCCTCACTGAATTCGACCAAGGATGAGTAAGAGACCATAAATCTCCAAGTGGAAGCAAGAACTATCAGAGGGAAGACACTTATCAAATCATGAGCTAACTCATCTCCATTACAAACATCTATATATGGATCCCTCATCCCAGAGATCCAGAGGCTGGAATTTTGCATATTGTAAGGAATTGTTGTTGGTTTCTTGAGACAAACATCAGATTGTTGGGTGATCTAAGCTTTGTTTGAGGTGAAGAGAGGCTTCTTTGCTGGGAGGTTGATGTTGGGTCAGAACAACTGGTTCTAACTCCTCTTGGCTCTTTTCTTGTTTATCAATAAAAGCTATTCAAGTTTTCCTCCATGCTTTTGTGTCATTGATGCTTGCTACATTTGTATGGTCAATTTACATCTGATCCTAGATTGTTTATGATTATAGATCCATGTCTTTGTATAGTTCTATGCTTCTGTGATCTTACAGGTACTTTGTGAAGCTGGGCGTGCAAGGGAGAAGGTAGCTGAAGACTATCAAAGAAGAGGGGAATCAAATCAGGAGATTAGCGCAAGACAGAGGTTGGTCTTTCTGTTCCTCTCTATCTATAATTCATAAAGGAAAAACGAAAGTAACTTTTCTTTTTTTGTTTCTAAGGCAGCTGTCACACCTTAGTGGGATAGAGCAGTTCTATATAGACACTTTTCCCTGTAACAACATACCAGAAGCATACAGCCTACTACTCAGAAGAGACTGGTCCAGCAAGCTAAACAGATATTTTGCTACAAACTAGCTTCACATGTGGCTTTTGTACAAGGGAAAATGTAATCAAATCTCGGTGTTATCCGAGAGGTATATGAAGCACAATGTCACTCCCCTCAATGGCGAGCATGAACTATTGGCCTTCACAGAACTCATGTTGCGCAACTGCCTCCTGGAAACAATGTTGGGGTGTTATCCTGCACGGATAGCTCCAACCCACCAGACACACAGTTGGGATTCCTTCCTTGCCCAACTGATGGTAATGAAACATGTATAGTACATTGGGCCAATAGTAGCAGTAGCAGTAGCAATAGTACTAGCAGCAGTACAAGCACGTCAAATGGTCTGTGTACAAACAAGTTGTGGACCATGTACTTTGACGGATCAAAGACACAGGTGTTATAGACATTTTTGTGCCTTACAGCATTGAGCATGAAATGTCCATAATCCAAGGGATCCAAAGTCCCTAAATGAGTTTTTCCTACCCCTAGAGGAACAAGGTCAACCAATGATAGCTTCTCCCAGAAGTTCTCCACCAAAAACCACTCAGAAACAGTCAATTCAGGATCAATTCAGAGGCTCCACTAGCTGTCTGCGCTGAAATGCAGAGATTACACTGGCTAGGTGCACTGCAACGCAGGTAGAAGCATTACAAGGGTGCGCTGAGCGGGAAATGACAAATGGCAAGTTCATTCAATGAGGTGGAAAGACCCTGGAAGCTTCCGGAATCTTCTCCAATGACACTTGCCTCAATGAATTCGACTAGTGATGAGTAAGAGGTTCTCAACCTCCAAGTGGAAGCAAGAACTGACAGAGAGAAGCCACAAGTCAAAACATAAGCTGACTCATCCTCTCTGCTTACATCTATATATGGATCTCTCACCCAGAGGTTCAGGAGGCTGGAATTTTGTACTTTGCAGAGAATTGTTGTTGGTTTGAGATTGAGATTAGCACATTGGGTGATTTATGCTTTGTTGGAGGAGAGGAAGGGATTCCTTTACTGGGAGGTAGATGCTGGATCGGAACTCACTTGGTTGTATCTCCTCTTGGACTTTTCTTATTTCATCAATAAACTATTTGAGTTTCTCCTACATGTTGTGTACCAATGATGTTTTGTTATGCTTACATGTTTAGCTTAATCTGATCTTGAGCTTTTTATGAATGTATATCTGTATCTTTGGGTAGTTTCTCTCTCTTGTGATCTTGCAAGAATTCGGTGAAGCTGGGCCGGTGAAGGAGCAAGAAGCTGGGAGCTACTGAAGAGAGGAGTGATTTGGATCGACAAACTAGCGGAAGATACAGGTTAGTTAGATCCTTCTTCCTCACTTACATTTCATAAAGAAGAATACTCAAATAAGTTTACCTGTTTGTTGCTAAGGCACTATCACCTCTTAGAGTGGGATAGGGGCATTCCAAATTGGATACTTTTCCCAACAACAAAATGGCGACTCCACTGGGGAGAGTATCTTGTTAGTTTATTTGTGTTTCTATTGTTGTTCTTCTCATAAACTCAGGAGTGCCGAATCGAAATGCATTTGCCATTTTCAAATGCAAAGTAGAGATCTTCCACTCTAGTCCACTCACTAGGCCTGTTTATGATCTGAGAAGCTGATCCACAAGTGCTCTAACAACCCTTTGTGATAGATCTTAGTCCTCCTTTAAATCATCCTCCTAATTGTACCTAATTGATAGCTTTGATCCGGCCAAAAACTGTAGATTTAACTGCAAACCATAACCTAGAACCCAGAAACAACTCTCGTTTCTGCTTCAGCGCAGACTCTGTGAAGAGGTTCTACATTTCAACGCAGGTCCCGTGAAGGCTACCTGCGCTGAATGTCAAATCCTCTGTGTTAGGAGTGCGTTGATCAGTCTTTGCCTTGTGCAGCTGTGGTTCCCTGCTTCCTTTTGCTCAGTTTCATCTCTGTTTTTTGCAGCCTGTTATCAGTCAGTGTACCTATCTGAAACCCCTTTTCTTTGCCTCAATTCCGCCTCGGTTGTATAAAGAAACTGTATTTGTTCTTTGTGTATTTGTTACATCATTTGCAGTTTCCCATTACAAAAGTAAACTAGTCATACTGTCGCCCTTAGATCTAGACCTGTCATAAGTGTCGTTTTGATCTTAGGAGTGAGTTTGTTTGTTGTTCATAGTTGATTGAGATTTTACTTTTGTCGGTTGGTTTGAATTTATGCATTTCTAGTGTCGAAACAAGTAAATCATAAAGTTTCGTAATCGTCTTTTTGATTTTGAAAAAGAACTTGTTTATGTTTTCACTTGAAATCGAATTCAAATTTGTACAACAGCTTTCTTTTTAGGCATCAATATTAAGAAAGCAAAAACAAATACATGCATTTCTGCATTTTCATTTTGATAGTTTCCATGCCTTGATTTAGGGAAAAGTGCATTACAGTGTGCTCTATGCTCTTTGAGAAAAGTTTGTATCTTCCTTTTCCCCTTGTAGCTAGGATTTTCATTGTTGAAAAGATATAAAAGCTTGCTTATCATCTTTAGACTGCATTTAGGAATTGTATCATACATCTCGCGGTGATCCAAAAAGGCAAACTTCTAAGAAAGATCAACCTAAAATAAATTGAATGAACTTAACAACGCTTTGTAACTTAACGCAAAACATAGAGGTCTAGGCTAGAGACGTGTTTCGGCGTCATAAAACCTGGTGACTGTCGATCTCGCTGATGGTTGGGTGATTCCTCCTGAGGGATGATAGCGCCAATACGGATTGTGCTCCCACGTACCGTCGAGTATATATTGGGAGACCCCTATAGGCATAAAACCTTTATCCTTAGGAAGCTGTGTCGACCGCCCTACTGATCGCAATGCACTAAACACAGCATTCAGGAAGATTGACCGCCTGTACCTTAAAAAGTATTCTGCGGTTTTGCGAAAAGTTTGGCACACCCTCTACCTAGAACTCCAGAGCAGTTCCTTTTGGCCTTTTTCAGACTCTATAACAGAAAAAGTCCATCCGAGCATTTGTCACTTCGGGCTCATTAAAACATCGAAGGAGACTAGAGTCATATTTAGCTTTTTCTCGACTCTTTAAAACTGAAAAAGCAAGTTGTGTCTAAAGCGTCTAAAAATTCATTTAATTCAGAAACACACTTTCCCCTTTTTTTGTATTTTGGTTGATCGAGTAATCCGCAATCGTGGAAGAAAGTCAATTGAAACCCCGTCGTTCGCGGAGGCTTACGAGTCAACCGTCTTTGTCTCCGGAATCGAAAACAATACGGACAAAGCGAACTCGTTTAACCGGTTCGAAATCTCCTATCAAAGTTAGAACAAGTGTTCCAACAACATCTGAGATTCCGGTTACTCCAAACATTTCTGGAAACCCTGCCTCTACAGAAGAAGTTCAACAGCCACAGGGGGACAGTGATATTGATCCTAGTCTGAGAGCAAACACTTGTGTTACTGAACCAGTTCCATCTGTAACCGGTTCAGAGAGTCTTGTTCCTCAAACATCTGTCGCTGTTGATTCAACCCCTTCTTCGGCACCAGAAATATTTTACGGACCTGACGGTCTTCCCCTTCCACCTAGTTTAATTGCGATAGAGGAAATTGTAGAAGATCCGCAAGCAAGTACTCCAACACATTTTGGAGTCGGGGTCACTCTATTTCCTTCGACATCAGAAGTTAGTCTATCACCAGTGGAAGTTCCTGTAGAATCGCTAGGTAATCTTTTGGATAGACTCCAAATGTCTGAACAACCGTCAACATCTAGGACTGTGTCAAACGACACAGCGACAGCAAAAATCCTTGTCGTCACTCCGACAATGTTTGCCGGCATACCATCTGTCCCGACTAGCTCACAACCGCTAGAAGGAGTCCACCCAGGGACTATTTCGACAGTGTGGTCCGTTCCTGTTTGTTCCTCCGGAATAATATCCGGCAACTCTTATGTTGAGACTCGCCAAATTGATCCATTTGGAGGTCAATTTGGGCAATCCAGTCCCCAAGGTCAGACAATCCCCTTGAGATCCGGATTGCCACCGTATGGGGAGCAGTATGCCCTTTCATTACCCCCTCCGGGAGGATATCCATATGGGAGTTCACAACAGTATTCAGGTTATACGGGAGTTACATCAAGTGGTTGGGTACCTATGCTACCTCAACAACCAAGGGTTGTGTATTCTATGCAACAATGTGTACCTATGTCGAACATCCCGACTACACCAGCTATTGTGACAGTGTCGCAAGTTCAAACATTGCCTGTTGTATGTCAACCTCAGATTTCTCAGGTTGTAATGCAACAGCCCCTTGACCCTGTGACTCAACCACAATCGCCAACTGGTGGGGCGACACAGGTCCAAACGGGTACAATTACCCCACACCTTGGTCCAACGGTTAGTATAGCACAACAGAACATGGCTTCGCAACCATGGCTGGTGCAATATCAACAACCACAATTCCAACAAGTATACCAAGGTTCTGAGCAGCAGATCTTTGCGAACAGTGGACAACTGTACATTCAAAATGGTCAAAATCAACCACTTTACGGTGGTCATGTCCACCAACCGTATCAGTCATACCAGCATCAATTACATTATGCTGGTATGCAAAGGCCAACTGCTCAGGCAATTCCATCGTATCTTCGGTATGCTTCACCTAACCTGAATCAACAGTTACCATTCGTGGCAACTCTAGAGTTACCCGATTTACACCGGTTAACAAACGATCCAATTGCTTACGCCCCTTGGTGGCCAGCGATTCCTCACAAACTTCCTTCAGATATTCCTAAATTTAATGGAAATCTAGGTGAGGACCCATCGAATCACATGATGACATTTCATCTATGGTGTTCATCAAACACCCTAAACGATGATTCGATAAGGCTTCGCCTTTTTCAGAGGACGTTAACGGGCCCAGCAGCAAAATGGTATATTGAATTGCCTAGAGCTTCGTTCGACAATTTCAGCACCTTAGCCACGACTTTCTTAACCCATTTCCAATTACCAATAAGGTATGAAATGGGAACGGAAATCTTAACCAACTTCAAATAGACGACGGCCACTCACATATCTGATCATATACATGATTGGCGACGTCGTCGTAGGATGGTAAAAACGTACGTTCCCGATCAACTATTAGCTGAATGGTTTATAAAGTCGTTACTTCCTGCAATAACGGAAGATGTGGCGAAGGGGGGAGTTGTAACGGAAGAGCAAGTTATCGCTCGTGCGCAATATCTAGACTTAGTCTATACTCAGCCTGGCACGCTCTATGACAAAATACCTGACGCTCCTAGACCGGAATTCTCAATTCCTACTCCTCCTAAATCAAACAATGACTCTCATGCCGGCGATGGCATGATTGGCACGACAAACGCGAAATCGAAAAAGTCCAACTCCAAGAAGGCCCGTAAGATTTCAAATCAAAATGCAAAAGATGAAATTCTTGCTTCGGAAGTAAATGCCGTATCAGCAGATAAAGGCAAAGAAACCAAACAACCAGGAAGCAAGAAGAAGCAAAGTAAAGGGAAGAAGAAGAAATAGGGTGAATCATCTCCTGAAAAAACTTCTTCAAACCCTCCTGGAGATAGGAAACCCCCTTTCGGGTGTCATATATGTGATGAGAATCACTGGACGAGAGAATGTCCATACAAAGCTGAGCTTAAAAGATTCTTTAAGAGTTCGCAAACCTCAGCTGTGTTAACTTACTCGTTTCCAAATCCAGGCACAAATCTGGTTGATAGTGGAAATGCTTCCCCGTCGCAACTGCTAATGTTGTCAATTTCGAAGCAACAGAATGATGCTTTGATTTCGACAAGGAACAAAGATTACGGGAATCCGTAGCTATCGAACGGCAAGGAAAAAGATCAACCAAGCAGTTCGACAACAACTTCGACAGAAGTTGTACCACCCATCATTCCTGAATTAACAATAAAACCGCCAAAGGGGGTAGTACACAAGTCGACATTTAATCCTCGTGCCAGAGCAGCGCAGCATTATAACATAGTGGAAGATTTGGCCCAATCGCCATCCGCTATGTCGACTCTTGAAGTACTACAAAATTGCCCATCCCAAAGGCAGGCTTTGTTATCAGCCATTGGTGGGGTTGATCCTAAGGATTCCAATCTTGTATCCTTCGACCACAAAGGATATGATCCTCAGTTACCAGCTCAACTAGCTTTCCTTATCCAAGTGAAAGCCCTCAACAAAACTGTTCACCGAACAATTATTGATGAGGGAGCATCTGCATGTATTATGTCGATGAGTTGCTGGAAAACTTTAGGATCCCCAACCTTGTCGCGATCCTCCACAACATTAAAAGCATTCGACGGAAGGACATATACCCCGTATGGTATCCTAAACAACTTGAAGGTTGAACTAGGGGGAAAAATAGTAGAAATAGATGTTGAATTCATCGATGGGAATCTTGATTGCAACATCCTACTAGGAAGACCATGGATCTATGCCATGGCAGCTGTTGTGTCGACCTATTTTAGAAAGATTGCATTCCCCTTTCAAGGGGGGATTACGATCGTCGACCAACAAAACTTCCTCCCTAATGGTTCACAAGTTACAGGAAGCATTCCCATGATCCATGGAAGCCCCCATTCGCTTCAGAATATCGGAGTAGGCCTACTAAAAGATCCTATACTAATGGGAACTTTCGCTCTTCCACCTCCATTCGACTTGGCGGAAGTAGCGTCGATAGGTACCTGCAATATGATATCTTCCACGAAGATCTCAGAAGACGATATCGACATGGATCATCCAATGGTTTTGCCCCCAAGCCCAATAGAAATATTGTAGCAATCAATGTTTCTGGCATGGGAGGCGAACCCAAGTCAACGCTCATCAAGCGTTTTGGTAGATAGGTCTAGAGAATATGGTACCCCTTTAGATCCTTGGTCGCGAGTGCATGGAACCGACGAAGGAATTCTAAATTCAATGTTGATTGAGGGGGCACCATGGAATGATTGCCACCATCGTTCCCTTCTTCCAGATTATGAAGAAGATACTCAAGATGACCTTTATCACCCTACAGTTTTTGAATTCCTATCAAATACTGTAAATACGGTGGATTCCGAGCGAAACTTATCCAATATTGAAGAGACTATAGCCATAAATATCTCGACTAAAACAAATGTTGTAGAGAATATTTATGTCGGCAAAGGTTGTTCTCCTTCAGAACTGGAAATATATAACGCTTTTTTTCGCGAGTTCAGAGATGTCTTTGCTTGGTCATATGACGAAATGCCAGGCATTGACTCGAGTATCGTTGAACACGAAATTAAGATGTATCCATATGTCAAACCGGTACGACAATGGCTCAGGTAGGTGCACCCCAAGAAAGCCGTTGCCATTAAGGCTGAAGTTGAAAAACTTCTCCATGCTGGTTTCATCTACCCGGTTCCTCTAACCGATTGGGTATCGAATATTGTCCCTGTCATGAAGAAACAGGGGACAATTAGAGTGTGTGTCGATTATAGGGATGTGAACCAAGCTTGTCCAAAAGACAACTACCCTACACCCTTCATCGACCAGATAATTGATGAATGCGCCGGATGTGAAATCTTTTCATTCATGGATGGATTTTCCGGGTATAATCAAATAAATATTTGCCCACAGGACCAGTCAAAGACTGCATTCATTTGTCCGTGGGGCACATTCGCATATCGAAAATTACCCTTTGGTTTAAAGAACGCAGGGGCGACATTTCAGAGGGCAATGAATTATGCCTTCCATGACATCAAGAACATCGTTCAACCATACCTCGACGACCTTCCGGCTCATTCGCGAAAGCGGACTGATCATCCACAGCATTTAAGAGCGATATTTCTACGTTGTCGACACTACAAGATACGACTCAATCCACACAAATGTGTATTTTGCGTCAGTTCTGGTCGTTTACTTGGCTTTGTAGTCTTAAAGGATGGGATTCGTCTCGACCCTTGCAAGGTCCAGGCAATCATCAATTTGCCTCCACCTTCAAATTTGCTTCAGATTCAGAAACTCCAAGGGAAAGCAAACTTTCTAAGGAGGTCCATTCCAAATTACACCAAACTTGCTAAAGGTTATACACGTCTTTTGAAAAAAGAGGTACCCTTCGTCTGGGATCAGGTTGCGCAAGCTTCCTTTGATGCTTTAAAGGATTCCTTAATAAAAGCATCATTAATGTACGCACCCGATTATCAAAGAGACTTTAACCTGTATCTGGCTGCAGCAGATACGACCATCGCAATGGTTTTAGTTCAAGAAGTCAATGGAATTGAACACCCTATATATTATTTAAGTAGAAACTTAAATGATACAAAAAGTAAATATTCTTATGTTGAAAAACTAGCGCTTGCAGCTGTTCAAGTGATACAAAGGTTTCGACACTATGTCCTCTTTCGGAAAACTACCATTTTGTCTTATTGCAACCCCATGACTTATATATTGTCGCGACAGTTACTGGGGGGCAAATATTCAAAATGGATAGCAATCCTTCAAGATTTTGATCTGGAATTTGTAAAATCCAAATCAAAGAAAGCTCTAGTTTTCACAGAATTACTGTGTGATCTCCCATCGTCGTCCAACGATGAAACATGAATCAATCATGGACGAGAATTTGTTTCTGATATCTACAAGCAATGAGTGGTATGGAGATATAATAATTTATCTCCAAACCCAAAAGTTTAGGCCTGACACCTCTCACTCAGAACAGAAACGTATACGATACCAAGCAAAAGACTACATGATCATAGGTGATACGCTTTACCGTCGTGGTATCGATACAGTTCTGAGAAGGTGCCTCACCCATGAGGAGGCCGAAAAAGCCCTGAATGAGTGTCATTCAGGCGCGTGTGGGGGGCACCAATCTGGATATGCTATAGCACAAAAAATCCTACGAGCAGGATACTTCTGGCCAACCATGTTCAAAGATTGCATAACCGCAGTCAAAAGTTGCCATGCTTGTCAAACTTTTGATAGCAAAACCAGAAGACCACCTGCACCTTTACAGCCAATAGTTGCTATTGGGCCTTTCGCCAAATGGGGCATCGATTTCATGACATGTAACCCCACCTCGACCGGGGGGCATGGGTATATTATAGTCGCCGTTGACTATTTTACCAAATGGGCCGAGGCGATGCCTACATTAGATAACACTGGTGAAACAGCTGCCCTTTTCTTTTTCAATCATGTAGTCGCCAGATTCGGCGTACCACAGGCTATAGTTACGGATCATGGATCGCATTTTCGCAATCACATGATGGTTGAATTAGCTGCCAAGATAGGGCTATCTCATGACAGCTCTACCCCGTATTATCCACAAGCCAACGGACATGTTGAAGCGATCAACAAGGTCCTGAAGCGTATGTTGCAAAGGATGATCGGGGTTCACAAAAGAAGGTGGCACCTAATCCTGTACTCAGCCTTGTGGGCCTACCGAACATCGGTAAGGAATGTGACCAGGTTCACACCTTTCCAACTAGTATATGGCCTGGAAGCAGTCTTACCAGTCCAGTGTGAAATCTCGTCTCTTAAACTCGCAATTGATCTCCTCCCCGGAGCTTCAGAAGAAGAGGCCCGTTTCTTGGAATTAATCCAATTGGATGAAACCCGTCGTGATGCCGCGTTGGCTAACGAAGCCCATAAGAAACAAGTCAAGGCGCAGTTCGACAAAAATGTCAAACCCCGTGTCTTCTCAGAAGGTGACTTGGTCTTGCTTTACGACCAAGAATCCGATAAATTGGGAGCAGGTAAATTTAATTCTTTATGGATGGGCCCCTATATTGTTAAATGAGTGTTAGCAAAAGGAGCCTACGAGTTAATGGATTATGACGGAATTCCACTGGCGCAACCCCGTAACGGGTTGTACCTCAAGCTTTACTATGCTTAAATAGTAACCAGTATGCTTTTGTTGTATTTTGTTTTCGCTAAAGTGTTTGTTTTGGTCGAGTAATCCACCTTTTTACATTTATTGCAAATGTCAAACCTTTTGGAGACATGTGTTGGATATGCCGACGGAGCGAGTCGTAGTTCGCGGAACCTGTCCTCCGCAGCCTGGGCCATTTTTTATCCAAGCGGCGAGTTAGTAAGTTTCAGAGGTGTATGTATTGGGCAATCAACGAATAACATCGCTGAGTATAGCGCGTTGATAGAAATGCTCTCTGATGCCATCACCCATGGTATACGCCGACTAATCGTCAGGCTAGACTCACAACTCGTAATACTACAACTCAATGGTATATATTCCGTCCGAAATCCAGCCATTTATCGCATGTTTCTAAGGGTTAAGATTTTGGAAAGACAGTTTGATTTAATTCAATACCAGCATATTTCCAAAAACTTAAACACATTAACCGAATCATTAGCAAATTATGTGTTAGATAGACATTTGCGACATTTATAAAAAGAAACACATCATCAATGTTGTACATGTGGATCACATAACTCAACCAGAATAAAACTCCGAAAATCAAAATATATATATATAAGCTGTTTATGGTTTACATATAATGTTCTATAACCAAGACAAAATCGGTCGCCTGACCCAAAAACTCAAAAATGCTAGGGGGCACCCTAGTCTAATGATGCTCATGATAGCACGTCACGGCCTGTGCGATCATGCGTAAGAGACGAGTCCATCTTCTAGGCACACCAGTAGTATGTCGCTGCAACTGTAAAGGTAACTCGTCGATCCTCACATCTAGAATGTCGAGAGTAAGGCTCTCAACCTGCTCCTGCACAGCTGTAAGGGTCTCGGCCACATCAAGGTCATGAAGAATAACCCTCCCAGTAGTCTCCCCTGCTGGGGCAGCGGCTAGCGCTCTCGGGCGAACTGCTGGACGAACAGGACCAACATCTGCATGCACACATGAGTTTGATTAAAGTCTTGATAGAATAAAGCACAAGGACATTATAAATAAAAACAGTAAACAGTGATATGGTCAAAGATTTTACCAATAGCACCCCACTGCTCGCCATCCGGCAATACCAAATCCGGATCGCCCCGAAAGTCCATGCCAACATATGGATACTCGGAATAGACCATCTCCTGACGCTCAAACCACCTGAAGAAGGTATCAGAGAAAGAAATCTGAGATTGACTGGCATGCCTAGACATGTGATCAACCCATCTCTGCATGCGTGGTTCAGTAGGAGAAGGCAAGTCGAGTGCAATGTACTGTGGCTGCATCAGTGGTATCTTCTCCAAAGCAAAGGCGGTCAAAATAGAACCAAACCCAAAGTTCTTCAACTTCCCGTCCTTTACCTTGGTTAACTGACTTTTCATCTGTAGAAGTACTGCATCACACCAGTTGAATATTTTCAGTTGGAGGCACTCCAAGGCATGCTGCACATAGGATCTGTTGGCTACGTGAAGAGACGCGCTACCGGCCATCCTACCAATAGTATACAAGATAGACCTGAGGGACCTGTCAGCAACCTCACGGATAACGATCTTGCCCAGTGTTCCACCTGCGTTGAAGGTCAAACTGCCTTCATACAGCTTGACATTCAGCGCAGGTTTCGAGTGAACTGGGTGCGTTGATGGCAGAGCGACCCCATCAAACCCCAGGGGCTCAGAAAAACAGGAAAACAAGCACAGAATGCAGAAAGGAAACCATGAAATGAAAGAGCTCAGGTTTAGCTCCTACCTGGTCCAGACAGCGTCGAGAATCGTCCACAGAATCTCCTGAAATCAGCTGGTGGAAATCAAGGGGGAAGAGGCACCTCCAAAGCTCCAACAAACCAAGTTCAAATGAAATGGTAAAATGAGAGGTAAAAACACTTTTTAATTGTTTTTTACGTAGTTCAAAGCAAAATATTAGGGTTTTAATCTCGTTTTCAAGCAAATGTTATTCATTTCTAACTAGTTTGATGCAGCAATTGAAGGTACAATACTATCTTTGAAAAGGGCAAAGCTAGTTGTGGTAAAAAATCAAAATTAGACCATGTTATCGAGCAGTTTTAGCACATAGTTCATGCTCGTTAAAAAATAAACATAAGATTGAGCAGTTTTAGCACATAGTTCATGCTCGTTAAAAAATAAACATAAGACTGAGCAGTGTTTTTCCGCGTTTAAGCTCGTTAAAAAATGAACTATCCTCTGGTAAATAACCACCGTGAATGTAACATTATCAGCCATTAAAGCCTTGGTCGTGTTTGCACCGTCACCTCCACTTTTCCATTGGCCGATCGTTCACCTCCATATGATTGTTTACCCATTTTGAGGAACAGCTGTGAAGAGTGATTTCACTAGCCATCCTTGTGACACTGCCGTGCCTGGAAAATTCCAACCCTTACCTGGAATCAGCTGCTAACCCATTTTATCACTCGTTCCTCAAAAGACGAGTCTTCTTTAAGCTCTTTTCATCTGACTCGTAAAATATGAAAAGATTTCCGAGTTTTGGCCTTCTAGCTCGTTAAAGCGACCGAAAGAGCTATCCCTCCTCTAGATTTTAATCTTTTTGGACCTGAGGGATTATTGCACAAAAAGATCGAGCGCTTGTTTTGTTCAGCTCGTTAAAACTATCGAAAACTCATCCCTTCTGTATTGTTTTATACTTTTTCGGACTTAAGGGATTAGATGATGAAAAAGGACTTTCAGAGTTGACTTTACGTACCTTTTCAGACTCTCTAAAAATGAAAAGGACCGAGTTATCATTGTCGTTAGACTCGTTAAAAACATTAAATAGCGACAAACTTGTCTTTAGATGAGAACGAGTTTCACTATCGCTAGGCTCGTTAAAACATAGCGATGGGTTTGCCCGAAGGGAAAATTATAGAACAAGCATATGTTATCCTCCTCAAGCTTGACAAAAATAAAGAGGTACTGGTCAGCAATGACTGGGGAAAAATTGGGAAGAAACTCAAAGAACTTTATTGGTAGCAAGTTGCTCTTGAACATGACACTGCCACTCCGTGCCTGAGTCGGGTTGGGTTGTTTCATTCACCAGTCACATCACCATGGTTTCGCCAATACCATCCATCTTTGGGGTAAATGCTACCAATCCATCACACAAGTGTCGCCGATATGTTCAAGAGAAGTCATCCAGAGAAGTCAACCGTGTCCCATCCACTACCATACATTATCCTTCATCCTTTCATGACCGCCACCCTGAACCATATATCATCAGATCGTTTTCACCTCCATCAAAATCATTTGCTCCGTTCCGTGTCACTGATGTGGGATACATTAAGGCCCTCCTTTGACGGATCGCTTCTTGTCAACATCAGCTCATTATCCAAGAATTTGATCTAGGAACAACCCCTTCAGTACTTTGAAGCTTGCATGCCTCAATGGCAAGTTTCTCACTTCCGGCGACAGGTATACATCAATGACCTTCGACCGAAATATTTTGCATGGTGTTCGATGCCAAGTCCTTTATTCACACCACGTGAATTGTACTACAGTACCTTGAGGGTCATTATCATTATCGGTGATTCCTCTCGCGCTTGTTAACGGTTTACATCATTGACTGGTAATCAAGCGATGTCTTTCCATGTTCGACTTCAGAACATTCCTCACATGGATTGACTTGTACTTAGAGAGAAGATCGGACGAGATTGAAGACCCCGGATCTAGTTTCATCCATCCGAGCTGCGATATATATTCAGGAAAGATAAAGACATTGACATGTACATCATTGCAGCAGATAATCATCCTACCAAAAGGATGATGATTTCATCAAAATTATCAGTCTACCATCAAACGATTGTCTGTCCTATGTACAGAAAAATGAATTTATAAAGATGAGCATGGGAATGCCCGCCTCAGCTAGATCATGAAAGCAGTATGAAAAATAATGTATTGTATTGTATCTTATTACAGGTCTCCTCCCAGCATTGGAAGAACTTCAGATCCTCCTAATAAAGCATTTCACCCGATAAATGGCCTCATACTTTAGGGGGCAACTGTTATAGACATTTTTGTGCCTTACAGCATTGAGCATGAAATGTCCATAATCCAAGGGATCCAAAGTCCCTAAATGAGTTGTTCCTACCCCTAGAGGAACAAGTTCAACCAATGACAGCTTCTCCCAGAAGTTCTCCACCAAAAACCACTCAGAAACAGTCAATTCAGGATCAATTCAGAGGCTCCACTAGCTGTCTGCGCTGAAATGCAGAGATTACACTGGCTAGGTGCACTGCAATGCAGGTAGAAGCACTACCAGGGTTCGCTGAGCGGGAAATGACAAATGGCAAGTTCATTCAACGAGGTGGAAAGACCCTGGAAGCTTCCAGAATCTTCTCCAATGACACTTGCCTCAATGAATTCGACTAGTGATGAGTAAGAGGTTCTCAACCTCCAAGTGGAAGCAAGAACTGACAGAGAGAAGCCACAATTCAAAATATAAGCTGACTCATCCTCTCTGCTTACATCTATATATGGATCTCTCACCCAGAGGTTCCAGAGGCTGGAATTTTGTACTTTGCAGAGAATTGTTGTTGGTTTGAGATTGAGATTAGCACATTGGGTGATTTATGCTTTGTTGGAGGAGAGGAAGGGATTCCTTTGCTGGGAGGTAGATGCTGGATCGGAACTCACTTGGTTGTATCTCCTCTTGGACTTTTCTTATTTCATCAATAAACTATTTGAGTTTCTCCTGCATGTTGTGTACCAATGATTTTTTGTTATGCTTACATGTTTAGCTTAATCTGATCTTGAGCTTTTTATGAATGTATATCTGTATCTTTGTGTAGTTTCTCTCTCTTGTGATCTTGCAGGAATTCGGTGAAGCTGGGCCAGTGAAGGAGCAAGAAGCTGGGAGCTACTGAAGAGAGGAGTGATTTGGATTGACAAACTAGCGGAAGATATAGGTTAGTTAGATCCTTCTTCCTCACTTACATTTCATAAAGAAGAATACTCAAATAAGTTTACCTGTTTGTTGCTAAGGCACTATCACCTCTTAGAGTGGGATAGGGGCATTCCGAATTGGATACTTTTCCCAACAACAACAGGACGGCTCAGGAACCAGGTGTGTCTTGATCGACCCATACAACAGAAAGAATCTAGTTTCAAGTCACTTGGAGTTTGAGTGCACGAACAACATTGTTGAGTATGAAGCACTCGTGTTGGGCTTACAGAAAGCCATCAGCCTCAATGTGGTCATGCTCAAAGTTGTATGTGATTTAGAGATAGTGGTACGATAGGTATGTAACACTATTCATTGTTTGTCACCGCATCTCAAAATTTACCAACAAGAGGTATGGTGACTAATCTCTATCTTCCAAGCATTTAACATCACTATTATACCACGTACGCGTAATGCAGCTACCAATGCTCTGGCAAACACAGCTTCATGAATGTCATAGGTTTACTATTGAAATTTTGTACAAACCATCTATCATGAATAACATAACTAATTTACACATGTTTAATGATGATCAACAGATACTGAATTTCATGGCCAATGTTGACGTCTTCAAAGATGCAGTGATAGATTATGACGAGCACGAGCGATCTCTGCAAGCAGAAGCTTCTAATAGGAAAGGCCACCTTATCACAAAAGGTGTAGCATCATTGGAAAAGCATTATGACTTGCAAGAGCATTTTCAGTGGTTGAGGAGCAACAAGACCAAGTGATACTGAATAATTTTTCCTCCTGTAAATTTTTGGGTGTGCGAACAAAATGTGGTAAAAGTGTTTTCTTCTGGTCCATACCATCAATTATCAAACCCAAATATTTATTCGGATTATCATAACACTTCTTTTGATGCTTGTACAACTTCTTCCTTTCACTTGTTTGTTGTTCACGATGCTTCTGAAGTTCTTCGACAATTGAATCTACACAACATAAAAGAAAGCCATTAAGAAATATGTTTTCATAGTTGATGACTATACAATTTAAAAAGTTAAAGTTATGAATGCTTACCTCTTTCTGACCCTTCACATTTGTCCCTTTTTTATTTAATAGAAGCACATGTACTGCAAATCCCCATCCTTGTCTTCTTAGGAATACAGACATTGTTGAATTCCTTCTTCCATACCTTCATAAAATATTGATATGTAATAAACCGGCCATGTCCCTCAGCACCTTCTGCATATTCTTTGTATAAGTTGTAGATTTCTTGTCTTGAAAAATTATCTGGAATATGTATTGTCTCTCTATTTGGCATACACTCTCCATGCTTTGAAAAGAAACCTTTCATCCATGACATTGCAATGTTTGATAATGGCCCAAACTATCTTTTAATAACATACTTCTGAATAAAATGTGGGATCCTTTTCCAAATTTTCTTGAATTATCAAGAGACGAAAATTCCCAATCGAATGAAACATTTTGAAAGCCTTTCTACAGATAAATAAGGACCCAATATGATAATCATAACCTGACAATGTAGATTGCATGCACCCAACTAAATATGAATTTTGCATGCTTTTATTCATTGATAAATATCTCTTCCTGCTCTCTAATGCAAATTTGAAATCCATATGTTTCAAGCAATATTTTTGACAACATTCACTTGAAATGAGAGCGTTGATAGAACTTATTCTCATCAGATATTCTGCTCTACCCCTTGTATAACTAGAACATCTTGCATTGATATGAAAAGGTCTGCTCCTACTCCTCGATACAATATTTCTTGGCAACATCTCCATCATTGGATCATCATTTGTATAAGGATTTTCATCATCATTAAGAGGAATGTTATCCACACTATGATCAGTTGTGCTTTTCAAATACTGACTTGGAGGATATTCTTCATCTTCCCCTTCTTTAGTGCTACTATCATAGTCCTTAGAATTTGGACTGAATGGAAAATTTGACTCGATGTTTATTGGATATTCTTCCTCATGTGCATTGTTAGTGCTTCTCCCATAGTCCATAGAATTAGGACTACATCGAAAATGTGACTCTTTACTTACTGAAAATGCTACATCCTGTCCTTTGTCACTGCTACCTTTATAGTCACTACGATTAGGACTAAGTGCATCATCCTGTCCTTCATCACTGCTGCTCTCATATTCCTTAGAATTAGGACTAATAGGACGCCATGACACTCCATTATTTTGAAATTCATCATCACGCTCTTCATCGCTGCTACTCTCATAGTCCTTAGAATTAGGACTAAGTGGACACTGTGACAATCCATTCTTTTGAAATTTGTCATCATGCTCTTCAGCACTGCTGCTCTCATAGTCCTTAGAATTCGGACTAAGTGGAAACCATGTGATCCAGGTGGATATTGGTGGCCACCTACCAAGTCCACCTGGACCCCCACCATTGTTTCTCTCAGCATTTTAAGTTTCCTTAATTGTAGCACAACTTACTATTTTTAGCATTTTTTCGGGTCCTGAACTTCTGAGCCGTTTTGAGGCCCTAAACAACGTTTTTTGGGAAATCTGGGGGCAACATGGGTCCATGGACCAATTTTTCCCTTCCCAAAGTGGTAGTGCTCGGATATATCTTTCTAACGAGCTATTGTACGCGTCAAACGGAGATCATATGCCAAAGTTACGACCCCGGGAAGTTGATGTACCAATTTACCCAAACAGGGCCCACAATTTGGCGTTTCATCTCCTAGGGTTAGGTTTTGGAATGTTAAGGGTTTTCCATTGTTTCTCAACAATAAATAGGCCTTTGAGCCTCATTGTAAGACAGTTCAGAGGCATGTAGCCACCACATCTCTTCTCAGAGATAAGCTACCATCGCCCTAGCTGGTTTATTTCCATTTCTGGTTGTAAGCATATTTCAATATTTTCCATTAATGAAATGAAGTATTATTTCCACTGCATCTTTGTGTATATGGTTATCTCTGTAATTTTTTGCGTTCCTGTTTAAATCTGGATCAGTGGTATCAGAGCGGTCTGCTTTTTTCTCTATTTTTCTTTGCATGTCCCCAACAAGGTCGGGATATAAGGAGTTAGGGCTTGAACTGGTCAAACCTTTGCAAGACCAGCCTCGCAAATCCCGACGGCCTCCCATGGCGGATGAGAAGAAAGACGAGGGGGCAGGAGATCCCATCAAAATCTTGCTCGAAGAAGCCCTCGAGCGACAACGGAACGCGATGATGGACAGCTTTGCCCAGATCCTTCAGCGGCTACCCAGAAGCGACGCATCGACTTCCAGCACCTACTCTGGAAACGCCACGCCCTTTAAAGTACAAGTTAATTTTGAAATCCCCATATTCGAGGGTCAGATAGATGCAGATGCCGTAGATAAATGGTTAAATCTGCTAGAGGGTTATTTTTCTGTTCATTAATTTTCGAGTCGGGAAAAGATTGTTTTCGCTCTTCTCAAAGCAGCCCCCCACGTCAAGGACTGGTGGGAAACCTACTGCGAGCAGAAGGATGAAAGTACTGGCTCACTATTTTCAGCCGCACCCACCTGGAATTCATTCCGGGATGCCATCAAGGAGTAGTACTACCCTGTCGGAAGCTATGAGGATGAATACATAAAGTGGACCACGCTGCGGCAGGGAAGGGACCAAGACATGCCGGAGTTCACCAATCTTTTCCATACCCTTCACACAAAGTTGTGTATCAAGGATTCGGAGCAACATTTGATACTCAAATACCGTGTCTACCTGCACAAGTACATCCATGAAGAAATACAATTCCTGAACATCTCCTCGCTCGGCACAGCATACCGATATGTCGTCAAGGTCGAGCAAAAGTTTAAACAAAAGAAGCGAGACTTTGGATCTGTGAATCCAAAGCAGGTGAAAGGTGCCCCTAAACCACAGAACAAGGGATAAAGCCAAGGCGGGACAGCCCAAGACAACCCGCCGAAGCTGCAAGCAAAGAACAGCACCGCGAAGCCAAAAAAGGACACCGGAAAATGGTGTGAGTTCCATAAGAGCTCCACTCACAACACAAGTGATTGTCGGGCCAAGCAGTCACTGGTGGCTGAGCTAAAGGTTTCAAAATCAGATGCATGTTCCGACTCTGAGTCAGAACCCGATAAGGGGAATGACAAAGGGAAGCAGATCATTGATGCGGATCCCAACGCCACTGTTGCTACCGCCAAGATCCAGAAAAATGAACCCGAAGATCCAAAGGAGGAGGAGCGTCTCTTCCACTCCCAGATGTGGGTAAAGGGCTCCCCGATACAGTTCATTGTTGATAGCAGGAGTCAAAAGAACCTCATTTAGGCAGAGGTCGTGAAGCGGTTGGGCTTACCGACCACAGCACATCCACAACCATACACCATTGGGTGGCTTCACCAAGGACGAGATCTTCGCGTGAGCCAGCAGTGTCGCCTTCCATACAACATCAATCCCTTCACGGATGAGGTATTGTGTGACATTGCTCCCCTTGAAGTTTGTGATGTATTATTAGGATAGCCATACTTGTGGAAGCGACATGCTGTGTATGAATCAAGGCCCCGTGCTGTTATTATTACATTGGGAAATAAGTTGTACAAGATACCAGAGGTAGCACCACCTACCGCCATCTCTTTGATTACTGCAAAACAATGCAGTAAGATCATTTCCAAAACCAGGAAATTTGTTTTCCTGATGATACGCCCTCAAGGAAAGAAGAAGACGGTGGCCACGGCCTGCAGACGGGGTCCCTCTGCACGACAACTACAGATGGACAAGGTTGTGGAGAAGTACGAGGACATCTTCACCTCCCCTGCAGGGGTTCCTCTGCACTGTCAGGTCAAGCACTCCATCGATCTGACCCCAGGTGCGCCGCTACCTAATGGACCAATTTATCGGCGCTCCGTTCTGGAGAACAATGAAATCAAGAGGCAAATTCAGGAGCTCCTGCAAAAAGGTCACATTCGTCCGAGTTCATCGCCTTGTGGGAGCCCGATCGTGTTGGTACAGAAGAAGGATGGGACGTGGAGACTCTGTATTGACTATCGGGCGCTGAACAAGATCATTGTCTATAATAGGTACCCGATCCTGCGGATTGATGACCTCCTGGAGCAACTAAAGGGGGCGAAATATTTCAGCAAGATCGATCTGAAGTCAGGATATCACCAGGTACCAATCGAACCCTCTTATGTGTGGAAGACTGCCTTCAAATCCAAGGAGGGCCTTTTCAAATGGTTGGTTATGCCTTTCGGATTGACGAATGTTCCTGCAACCTTCATGAGGCTAATGAATGACATCTTGCAGCCATTCACCAACTCCTTTCTAGTAGTATACTTGGATGACATTCTGATCTTCAGCCAGAGTTGGGAAGAGCACCTCCACCACATCCGACAGGTTCTCCAAACACTGCGGCAACACAAGCTATGTGCCAATTTGGAGAAATGCACTTTTGGCATGACCCAGGTTCAATATCTAGGATACATCATTGATGAACAGGGGGTGCATGTCGATCCAGCCAAGATCCAAGTCATTCGAGATTGGCCATCTCCAACCACTCTAAAAAAGCTCCACAACTTTCTAGGTCTTGCCAACTTCTACCGCAGGTTCGTGTTGGGGTTTTCTCATATTACTTGGCCCTTGAGTCAAGTCACCAAGGGAGGGACGAAAGCGAAATTCTTTTGGTCTGAATCTCAACAGAAGGTATTCATGGAGTTGAAGGATTGCCTCTGCACGGCACCAGTGCTCGCATTACCAGATTTACAACAACCATTTGAGGTCGAGACAGATGCCTCTGACTATGCTATTGGGGCAGTCCTTACTCAACATGGACATCCAGTGGCATATCACAGTGAAACACTTTCAGACACAATCCGGAAGTACCCCACTTATGATAAAGAGATGTATTACATTGTACAGGCCTGCCGATAATGGAAGCATTACATTTTGGGGAAGGAAACGGTCATCCACACAGACCACCGACCCTTGCAGTTCATACTGACCCAAGGGAAATTGCAGAATGATCGCCATCAAAAGTGGTCTACATACCTGCAACAGTTCCACTTGAATATCAAGTATAAGAAGGGCAGCACCAATAATGTTGCAGATTGCGTCAGTCAACCACCGATCATGGCGTTAACCACCGTGCTCAACTCTTGTGGGCACGAGACTTCTGATTGGCCACTTCTCTACAAAAGCAACCCAGAATTCGGCCACACATACCAGACACTCTTGGAGGGTCGGCATGTTCCAGATTTTCACCTCCAGGATGCCCTGTTATGTCACCTGGGTCACCTTTGTGTTCCTTCAAGCGAGCGTGCCAAGATGATTTGGGAAGCACACTACAGTCGTGCTGCTGGGCATTTCGGGGTCAAGAAAACGGTGGCAGTACTGCAAAATTATTTCTATTGGCCGAATCTTCGACAGGATGTTGGGAAGTACATCAAATCATGTACTGCCTGTGTCATTGCCAAACCGACCATTAAGAAGCACAGCCTCTATACCCCGTTGCCTACCCCTAGTCGACCTTGGCAATCCATCTCCATGGATTACATGTTAGGCCTTCCTTCCACTAAGCATGGAAATGACTGTGTTTTTGTGGTCGTCGACAGGTTCTCGAAGATGGCCATTATGGTGGCCTGCAAGAAGAATATCACAGCAGAAGCCACTGCTAAACTCTTCTTTGAAAGAGTGTGGGTGCACTTTGGGATCCCACAGTCTATCATCTCAGATCGGGACAGTCGGTTTCTCAGCACATTTTGGTCCAGTCTCTGGTCAATGCAGGACACCAAACTCACGAAGTCCACAGCCTTCCATCCTCAAACTGATGGCCAGACAGAGGTTGTCAATAGGATGATTGTGCACATTTTATGCATGTATAACTCAAAGCATCCACGCACATGGGACGAGAGCCTCCCCTATGTTCAGCACAGCCACAACCGAGCTCTTCATAGCTCCACTGGCCATAGCCCTTTTCAGGTGGGTTTGGGATTCCAGCCACTATGCCCCATTGATGTGGCCATGCCACTTGCAGCTACTCACATAAATTCGGCTCATGTCCAATCCGAAACAGATAAGGCCACTAGATTCATTGAGTGCATCCAACATATTCGCCAGTAGGTCCATGACATTCTGGAGAAATCAAATGCCAAGTACAAGCAGCGACATGATCAACATCGGGTGCCACACAAGTTTCAGGTGGGCGACAAAGTCTGGTTGCATTTGCAAAAGGAACGCCTTACTGGAGCCTATCGGAAATTGAGACCACTCTGATATGGTCCTTACACCATTACTAAGGCTATGGGAGACAATGCATTTGAGCTCAGCATTCCCCCATTCCTTGGCCTGCACCCAGTGTTCAATGTGAACCGCCTTCGGCCATACTTTCCACCATTGCTAGACACATCCGACATTGCAGAACAGCTCAAACCCACAGAATTAAATCCAGATTGCATGGGACAAGCTGCAATTGATCGGATCATGGACACATAGATCAAGAACACTCGCCAACAGAATATCCAACTGTATCGAGTTGTCAAAGCAGGCCAACTCCTTCAACAGGGCAAGTGGCTCACCAGGGAACAAGTTCAACAAAAGTTTACTCATCTCATGGAAGAACTCAACGCAATGGGGACCATTGCTTCCTAAGGGGGGAGGAATGATCCAGGTGGATATTGGTGGTCACCTGCCAAGTCCACCTGGACCCCCACCATTGTTTCTCTCAGCATTTTCAGTTTCCTTAATTGTAGCACAACTTACTATTTTTAGCAGTTTTTCGAGTCATGAACTTCTGGAGCCATTTTGAGGCCCTAAACGACGTTTTTTGGGAAATCTGGGGGCAACATGGGTCCATGGACTGATGTTGCCCTTCCCAAAGTGGTAGTGCTTGGATAGATCTTTCTAACGAGCTATTGTACGCGTCAAACGGAGATCGTATGCCAAAGTTACGACCCCAAGAAGTTGATGTACCAATTTACCCAAACGGGGCCCACAGTTTGGCGTTTCATCTCCTAGGGTTAGGTTTTGGAATGTTAAGGGTTTTCCATTGTTTCTCAACAATAAATAGGCCTTCGAGCCTCATTGTAAGACAGTTCAGAGGCATGTATCCACCACATCTCTTCTCAGAGATAAGCTACCATCGCCCTAGCTGGTTTATTTCCATTTCTGGTTGTAAGCATATTTCAGTATTTTCCATTAATGAAATGAAGTATTATTTCCACTGCATCTTTGTGTATATGGTTATCTCTGTAATTTTTTGCGTTCCTGTTTAAATCCAGATCACCATGACACTCCATTCTTTTGAAATTTGTCATCACACTCTTCATCACTACTACTCTCATAGTCCTTAGAATTAGGACTAAGTGGACACCGTGACACTCCATTCTTTTGAAATTCGCCATCACACTCTTCATCACTGTTGCTCTCATAGTCCTTAGAATTAGGACTAAGTGGACATCGTGACACTCGATTCTTTTGAAATTCGTCGTCACGCTCTTCATCACTGCTGCTCTCATAGTCCTTAGAATTAGGACTAAGTGGACACCATGACACTCCATTCTTTTGAAATTCGTCATCACGCTCTTCATCACTTCTGCTCTCATAGTCCTTAGAAATAGGACTAAGTGGACACCATGACACTCCATTCTTTTGAAATTCATCATCACGCTCTTCATCACTGCTGCTCTCATAGTCCTTAGAATTAGGAATATGTGGACACCGTGACACTCCATTCTTTTGAAATTCATCATCATGCTCTTCATCACTGCTGCTCTCATAGTCCTTAGAATTAGGACTAAGTGAACACCATGACACTCCATTCTTTTGAAATTCGTCATCACGCTCTTCATCACTGTTGCTCTCATAGTCCTTAGAATTAGGACTAAGTGGACACCGTGACACTCCATTCTTTTGAAATTCGTCATCACTCTCTTCATCACTGCTGCTCTCATAGTCCTTAGAATTAGGACTAAGTGGACACCGTGACACTCCATTCTTTTGAAATTCATCATCACGCTCTTCATCACTGCTGCTCTCATAGTCCTTAGAATTAGGACTAAGTGAACATTGTGACACTCGATTCTTTTGAAATTCGTCATCACGCTCTTCATCACTGCTGCTCTCATATTCCTTAGAATTAGGACTAAGTGGACACCATGACACTCGATTCTTTTGAAATTCGTCATCACGCTCTTCATCACTGCTGCTCTCATAGTCCTTAGAATTAGGACTAAGTGGAAATCGTGACACTCCATTCTTTTGAAATTCGTCATCATGCTCTTCATCAATGCTGCTCTCATAGTCCTTAGAATTAGGACTAAGTGGACACCGTGACACTCCATTCTTTTGAAATTCGTCATCACGCTCTTCATCGATGCTTCTCTCATAGTCCTTAGAATTAAGACTAAGTGGACACCATGACACTCCATTCCTTTGAAATTCATCATCATGATCCTCATCACTGTTGCTCTCGTAGTCCATAGGATTAGGACTAAGTGGACACCATGACACTCCATTCTTTTGAAATTCGTCATCATGCTCTTCATCACTGCTGCTCTCATAGTCCTTATAATTAGGACTAAGTGGAATCCATGACTCTTTTTTATATTTGAAATTCTCCATCCCTTCTTTCATCAGTGCTGCTCTCATAGTCCTTAGGATTAGGACTAAGTGGAAGAATTGACTTTCTATTCATAGTGGAATAATTTCCGTTATATTCATCAATATGAATAGAGTTGTTACGCAATGAAGATGTTGATGTTGTACAAAGCGAAACTTCACTATCAGGAGAATCCATCCCTTTCAAATAGAAGAGGTTGAATGATACAAATGCAGAGTCTCCTAAAGATATTATATAGCTTAGAGAATGAAATTTTCCCTCCAAAAAGTTTCGCCAAAATATTTCCCTCCAAAAATTTTGTTAGATTTATTTCCCTTCATTATTTTATTCTACAATTTATTGAAAAATGTAAACTAAATTTTTTTTATGAAATAAATCTTTAAAGTTAAAATTGTAAACTAAAACTTTTACCTAAATTATTTTAATAGTTAAAGTATATAATATTTACTAAACAATTGAATGTTTTTTTTAATTTTTATAATACATTCTAAAACAAATTAATCCCACATTCACCCTGCTGTAAAATGATTCCATAATATTCGTTTTATCATAGTTTCCTATATCGCCATAAAAAAATTAACATGTTAAATTTTTTAAAAACAAATTAATCCCACATTAACCGTACGGTAAAACATCTCCGTAATTTCACCTATATAATAAATTTCGTTATCACTATTACTCACATCACATCAAGGTTTTCTAAGGTTTGTTGAAAGACTTGAAGCGAATTTGTGGAGCAGCTACATTGCTATCAACAACATATTCAACGGAGAATTCTCGCAATTGAAAGGTTAGTTAATTTTTTCCTTGCAAATTTTAATATTAAATAAGTTTGATGAAGTAGAATTTTTTTTTAAATTAAAGCTTTTTGTGGACCAAATTTACCCACTACGTTCGTTGTGGGCATGGTGGGCCCGATAAAGCTCACAATGGCCAAACGGGCCCATTAATGCTCACAACAACCAAACAGGCCCATTAATGCTCACAACGGCCAAACGGGCCCGTAGGTTAGAGGCGATGGGGATGGCTGGCCCGCCCGCCACCCCGCGGACAGGCAGGCCACCGGGGTGGCACGGGGGGAGGTTGCAGTAGCACCCCCTCCCCCCCGCACCACCCCGGCAGCCCGCCCACCTACGGGGTTGCAGGACGACAACCACAGCCCCCCCAGCACCCCCCCCCCCAGAGGTGGCGCGGGGGGAGGTTGCAGTAGCACCCCCTCCCCCCCGCACCACCCCGGCAGCCCGCCCACCTGCGGGGTTGCAGGACGACAACCACAGCCCCCCCAGCACCCCCCGCCGGGGTGGCGCGGGGGGAGGTTGCAGTAGCACCCCCTCCCCCCCGCACCACCCCGGCAGCCCGCCCACCTGCGGGGTTGCAAGACGACAACCACAGCCCCCCCAGCACCCCCCCCGGCGCCACCCCAGCGGCCGTCCGCCACCCCACAGGTGGGCAGGCCACTGGGGTGGCGCAGGCTGAGGATGGGCAGAGGGCAGTGGTTGGGCCGCTATGGTGGGCTAGGGGGCTAGACCTAAAGGCTGGCTCGGTTGGTCAGTCGATTTTCAAGGGGCGGCATCAGGGCGATGTATTTTTAAATATATTTTTTTTATAAATTGTTATAATTTATAAAATTAATTATCATTTATTGTTTTCGTTGTTAATTTAAGTTAATATGTTTTCTTCATTTACTGATTTATGTGTTTCTTTTTTTCAGGAAAATAGCATCAAAGAAGATTTCTGTGAATCTTTCTGAACCAAAGACTCTTAAAGGTGGATCTTCAAAAAGCATTGGTGAACGAACTCCACCTGAGCTGATGGCTACAAATCTTTCAAGTGCCTCAAATGATAAGAAGATGATTTCATACTGGAAGAAATCAAAAGAAGTGAAACTTCCATCAAAAATCTGGTATGTGAAAGAAATAGAAAGCCAAAATGTGCAAATATATCTATATATTGATATATCTAATGATAATGGAATTTATGATGTGATGGGAAGAGTCATAGACATGTGTTCGGTACCGGACAGTGAAGTTGTTTACATACTTACAAAACCACCCAAGTCACATGAAATGATTAAATACCAGTTATCATATTCATTGTATGACACGAGAGAGGTATCTACAAAGTTGTGTAAACAAATCGTAAATGAGATGAAACAAAATATCGTAAGTATTGTTATTTATATTTGTGTTTTGTGTTCTTGTAACTGTCTCACTATATTTTTTTAACTTTGTTTTTATTGACATATGATATTTTGTTTGGCAGAATTTTGTTGAAAGTTGTTCAATTAGGTTGGGAGGCATTCATTTCATAGAGCATGATATTATGAAAGTTGTCAGCAGTTTCTACTCAGTGTCAGAAGAAGATATGGCAAACAAGCAAAATGTAGTAATTGATGATGCTACAAAACTACATCCAAGGGATCAGAAAAAAAGGTCTCTAGTGGATAAATCTAGCAAGGGTAGACAAGTTACTTTTGAAGACAAGGAAGTTGAAACTGGCAGTGAAGAATATGTTGTCGTTACTGAAAATGACATTGGAACTAAGAAGAGACAAAAAAGACCAAAAGTAACAATGCCCAAGAATAAATCTGTTACAGTTAATGATGAGAATGTTATGAAGAAAAAAAGTAAAGTTGAAGATTTTGAAGTAGTCATTACCAACAGTCAAGAACCTAGTGAAACTTCAAAATAAAGCAGAGAAATCATTACACCAAGAGCTGATTTAGAGGATGGCATTATCAAAATAAAACAAAATACCATTCAACAGAATTTGACAAAGAGAAACTTAATTGATGGTGGTCGTACATTTCAGCTTAATGTCAGAAAAATATGTAAGGCAAGTGAAGGACAATGTCAATATCAAATCAGAAAGCCACATCATCTGCATTTTCACAACTTGAAGACATTGATGAGGTACAATCCATATGCTCATGTGGTTAGTTATGTGCTTCTTGTTGATCCAGTTCAAGTTCCCAACAAAGAAGCATTTGATAAGTCAAAATGTTTTGAATACAATTATTATGTGCTTGGGGGGAACCATTCTATAGAAGCTCAAAGACAATTGATGGAGGAATATCCCAGTAACCCACGTTTTGAAACAATGAAATGTATCATTTATGCTGATTTATCAGATATAGAAGCAAATTTAGTGGCATGGGATCATAATTCAGATAATGAATATATGATGTCTATGACTTTCATCCAAAGGGTTAGATTTATTCATAGTGAATTTGAAGAAAAATGTGGTGGGGATAGGATAAATGTTATTGTAGATTTCTGAAAGGAATGTTGTATGGAAATAGGTTATCCAATTGAAGAGAAAATCAATTCAAAAGGTGGCAAAGGCGACAAATTTAGTGATTTATTCAGAGGTTTTGATAACATTTTCCAGTTGGCATTTAGAACTGGAGAGATATGGGAGTTGATTAATGAGATTTTTAGCATGTGGGAAAACATTGGCATTAAAAACCAAAAGGTCAAAAAGTCTAAGCCATTGATATGTAGCAACAGTAAATCAGGTCCTGAAATGAAGCAGCTTCCAGAAGATATGACTATCACACCTTGGAGAGCATTGCAAGGAGTGAAGGATGAAAAATTTGTCAAAGCAATATTATCTCGTGTGAAGTCAGGGGAATTATCATTGGAGGAAATGTTTAAGGAATTTCAAAAGTAAGTTTGTTGAATTATTTTTGTTTTTTTCTAGAATATAATTTTATTTTAAATATAGCATATTGTTCTTGGTAGTATTTGTTATACATATCATTATATTAACTTTTTTTACTTTATCTATGCAATCACAAAGTTTACATGAAAATTCAAGAACAAATGGTTAAATTGTTGAATGAAGATAGTTGGGATGATGTTGTACACAACTATCCAGATTCAAGTTCTACATCAACATTAAAAAAAAAATATCTTGCATTTAAAAAGGTATGTTGATTTATACATTCATTTTTATTCATCTGTGTACTATTTTTAATTTATAACTTACACATATATTTGTTTATTTTATAAAAGATGAAAAAGGATGATAATGGAGCACCAAATAGTTTCAGAACCTTTATTGAAAAAATAAAGATTGAAAGATTGAAGAAGCAACGTATTAAAAGACCGAATTGGATAGTAGGAAAAGGGCGGAGGGGAGCGCGAAGAACAGCTAGGCTTGAAAGTCTGTAGGCATTGAACTCCATGGAAGGGCGTGGAGGAGGGAGCTCCACTCCCTCCTACAAGCAGGCTGTTGCCAGCCGAAGTAAGAAGCCAATGGAAGAAGTCAGAGGTCTTGCTGACGAAGGGAAAGAGAGCAGGGAAGAAGAGCAGGAGGGAGTCAAAGATCATGAAAATAAAAGCACAAAAGAAAAGGAAGAAAATGACAAGGAAAAGGGAGCAAAAACCAAGGCACAAAAAGGACCTTGTAAGCCCAAAACTGAGGTTACACCCAGAGTAGTCTTAAATGATCCTACGCTGCACATACATAGGGACCACATGCGAACTTATGCTATCATTTGTAAATTCATGGGAGTATGGCCCACTGAAAAAGCTTTACAGACATGGAAGAAATACCATTGGAAACCTAAAGGGAGCATTGACCTACATCTGGGGTCAAAAGGATTCTTTACACTGGTCTTCACTAATATTGAGGATAAAGATAGAGTGTTTGAAGGAGGGCCCTACTTCTATGCAGCTGTTGGCCTCTATATGAGGCCATGGATGATGAACTTTGTCCCGGAGCAGGAGACTTTCACATCAGTTCTGGTTTGGGTAAGAATTTACTCCCTTCCTCTTGATTACTGGCAAACAGATTCGTTAACAGCCATAGGTAATAAATTAGGACATTTTGTCAAGGCTTCTGAAGCCACTAGAAGAGGAAAATATACTTCCTTTGCACGAATCTGTGTGGAAATGGATCTCTCCAGAGCTCTACCAGATGAGTTGATCTTGGAAGTTTTTGATGAAGAATGGGTGCAAATAGTAGATTTTGAACATATTCCTTTTAGATGTCGCATATTCCATGAGCATGGACACTTGTTCAGAGATTGCCCTCTCAGTAAAATAGAGAATAAGAGCAAAACTTCCACAATGAAAGATATGAAAGCTTTCAAAAAGTGAGCCACAAAGGAAAAGGTGGCAAAAGGATACTTAAGCAACATCAAGCAGAAGGGCCTCAAGTTACGTTGAATAGTCTCCAAGTTCTCGAGGAAGAAGAAGAGACGACAAAAGTAGATCAGGGAATAGAGGAAAGTCCATAGGACAAGGAGACAGAGGAGGACAAAGACCAACCAAAGAACAATAACATACAGAAAGAGGCTATGATGAGAGATGTAGAACTGAATATGGACCAGGAAACGACCCAGAGTGAGATGGAAATGGAGGATCATGAAATGCAGGAAATTCTGGATAGACAGCACCTAGATTTGGAAGGGTTCTTGAAACAGAGAACCATGGGAGGGTTAGATTCGTTACCTCAAGAAGAGTTCTCTAGAGTACAGCAGTTGTACTTACGGAAAACCCAGGCAAAGGAGGTGGAAAGGCAAGGTAACACGGCAAACCATATTAAAGAAGGTGTAAAATCTATAAAAACACACCAGGATTAGCACCTCGATGCCCAGGAAAGAAAAGAGGCAGAAAAAAGCAGAATGAGCTGCTGATGGAGTATGGAAAGCTAATGATAGATTCGGGTAAGTTGAAAGACCTAACCAATTACTCTTTCACAAATCTTTAATGATGAATTTTACTTCTTGGAACATCAGGGGTCTAGGTAGTAAAAGGAAGCAAAGATTACTTAGTAACAAAATGAAACAGGAAGCTCCGGATATTATTTTTATCCAGGAAACTAAATGTTCCATTCAGAAAATAAAAGAACTTCATAGTAAATGGCTCAATCGTTTTGAGTTTCTAGAATTCAAGGTAGAAAATACAGTAGGTGGCATTCTTACTCTCTGGAATCCCCTAAAGATTGGTATAATAGATGCTGAGGCCTCTAGAAACTATTTATCAGTGGTCATTCAACCTGTGGGGGATAGGGAGATCTATCTGGTCACGAATGTTTATGGTCCTCAGAGAATGGACGACAAACTTAGATTTCTAGATTCTCTTATGGATCTCAGAGAGAGAGATGCTGATATTCCATGGATTATGGATGGGGACTTCAACATGATCAAATCACTATCGAAGAAAAAAGGGGGCACCGGAGCTCTAACCAAAGATGCCTTAGCTTTTCAATATTTTATGGACACTATGAAGCTGGTTGACATTGATTCAAGTAATGGTCTCTTTACTTGGAACAATAGAAGAGGAGGAGGGTCTCTTGTTTCCTCAAAGCTAGACAGATTTATCATATCAAAGGACCTTATACTCAATGATAAAGGAATCGAAGCAAGGATTCTGCCCTTTGGAGGATCCGATCACTGGCCAATTCAACTAGAGATCAGGGGCATTGGTACTCCCAGGAATAGACCTTTTTATTTGAGAATATCTGGCTCACCCATCCAGATTTTAACAACAACATTTCAAGTTGATGGTCTGAAGATTTGCACATTCAGGGTACAAGTATGTTCCTTCTTCACAAAAGACTAAAACATATCAAGCTTAGACTAAAATATTGGAACAAGAAAGAATTTGGCAATATTTTTGAAGGAAAAAAGCTGTCGAAAACAAACTGCAGATACTCAACCAATTCTTATCAAGGATGTCTTTGATATAGTCAGTAATGACCACCAAACTTCAGCACGAGTGGGAGAACTTATGCAAACAAGAGAAAATATTTTGGAGACAAAAGTCTAGATTGCAATGTTTAAAAGAAGGGGAATGAAACACTAGATTTTTCCACAGGTCAACCTTCGCAAACCGAGCTCATAATAAAATCTCCTCAATTAAGGATGAGGGAGGGAAACTACTTAGCACCCATGAAGAAATAGAAGCTATATTAGTTCAACACTTTCATGGGATTGCAAAGGAAACCATTTCAATCAGAGAGCCTTTCATTAAGGATCTAACAAGAAATATACCAAGACTAGTGTCCAGAGAGAATAATTTCAACCTCAATAGGCTAGTAACTGAAGAGGAAATCAGTGAAGTCCTCAAGGAAATATAGAATGGTAAAGCGTCAGGTCCTAATGGTTTTATTATGGATTTCTTTAAAGCTTGCTGCAATATTGTTAAACAAGATATTCTGAATGTAGTAGAAGATTCTAGGAGGAATAGAACTATTCTGAAGGCACTCAATACCTCCTTCATTTCACTGATCCCTAAACAGGATAATGCCCTAACTCCTGATAAGTTTAGACCCATAGCATTGTGCAATGTGGTTTATAAGATTATATCCAAGGTTGTAGCCAACAGACTCAAACCTCTTCTCCCCACTCTTGTTTCTAGGGAGCAATCTGGTTATGTGGAAGGTAGACAAATTCTCAATAACACCATTCAAGCACAGGAGGTGGTGCACTCACTGACTAGCAATAGGAAAGCTGGAATGATCATGCAGCTGGACCTAGATAAAGCCTATGATAAGTTGAACTAGACCTATATCAGGAGGGTTCTTATTGCTTTTGGGTTTGATCATAATTGGGTTAGATGGGTCATGGCTTTGGTAACTTCTTCTAGCTTTTCAATTTTGGTAAATGGCTCTCACTCCAAGATTTTTATTCCGTCAAGAGGCCTTAGGAAAGGAGATCCACTCTCTCCCTTTCTCTTTATACTCATGATGGAAGGACTTGGTAGATCGATTAAGCAGGCAAAAGAAAAAGGCAAAATCAAGGGTCTTCAACTTTCTGAGAATGGACAGACTTTGACTCATCGAAAATTTTTGGATGATACCATGTTGAAGGGAGTTCCTACAGTCAAAGAAGCTTTGGCATACAAACAAATTCTAATTGACTTTGGCATGGCCACAGGTATGGAGGTCAATCTTTTCAAATCTAAAATCTTTTTCTTTAATACTGATATTGCTATTCAAAGAAATATCTCCAGAATTCTAGGCTTCCAAAGAGATTCTCTTCCTTCGAAATATTTGGGAGTCCCTCCAACTTCTAAACCTCTTCATAAGAGCATCTAGGAACTGGTGATTAATAAGATGCAGGAAAAAATTAGGAATTGGACCATCAGAACTTTAAACTTGGCTGGCAGGTTGGTGCTTACAAAGGTTGTTCTCCAATCTATCCCAGTTTTCATGCTTTCAGCACTCCCTGCACCAAAAGGAGTCTTAGAACAATTCAAAACCATTCAAAGAGACTTCCTCTATGGTAAGGGGGAGAAAAAAAGGAAATGAGCCTTAGTTGCTTGGGAAAATATTTGCAAACCCAAAGATCAAGGAGGTCTGGGTTTGGATGATCCAGAGGTTCTAAGCAGGGCTTTAGGAGCTAAGTTATGGTGGATATGGGTCAAAGAACCAAAGTGCCAGTGGGCTAGTATCTGGACAGAAAAATATGCTAGCACTTGGGATAATAACGATCATATAAGGATGTCTGGAAATATAAAGGGCTCATACATCTGAAATAAGGCCTTGGAGAATATAGGCTTAGTTCAAAAGAATAGCTTCTGGGAAATCAGAGAGGGGGATCTGGCACTTTTTTGGGAAGATAAATGGCAACAAGAAATAATACTTCTAAAAGAGGAATTTATGGACCTCAAGAGAGAGACAGACATCATAGGGTTCTCATTTTTGGGACCAAAACAATAATGCAAGTAAATGGAGAAAGTGGAGGAACATGATTTACAGGGATGATAACCCCTTGAAAACTAAAGCCCTAGCTCTCATGTAGATACTGGAACAAAGGAAGATTTTAGTGACAGGGGGGCATGACCAAATGAGGTGGGGCAACAATAATGAGGGTACCTTTAATCTTAAGGAGGTAAAACGCAAACTCCTTGAGATGGATTCTCTTGCTCCGGATAGAATATGGTAGAATCTGTGGAGGCATCAAGGCTGGATGAAGATTAAACTCTTCATGTGTCTTGTTTATCATAAGAGGATTCTGACTTGGGATAACATAAGGAAAAAGGGTGTTCTGGGGCCTTCAAAATTCCAGCTCTGTGAAGCCCAAGAAGAAACCATGGAACATTTCCTCAATAACTGTATATTCACCTCTAATTTGTGGAATTCTTTTGCCAACATCTTCCAAAAGAGCGACAGGGATAGAGGGTGTATCATGAACACCCTAACCAGGTGGAGGCGTAATTATTCAGATAATGAAATTCTTGGCTCAACTTTGGCTCTTACACCTAGCTTCATTATTTGAAATGTCTAGAAAGAAAGGAATAAGAGAATTTTCAAAAATGAAAAAAGATCCTTCCAATGTCTTTTGAATCAGACCTTGACTCAACTTAAGGAGACAGTTGGTACCATTGTGCGAAATACCCCTAAAAATCCACCTTCAGATGCTGACATGAGGATTCTAGGATAGTTGGGAATGCAGGGTCTTATGTCGCAGGGCCTGAAGAGAAAGGTTATGGTTATGGATTCTAAGCAGGAATACTAGCATACTCCCCCTACAGGCTTTCTGAAATATAGCATAGACGGGGCTTCAAAAGGAAACCTGGGCAATGCGGGCTTTGGAGGGGTATTAAGGGATGATACTGGTAATATCCTATCCATCTTACATGGACATTTAGGCAGAGCTACAAATAACATGGCAGAACCCATAGCTATGGAGCAATGCTTAGAATTACTAGTGCAGGATAATCGGCAGAATGTGATTATCGAAGCTAACTCTAAGTTAATTATCAACACAGTCAAAAAAATTAGTCGGGGCTCGGATCCGGAGAATGTTTCAAAACACTGGAGATTGATCCAGGTCTTTCAAAGGATCCAGCTCCACCTCAGAGGCCTATGCACTTTTAGTTTTAACCATGTGCGAAGGCAGGCCAACAAAATTGTTGATTTACTGGCTAATCAAGGAGTGAAGTGTATCATAAACAGGGTCGCGATGGGTGGGCATAGGTTGCCTGAGGAAGGTTTCGAGGATTAGTGCGACACCCAAGTAGACGAGGATATGATGGTGTACCGCATCAAAACTATGGAAGCTCTGTCCAACAATTTGGTTTAGTTATGAGGTGCAAGTTTTTCCTTTTCTCGTTTTTCTTAAGTTGCTCGGAGGATTCTGCTACCCGAGTAGTTGGTTGGAGGGAAGGGGTAGTACGTAGCTCAGGCTCACATACAGTTGCAAAGGAGAAGGTGGTAGCTGCTGGAATCCGAGATCCAGTGGTGACTAGAATATTCCTGATTCGCTATATAAGGACGCAAATCTGCCAACAGAGTGGTTTCCGGTGTATCGAGGGCCTCTCGAGTGGGAAGTGGTTTTTAAGATTTGGGAACGATCCCACTCATCGGGCTACACGTGGTCGAGGGGTGGTTTTTTTTTCCACCCTTATCACATGTTAACCAACAGTACTTTTGTTCGGTGTTGTTATGGCCTAAATCTACCTCAGGCTGAGAAAGGCGGGTCTAGGGTAACATCAAACCACGCTTAACCTGGTAGCTAGCCCTACTAGGTCAAGAGAGGGCTCTCTCCTTGTCAATATCAGGAAAAAATAACAAATGAGGATTAAGATGAATGATATAAAGACTAATTTTAGGCTAGGTATATGCTCAGAGGAGTTTGATTGAATTTAATGTTGGTTTGTTGGCTCGAATGTGAAAGGCAGATTTGGGTCTGAGGAATGGACACAGTCTTGCAGAGGTTCCTGTGGGGCGAGGTAGGAAAATGCTTTAGTATCTCGAATTAAGTGAAATGGAGAGATTTAATACTGGTTAGGAGCTGAATAGGGCATGAAAATTTCAGGGATCCTCTTCAAACAGTAGAAAACATATAAAACTAAACAAACCCTAAGGTAGAGCACTGCAACATCAATGAATTCTACTGTTATACTTGATTCATTTAGTTAAGCTGAAAAGAGAGACATGATGGCATACATAAACACATGTAAACTTGAATTACAGAAGGAAAAACAATACCAAATCAACTTGCCACAAGAATCCCACAAAATGCTGCAAACCCTGGTCTATTCCCTTGCCAAACTGTAGATATGAATGTACAATAATGCTCAAGGCATTCACAAGAGTCCAACCATGACAAATGACTGAAAAAATACTAGATATAGGCAACAAACAACTCATTCTAGGCTTTAGGGGTCGAATTCATGAGTTTAGGAGTTGTTCCAACAAGATCTAAACTGAGACTGAAAAGTAGGCACTGGAACACCTTGCCTCTAAAAACTAGGAAACTGATTCATTCAGTTCAAAACTACCTTTTTATGATGTATCTACCTCCATGAGAGAATTTTCAACATTTTTACATAAAATTCCATCAAGTTACATCAATTTACATCAAGAGTTTGACCATGAGAGAGAGAAAAGTCAAACTGAGAAAAAACTAGGCGAAAAACAGAGTTTTTTGGCAAAAATGACAATTTTCCATCGTATGTGCCGCACCACTGTCCCTTTGCATAGCACCTTTTGTAGCTGATTTTGGAGGCCTTCCCATGCACCAAATTTGTTCCAAGTGGGCTTGTTGGAAATTTCAATCTGTCTACCTTTCAGAACAGGTGGAATTTCTGAATTTGGTGTCCATTTACCCCTCCAAAAGTGAGTTCTCCCAAAACTGCTTCTTGTGTGGACAAAAAGGGGCAGGAAGGGCATTTTTGAGGTGTTTTTAACCCTTTTGGAAGCTCAAAACTTGACAAAACTTTCTGGCCATTTCTAGGAATTTATAATTTTGATGAGAAATCCAAAAATGTTGAGCTTTCCTGCAGAGGAGGTCCCTAGCAAAAGCGAGCGCCAGGTGGTGCTACGCACCAGGCAGAAAATCCTATTTTTTCCTCCAAAAATTCAAAATTGACAAAAAGTGTGCCAAATTTCTCGAAATTTGGGTTGAGTGACCTACATCAAGTGCTATATTGGGCTAAGGAAGCCTCAGCCAAGATTTTGAGTCTATCTTGGTCTTTCTTCCTCCTCAAAGTTTTCCTCAATTTGGCCTTCAAGGTCCTTATTCTCAATAGTTGAATTGAGGCTTCTGTGATCTATAATAGTTGAAAGAATAACTTCGGCATAAATCACATGTAGACAAACATTTGTCGACGCGTTTTGAACCAACTAGTGTGGTTCATCGGAACCAACTAGTGTTATTCTCTCTTTGCAAATCTTGTTTCTTGCCAAATAGTGATAGGCCATGTGCCTCAACATCTTTTTCTCTTTTTTGGCCTTCTCCAGTAGCTTCTCCAAGTGCATATTTTCCCTCTCAAGCTAAGATTCATGATCAGCTTCAATTTCTTGCTCTAGCGGTGTCAACTTGATTTTCCTCCTCTTGGTTGCTTGTTGGATTTCTCTTATGTTTTGGAGCTCCATGATAGTCTATTGGTCCTCTAACTATTTTTTCCTTTGCTCAAGATATGTATTACCCACTTAGCTCTTTCCAGGTTGAGAGACAAGTCATGAATGTCAGCTTACTATTCCTGGATGATCTCCTTGAGCTTTGAGCTTTGGGAGCCTAAATCACTGTCATCATCCTGAATGAGAATGAACTCCCTCTCTTGACCTTCTAAAGGCCCCTCATCATGCAATGGTTGTTTACCTTTGTCCTATACCTGCTTTGCTGTTGAAGGAAACGAGACCCCTTCCACCCCGGGTGGAGATAGTACTCATTTTGTTGTTGCAAATAGCCTCCTTGTCCCCTTTTGATAAGTGATGGATACTGACACACTAGTGGTTTGAGTCTCATGCACTTTTAGCTGATGTGACAGCCCTCCTGCCTCATGAAAAACTAATGGTGTCACTTGAGAATTTGTGAAACCTCATGTGAAATTAAATCATTCCATGAAACATTCAGCAAGATCAGCTGATGCAACACCACAATCTTGATTAATGCAAAGTGATAAATGTTGTTGTACTGTTGGTGAGGAGGCTTTCTTTTCACAAATGTGGTCATTTTCTCAATATTCCGCCACATGAAATAGGGGAGGTTCATCATCCTCACCCTAGTGAAATGCATCAATAATCTGATATGGTAGGCGTACAAGCGAGAAAATATGCCTTCATAGCTGAAATATTTGATTATGAGCTTCATTAATGGAGCATATGTGTCCTGAAGATACTTGAAAGGGAAAAATCTACTAATCTGCCTCTGATAGCCAACCTTGATATAAGGCTCATAATGCTCTTTGTCAACCATTTGTCCCTTGTTCCATTGTTCCCCCACATTCGGAATACTTGTTGCTTCAGCTATAGATTCAGGTGTCAAAGTGAATGTAACACCTGCCAAATTGACCTGGCCATTATGAAGATGGAGGACAAACAATCTAGCAAGCTCATGGTGGTATTTGACTCTTTCCACCATCTCCCAGAACTGGTAGTAGGATTGATGTTTGAAGCATGCTACAGCAAGAGGACAAGCCAATAGCTTTGTAAGTATAGTAGGTTCCTCCCGAATGTGCTTGCCTCCCTTGTGAGGTTTTCTAGGTGCATGAAGTTCTTGAGACGAATCACACACCATTTCCTCATCTCTATCATAAGGTGAATCTGTCTCCATGTTTTCCACTGTTTGGGTTGAAGTGATGAGTATGATGAGATTCTATATGAACAATAGGTGTTTGTTGCTTAATGAAAGGGATTGATGATGAGGTACAGTGAATGAGGGAGTTTGGTGCTGACTGTAGGGTTTTTGGGAGTGGCAGGGTTTGGGAATAAGGATTAGGGTTTAGAGATGTCAATTAGGGTTTGGGAGTAGTGGGATTAGGGATTAGGTTTTTTCTAGTTTTTGGGAAAAGGGAATGGATGAGTGTGAATGAAAGAGGGGAGGGAAAATGAAATTAAGGGAGTGAGAAAATGGAAAAGGGGACTAAGACAGCAAAAATTGCAACTTTGCAAACCCTGGGCAGCTTTTCTAATATGACTGTGCAAGGAACTAGGGTTTTGTTTTTCACCTATTGAAACACCATGAAAACTAACTAAAACCCTTTCAATGGAACTTAGGATTATTAGACTTACTTGTGAAATGAGGCTAGCACAATTTGGAGCTTGGAGGAGATGATTTGGATGAGTTTCAAGCTTTAGAAGCAGGTGCGCCGCGCCCACTAACAGGTGCGTCGCGCTTCTCTAGTGCATCGCGCCCATTACAATCTCAATTTTAAACCTGTGTTGCATGCGCCACACCGACCAGGTGTGCCGCACCTCAAGAACTTTCACTGTCTGCTGCAAATTCACTCCTTCGACTCAAAAACGATTGGCTCTTGTTCTCTTTCAGTCTTTGGACACAAATGAAATTCTTCAACATGAAAAATACTTTATATACAAAGGATTTTAATTTTCCACTTATAAAAACCCACTTTCTAATGTTTGCCTTTCACTTGTCTTTTAAAACTCTGTTTTGGTAGTTTGACTTGCTTTTTGCCTTTGATGGACTAAATGCTTTGAATTTTTGACTCTTTTATAGGAGCTGGAGTGCAGGAGCTTGGCAAAGTGACCAGGGCTGCATCTCGGAATTATTACATATAGGAAAAATAAAATTACATCAAATTTTGTACATAAAAGATAGAAAACTCTGTTTTTCCTCAAAACAGGGTTTTAAGGAAAAAATCAATCACTGAGCATGTGATTATTGAAATTTTTGTTGCTGAGACTTTATTTGACCTCCTCATGTGCTTTCTGACCATTATTGAGATTTTACAAGACCTTGAGGACAAACCCTAGACCTAATGAGACCTAAAACCCTAAAAATGACTTTTGCAGATTTAAAGACAGAAAATGACTGTAAATGACTTGAATGTATGAAAATGAGCCGGCAAGTAAATACCATGAGGGGAAAATTTCATAATATGCCACTTCTATCAGATGATCCATGATCCTTATGGAATGCAGCTAATTGGATGAGACACCTAAAATGCAACGCAACAAGAGTATTTTGATCAATGATGGAGGGATGAAGATACCGACACTAACATTAGCTCCAATGGTGATGGTAGCTCCTTGTAGGTGCCAAGAACTACAGATCTCTAGAAAGCAAATAGTGCCTTCTTCCATTGGGCTATGGATTCAATAACTTCGAAAAACCAAAACCAATATCTTGACTCAAAACCGAATCAATTTCAGGACTGAAATCTCACTCAAAACTGACTCAATTTCAAGACTGAAATCCGAATAAAAACTGACTCAAACAATCCACACCAAAACTGAAATAAAACCTTCAGTTTTATAGCCTTCACTTCGGGCCCCAAACTGAATGAATGATGATAGTACACACTTGCAATGAAGGAAATAAAATGGTATGTACAATAATACATATGACAGTAGAAAACATTTCAAAGATAGTACCGTTTCAGCAATCGACCATTAACCGACCCACCTAGAAAATCTTCTCCATTCATTTTTTTCAATAGGAAAGCATTTTGACCCTGATATGCAGCAATTCTAGAAGGTCCCATCCACGGATTCTTGAACTTGCCATGCTTGCCTTTGTCTTCGTTTCTAGCATCCCATTTCAGCACTGTGTCTTCAATCTGAAACTTGTCCGCCTTTTCCTTTCGATCATATATTTTCTTGATTCTCTCTTGTAGCCTGAAGGTATTTTGAAAAACCTCCTCTCTCGTCTGCTGTAAATGGATCATTTGATTGATTCTTCGTTGAAAATGATCTTCCCCGCTGCCAGCTTCCTGCAGAAGTTTAACAATCGGGACTGCGAGAGATGTCGGGAACACCGTGTCAACAATATACACAATATCGAAAGGAGACATGCCTATTGATTTCTTCAGACTTACTCTATCCACCCATAGTGCATTAACCAATTTCTTGTGCCAGCTCTTCTTGTTTGTTTCCAGCAGCTTTTTGATAATGTTGACCAATGATTTATTTGAGGATTGCGCCAATCCATTACCTTGTGGATAGTATGTAGTTGAGTGCCCCAAGGTAATTTGATATTTATTACAAAAATAAATCACCTTTTTAGATTTGAAAGCTACTGCATTATCTGTAATCAGCTTGTTAGGACATCCCAAACGTGACAAAATGTTGTTTTCAAGAAATTGAATTATTACCGAATCAGTGGCCTGCTGAGTGGGAATCACCTCAATCCATTTAGTGAAATACTCTGTTGCTGTGAGGATCCACTTGTGTTGTGCTGAAGAAATAGGATGGATCTCGCCAATGAAATCTAAGCCCCACTGCTGAAATGGAGCATTTACTTCCACCGGTTTGAGTGGTAAAGGCTGTAATTTTCTCCTACCTTGAAAAATCTGACATTCATGGGAGATTGTAACAGTTTTGTACACATCAGCAAAGAGCGTTAGCCAATAATATCCCACTCTCAAAATCTTATTAGTTGTTGTCTTCCAAAATAGATGAACTCCACAATCTCCCTTGTGAAAATCATCCATGACCTGTTTTGCTTCATCCTCAACTAAACAATTCAGCAAGAAACCGTCGGGATCTTCCCAATAGAGTACATTATTCATAATACAAAACTTGGCAGCCTTTAATTTTAGGGTCCTACTTTTATTCCTAGCCATTCAAAGTGGCGATGAAAGATGTTGGAGCACATATACAATATCCGAATACCAAGGAGAAAGAAGAAACATTTCAGATACCTGAAGAAGTGAACTTTCTTCATCTTCTTCGAACATAGCAGCAATCAGATTTATGTCCAAGGCATGAAAATTAGACTCCGCCATCAGTTTTGCCAGCCCCTTCCCCTTGATGAGCTTTGTTGGTTTGATCTCCACATCATATTCTAACAAATCTGCAATCCATTTTCCTCGTCTCCCTTCCGGATCTGTTTGCACTAAGACATCTTTAACGACAGTGTTAGGGACATAAGCAAGAATATGAGAATGCAGAATATATACTCGAAAATCTTTCAATGCTTTTACCAAGGTGAGATCTTGCTTTTCAATAATGTTATACTTTAAGGCTGCATCTCTTATTGTTCTGCTAAAAAAAGCAATTGGCTTCTCAAGCTAATCTCTTTTTTGCATTAAGACCGCTGCCATAGTATGCTCTGAAGCGAATGAAAACAAAATGAAATCTTGGGAATAATCTGGGCTAATCAAAATTGGGGCTGAAGAAAGGGCCAACTTTACCAAATTGAAAGACTTGATGGCTTCCTCGGTCCACTTCACTACACTATCTTTCTTTAACATGTTTGTAATTTCCCTCAAATGTTCTGTTAGATTTGGCACAAAACGACGTAAGAAAATCATCTTATCGTTGAATGCTTGGATCTCCTTTTTACTTCATGGAAAATCAATCTTCTGAATGGCTTCCACTCGAGCTGGATCGATGTGGATGCCCTCCTTGGATATAATGTGACCAAGAAGCTTGCCTTCATCCATGGAAAACAAGCTCTTCTTTGGATTAAGTGATATGCCATACTTTCTACACCGCTGAAATACAATCTTCAAATGTTAAAGGTGCTCTTCATCTGAATTAGAAAAAACTTTCAAATCATCAAGATAAACAACTAAAAATACATCTTTCTCATTTGCAAATGCGATATCTATAGCCCACTGAAAGGTTGCACCAGCATTCTTTAGACCGCATGGCATCTTGGCATAATGGAAAGTCCCCCACGGAGTGGTGAATGTTGTTTTATCTATGTCATCCTCATGGACCAAAATTTGGTTATCGCCAGAGTACCCATCGAGCAGTGACATACGAGATGCCCCAACTACTCTTTGAAGTATGTGGTCCATCTTTGGCAATGGATAATTATCTTTCAAAGACACCTTATTCAGATTTCTGAAATCAATGCATAATCTAATCTCACCTGTCTTCTTCCGCACGGGCACCAAATTGGAAATCCATTCTGAAAATCTGATTGGAACGATTATACCAGCCTTGTATAATCGATTCATCTCCTTCTCTATTAATGGTAGAAACTTAGGATTGATCCTTCTTAACTTTTGGTGAAATGGCTTTTGGTTCGGCTTGATTGGAATGACGTGCTGAATTATACTTTTATTGTACTCCTTCAAATCTGAATAGTCCCACACAAATACATCAGCAAATGAAGATAATAAACTAATGTACTTTTCCTTTACCTGAGGAGATAAAGCCTTTGATAACTTCACCATTTTTGGATTTTCTGTTGTTCCAATATTCACATCTTCGACTCCCTTTTCAGTCGTCATCATGCTTGGTTTCTGAGCTACATCATCTTGGTCAAATAATTCCTTTAAAGGTATAAGGCCTTTACGGATGACATTGTCTTTCAGCTGCAAAACTTCCAACTGATTTACTTCTAAGTCTGGTTCACCATTATCTTACTCACCATCTATAGAAGTGTCTTGATATATGCCTTCATTTCACATAAATTCTACAATCTCTTTGTCATCCTGAAACACTTGCCAATATCTTTGATTATCAGGGACAGTCAGGCGATGTTTCACATGAATTTCAAACTTATTGTTTGAATTCATCAGAATCTTCAAGTTACTTGCTGTTGTTACAAGGGAATCTGCAATAACATTCTGTGCACGTGGAACACATGTCAAAGTAAAATCTGGAAACGACCTCAAAATGTCTAAAACCGCATTATGGTAGGCCCTCATTCGAGGATGTTTTGCTTGGTATTCTCCCTTGACTTGCTTGATTACTAATTCAAAGTCACCATAAACTAAAATTCTTTTAGCATTCAACTTTTTGAGAATTTTCAAGCCTGTAATTAGTGCCTCATATTCTACTTCATTATTGGAACAATCAAAAGCCAACTTGTATGAACAAACTCTTACATTGCTTGGAACTTTATTTGGTGAGAAAACAGGGTTGCGTATCCAAATACCAATTCCGGCACCTTCCCTACCTACTGCACCATCAAAATCCATGCTCCACAAACCGGCTTCATCCTCCAAATGCTGAAATTCTGTCTGTTTTTCTTCCTTTGCTTGTTGTCCATCAATTTTCTGCTACTGTCAGAAAGCTAATTTTTCAGTGGTACTATCAAGCCTTTGTCTTTCTTGATCAAGTACAGCTCTGAAATTTTCAGTGATCTCTGGAATATCTTCTACTTCAACTAATTGACTATTTACATCATTAAAACTATCAGAATATAGAACAAAAGACTCTAAATCTATATGTACATAATTAATTGGATGATTTATAGGTTTCTCCTTGCTCGTGATCATGTACTTAATCTTTTTCTGTCTATATAATTTCCTCATTTGACCAAACACAGGAATGGTATCATAGGATAAATCTAACTGCAATGTCCCTTTGAGTTTTGAACCCCATGATCTAGATAGAAGCATGCCAAATCTAGGGGGAATGTTGGCCACAACCACATCCGTAAGGACATTTTTCACTGGAATCTGATCCAAACTTACAACCAAATATTTAATGAGACCAATGCATCTTACTCTACCAGAATCAAAGGAATAAAGGTCATGATACTTGCGGGTGATGTCCAAACCCAATTTTTGCATAATTGCCTTTGGCATGAGATTATGAGACGCTCCTTAATCAAACATGGCATTGTGCAAAACATAATCATGCTATCTAAGGCTGATGTAAAAAGGAGCTACATCACTATCCTCAGATTGTCCTTCTAATGTCAGACCAAAGATAAGTTCAGTTTGATCATCTTCCACATTTACCATATCAGACAAAGGATCTACATTCAAAATCTTAGCAACTTGACCTTTATAACTGTTGTTCTTCATTAATTCAGTCAAAGGTATTGACACTTTTAACTTAGCAAATTCATTTTCTAAGCTAAAGGCTGTAGTTTTCTCTACCTCTTTGACTGGAGCATCTTTTTTTCAGTCTTCTCCTTTGTTGCACTTGGCTGATTTGACTTTTCGTTTGCTGATTGCACTTTACTAGAAGTTGTATCTACTAGCTCCTTTCCCTTTTTCTACACATTTGGAGAATCATTCTTTGGCAGTGTCACTTCCTTCCTCTTCTGAATTAGATTGATGCGTACTTCTCTACTCCTGAGTGAATATTTTTGCTGTTGAGCTGTTAATGCATTCATGTATCCTCTCTGATATTCCTCTGATTCCTCTTCTAGGACTGTTTCATTTGCCAATATAAAATCTTCATCTTTTTGTACAGCTGGACTTTCTGAGTACTCCTCATCTTCGGTGATATAAATTGGCAGATCATGAGGCATAAAGAAATGATTCTCATATCCAATTATGTTCTCATCATCATCTGATTCCGGACCATGTACAAAATTCTGTTGTAAGGGTATCTTAACCTGTTGTTGTGTTGTTTGGTCTTGCGTTCTTTGTTCTCGTTGCTTGATTCTGAATTGTGGTTTCTGTTGACCACGAAAGTTTGGATTTCTAACTTCTGTCTCCAACTTATCAATGGTTAATCTATCAAACATATTCTCAATCTGACAGAGCACTTGATCTGAAGTGGAAGCTTCTTCCTTTATAGTCACATTTTTCTTGGCCTTTTTCCTAGCTCTCTTAGCTAACAAATTTTCTTCAACACTCACTGCAATTTTCTGCATGTCCTCCAATGTAGCCGGGTCTCTTTCTCTCAACTGATATGCGATATTGGGATCAAAACCATCGGGAAATTTGATCAAAGCCAACCCCATAGGTGGCTACATTTCAGCTGGAATGGCATTGTAAATAGTATTGAATCTAACACAATAGTCCTGGACACTTTCACCAACATTTCTCTTTATGTTTTCATATTCAGAAAGGATTTGAAGTGGATTTTTCTTTACCTCCCAGTGATCTAAAAATTGTCTTTGAAGTACCTCCAATGAATTAATTGTTGCATCAGGCAATGCTCTGAACCACTTTCGCAATTCACCTCCAAAATTTTGCACAAATAATCTCATAGATACATTCTCCACATCAATCTCATGGAGAACAAAGAAATCACTCATCCGATTGACATGCTTCTGAATTGTGATACCTTGGGGGGTACCATCAAACAATGGGATCTTGCTTTGATAATCAGCAGGCATGGCATCCAAGTTTTGTGGCAAAACAAGAGGTGCATATCTGGCAGCCATTGCTCGAGGTGGATTTACAACTAGCCTTGGGGATGTAGGAGGAGTTGGAGCAACTGATGTATGAGGTGTCGAAGGGGGTGAAGAAATTCTTGATTTTTGAGGTGTAGAAGGAGTGGATGGGAGTGAAATCACTGCAGATTTCTGATCAGAGATGGAGGGTTGCACAGGAATCGTGGGAATAAAAGGAGTTTCAGTAGGAATTTCTGATCTAGATACAATGGCAGATGAACCAAGAGTAGCAGATGCAGATTCTAAGAACTCAGGAATATTGGTAGCCACAATTGAAGATTGAAGATTCAGAATATAAGCATCAATGGATCGATTTGCTCTTTCAGTTTCAAGATCTTTGACAAACTCCGGATTTAGAGAAGTAGCACCAACTGCACTTCCAGACTTAGTTTCAAACAACGATAGCTAAAAATGTTCATCAAACTCAAGATCTTCACGATATTCAAAAACAACTAGACATAAATGAGATCTAAACACAGGAATCACAGAACTTCCTTGGCGGAGAATTCTTGGAATAAGATTTGGATTTTCATACACGGGAGGAGGATCAGGATCAGGATTGGCTCTGGTGTATCTTCTGGAAGCCAGTGTGTTGAATTATACCCAAAAATAAAATGGACACCACAATCCTGTCAGCCTACTGAATTCTAAACCCATCATCCAAAAGTCTATAATTGTTTAATGTACTAGGGCAATTTGCAAATCAAATGTTAGTTTATAAGACTAGACCGGAGATTGACTGAAGTAGCTTTTATCTACTTATGCACTCATAAAGCAATGTGCATTTTGAATGCTTCCTGGCATAACTTCAGGCTCTATCTGTAGTTTATAAAACAAAGAACACTAACAAATAAATAAACTTTTCCTCCCCAGTACGGTCACCACTATGTTATGGCCTAAATCTACCTCAGGCTGAAAAAAGTAGGTCTAGGATAACATCAAACCACGCTTAACCTGGTAGCTAGCCCTACCAGGTCGAGAGAGGGCTCTCTCCTTGTCAATCTTAGGAAAAAATAGCAAATGAGGCTTGAGATGACTGATATAAAGACTAATTTTAGGCTAGGTATATGCTCAGAGGAGTTTGATTGAATTTAATGTTGGTTTGTTGGCTCGTTTGTGAAAGGCAGATTTGGGTTTGGGGAATGGACACGGTCTTGCAGAAGTTTCTATGGGGCGAGGTAGGAAAATGTTTTAGTATCTCGAATTAAGTGAAATGGAGAGATTTAATACCGGTGAGGAGCTGAAGAAGGCATGAAAATTTTATGGATCCTCTTCAAACAGTAGAAAACATATAAAACTAAACAAACCCTAAGGTAGAGCACTGCAACATCAATGAATTCTACCTTTATACTTGATTCATTTAGTTAAGCTAAAAAGAGAGAGATGATTGCATACATAAACACATGTAAACTTGAATTATAGAAGAAAAAACAATACCAAATCAACTTGCCACAACAATCCCACAAAATGCTACAAACCCTGGTCTATTCCTTTGCCAAACTGCAGAGATGAATGTACAATAATGCTCGAGGCATTCACAAGAGTCCAACCTTGAAAAATGACTGAAAAAATACTAGATATAGGCAAAAAACAACTCATGCTAGGCTTTAGGGGTCGAATTCATGAGTTTAGGAGTTGTTCCAACAAGATCTAAACTGAGAACTGAAAAGTAGGCAGTGGAACAGCTTGCCTCTAAAATCTAGGAAACTGATTCATTCAGTTCAAAACTACCTTTTCATGATGTATCTACCTCCATGAGTGAATTTTCAACATTTTTACATCAATTTACATCAATATTTTGACAATGAGAGAGAGAAAAGTCAAACTGAGAAAAAACTAGGCGAAAAACAGAGTTTTTTGGCAAAAATGACAATTTTCCATCCTGTGCGCCGCGCCATTGTCCCTGTGCATAATTCCTTTTTGCAGCAGATTTTGGAGGCCTTCCTGTGCACCAAATTTGCTCCCAGTGGGCTTTCTAGAAAGGTATATCTGTCTACTTTCCAAAACATGTGGAATTTCTAAATTTGGTGTCCATTTGCCCCTCCAAAAGTGAGTTCTCCCAACACTGCTTCTTGTGTGGCCAAAAAGGGAAAGAAATGGCATTTTTGAGGTGTTTTTGACCCTTTTGGAAGTTCAAAACTTGACAAACCTTTCTGGCCATTTCTGGGAATTTATAATTTTTCATGAGAAATCCAAAAATGCTGAGTTTTCCTCCAGAGGAGGTCCCTAGCAAAAGCGAGCGCCAGGTGGCATTACGCACCAGGCAGAAAATCTTGTTTTTTCCTCCAAAAATTCAAAATTGACAAAAAATGTGCCAAATTTCTTGAAATTTGGGCTGAGTGACCTGAATCAAGTGATATGTTGGGCTAAGGAAGCCTCAGCCAAGATTTTGAGTCTATCTTGGTCTTTCTTCCTCCTCAAAGTTTTCCTCAATTTGGCCTTCAAGTTCCTTATTCTTACTTTGCAAATCTTGTTTCTCGCCAAATAGTGATAGGCCATGTGCCTCAACATCTTTTTCTCTTTGTTGGCCTTCTCCAGCAGCTTCTCCAAGTGCATGCTTGCCCTCTCAAGCCAAGATCCATGATCAGCTTCAATTTCTTGCTCTAGTGGTGTCAACTTGATTTTCCTCCTCTTGGTTGCTTGCTGGTTTTCTCTTATGTTTTGGAGCTCCATGATAGTCTGTTGGTCCTCTAACTATTTGTTCCTTTGCTCAAGGTAGTTTATTACCCACTTGGCTCTTTCGAGGTTGAGAGACAAGTCATGAATGTCAGCTTGTTGTTCCTAGATGATCTCCTTGAGCTTTGAGCTTTGGGAGCCTAAATCACTGTCATCATCTTGAATGAGAATGAACACCCTCTCTTGACCTTCTAAAGGCCCCTCATCATGCAATGGTTGTTTACCTTTTTCCTGTACCTACTTTTCTGCTGAAGAAAACGAGACCCCTTCCACCCCGGGTGGAGATAGTACTCGTTTCGCTGCTGCAAATAGCCTCCTTATCCCCTTTTGATAAGTGATGAATACTGGCACACTGGTGGTTTGAGTCTCATGCACTTCTCGCTAATGTGAAGGCCCTCCTACCTCATGAAAAACTGATGGTGTCACTTGAGGATTTGTGGAAACGTCACGTGAATTCCATGAAACATTCAACAAGCTCAGCTGATGGAACACCACAATCTTGATTAATGCAAAGTGATAAATGTTGTTGTATTGTTGGTAAGGAGGCTTTCTTTTCACAAATGTGGTCATTTTCTCAATATTCCACCACATGAAATCGGGGAGGTTCATCATCCTCACCCTAGTGAAATGCATCAATAATCTGATATGGTAGGCGTACAAGCGAGAAAAGCTGCCTTCATAGCTGAAATATTTGATTATGAGCTTCATCAATGGAGCATATGTGTCCTGAAGATACTTGAAAGGGAAAACTTTACTAATCTACCTCTGATAGCCAGCCTTGATATAAGGCTCATAATGCTCTCTGTCAACCATTTGTCCCTTGTTCCATTGTTCTCCCACATTCGAAATACCTGTTGCTTCAGCTATAGATTCATGTGTCAAAGTGAGTGTAACACCTGCCAAATTGACCTGGCCATTGTGAAGATGGAGGACAAACAATCTAGCAAGCTCATGGTGGTATTTGACTCTTTCCACCATCTCACAGAACTTGTAGCAGGATTTATGTTTGAAGCATGCTACCGCAAGAGGACAAGCCAATAGCTTTGTAAGTGTAGTCGGTTCCTCCCGGATGTGCTTGCCTCCCTTGTGAGGTTTTCTAGGTGCATGAAGTTCTTGAGAGGAATCACACACTATTTCCTCATCTCTGTCATAAGGTGAATCTGTCTCCATGTTTGCCACTGTTTCAGTTGAAGTGATGAGTATGAAGAGATTTTATATGAACAATAGGTGTTTGTTGCTCAATGAAAGGGATTGATGATGAGGGACAGTGAATGAGGGAGTTTGGTGCTGACTGTAGCATTTTTTGGAGTGGCAGGGTTTGGGGAATAAGGATTATGGTTTAGAGATGTCAATTAGGGTTTGGGAGTAGTGTGATTAGGGATTAGGTTTTTTTTAGTTTTGGGGAAAAGGGAATGGATGAGTGTGAATGAAAGAGGGGAGGGAAAATGAAATGAAGGGAGTGAGAAAATGGAAAAGGGGACTAAGATAGAAAAAATTGCAACTTTGCAAACCCTGGGCAGCTTTTCCAATATGACTGTGCAAGGAACTAGGGTTTTGTCTTTCACCTATTGAAACACCATGAAAACTGACTAAAACCCTTTCAATGGCACTTAGGATTATTAGAATTACTTGTGAAATGAGGTTGGCACAATTTGGAGCTTGGAGGAGATGATTTGGATGAGTTTCGGGCTTTGGAGGCAGGTGCGCCGTGCCCACTAACATGTGCGTCGCGTCCGTTACAATCTCAATTTTAAACATGCGCTACATGTATCGCGCCGACTAGGTGCGCCGCGCCTCAACCCAGGTGCGCCGCGCCTCAACCCAGGTGCGCCGCGCCTCAAGAACTTTCACTGTCCGCTGCAAATTCACTCCTTCAGCTCAAAAACGACTTGGCTCTTGTTCTCTTTCAATCTTTGGACACAAATGAACTTCTTCAACATGAAAAAAACTTTATATACAAAGGATTTTAATTTTACACTTATAAAAACCCACTTTCTAATATTTGCCTTTCACTTGTCTTTTAAAACTCTATTTTGGCAGTTTGACTTGCTTTTTGCCTTTGATGGACTAAATTCTTTGAATTTTTGACTCTTTTACAGGAGTTGGAGTGAAGGAGCTTGGCAAGGTGACTAGGGCTGCATCTCGGAATTATTATATATAGGAAAAATGAAATTACATGAAATTTTGTACATAAAATATAGAAAACTTTGTTTTTCCTCAAAACAGGGTTTTGAGGAAAAAACCAATCACTGAGCATGTGATTATTGAAATTTTTGTTGTTGAGACTTTATTTGACCTCCTCATGTTCCTGCTGACCATTATTGAGCTTTTACAAGACCTTGAGGACAAAACCTAGACCTAATGAGACCTAAAACCCTAAAAATGACTTTTGCAGATGTAAAGACAAAAAATGACTGTAAATGACCTGAATGTATGAAAATGAGCCAGCAGGTAAAGACCATGAGGGGAAAATTTCATAATATGCCACTGCCATCAAATGATCCATGATCCTAATGCAATGCAGCTGATCGGATGAGACACGTAAAATGCAATGCAACGAGAGTATTTTGATCACTTATGGAGGGATGAAGATACCGACACTAACAGGTGCGATATGATCCTTATCCGTCGGATCAAGCACGGTGGATCTACGCCTATGATTCATCGGGCATGTCAGTGGGGCCATAAGGTTAAAAGGTGGACTTCTAGGCTGCGCGATATTCACCTCTACCATTGGATCAAGCTAGGAGGACCAACGATCAGGAATCTGCACGCATATTGGTGGGTCCAAACTGTTAATTGGCGGGATTCTTGGCTCAGCGAGGTCTTCCTCTGCCGTTGGTTGGGGCAAGGAGTTCTGATGGGGGACATTAACGGCTTTCTCCCCCTTTTTATATTTGATGGGTTGATTTTATGGCCTTGGTACTTTTTACTTTTTAGGTTGGTGCAATTTTGTGGGTAGGGGTCGGAGTTTTCACACTTAAATCGAGATCCTTGGTTATCTAGAAAGTAGTTTTTGACTAAGATCCATGTTTCCATGTGGATGGTTGTATTTTATGTAAATATTTTTCTGATTTAATGATAACGAAGGTATGACTCTTGCTTTAGCAAAAAAAAGAAGAAGAAGCAATGTATTAAGAATGTTGAACTTGATCCAACTCTTACTCATTTCATTTGGAATGGGCTAGACACTATTCAGTATCAAGTAATACAAGGCGACTATGAAGACATTGCTAAACTCATACCTAAAAGGAATTATGCCCTAGTTATTGCAGATATTCCCCATGTTCTCAATATTCCAAACATTGACTATGATAGTGACCCTTATACTTATCAAGCTCTTAGTAAATTGGTTGCGGGATTTCTAGAAGTCACGTCATCACCATTATGGAGATTTGTGACATTTCATTCAAACACACAACTGGAAATGTTATTGTCAAGCTTCAAGGGGAAAACAAATTCAAGGATGCAGCTTACATGGTAAGACGTTTAAAATTTATATTTGATTAATTTTGAAAAATTCATTTATGTACAAGTTAATTCAAATTTTACTATTTCATGTTACAGGCAAAAGTCAAATCTTCTTAACCGTGAAGATCAACTATTTATAAATGATTGTGAGTTCATCCATATTGATAGTTGGGCAAAAGATGATAGCTATATGTCCATGATTTTTAATCGGGTAGATGGAAAGAGCCATAGCCAAATACTGACTTATGATGTTGTTGAGAGAAACTAACATATGAAGATAAAGAAGCAAAAGGAGATATAGTTAACATTTATCAAAAACCATAGTTATTGATTAACTACCTTATAGACATATGTTCAAATGAAGGAGATTGGGTTCTGGATTTATTTTCTGGCTCAGGTAAGTTTTATTATATGGAATTGAATAGTTTTATTATATGGAATTGAATTTCAATACATTATTTCTTAATTAATATGTCATTGTACTAATTTACTTTATTATTTCTTTTGTGCTTGATAATTAGGTACAACACTAGCATGTTGCCTTCAAAAAGGAAGAAATTGCATTGCAATTGAAAAATATCCAATACAGTGCAATTTCATTCAGCAAAGAATTAATGCTCTTCAATTTCTTCCTGATGCAATGCAAGAAATTGGATTGAAGAAAGCGGACTTTAGTGAATCACGTGTGGAAAAAAAGGCAAAGGAACCCCAACCACCATTACACGGAATGATTGGAAAGGCATACACTGGGAGATTTGTAGACATCAAAGATCCATTAGAAGATGAAAATGAGCAAAACGAAGCAGAAAATATTGTGGAAGAAGACAATGATGAAACTCTAGAGGATGAAGAGTTTGGTTTACGTGACATTGTTGATTAAATTTAAGTTATGCTTGGAAATCTAGCTCATTTTTTGTAACTATTAATTAGTTATACTTGTAATGTTTTGACTTTGACATTTTATGAGAAGAATATACACTCAATTAAGGTTGATATGCGTTCAATATTTGTATTATGTGATTTTCGCATTAATTTTTAAGTTAATCATTATCTTTTGAAAAAAAAATGATTATTATTATTTTTTTGACATGAAATTCATAAAATATATATATATATATATATATATATTATTTAACCGTTTTTAGTAAAAATTTTCCTATAAAAATTGTGATTTTGACATGTCATTTCTAGCAAAAAATTATCAAAACATGTAATTTTTTAGTTATATTTATGTTTAAAATGGTTATTTTTATGTCAATTGTTAAAAAATATTGTTTTTTAGACACAATTATTTCATGTGGATTGAAAATTTAATTAATTATTTCAAGCTCATCCAACTACTAGAAACAAAGAAGGGAAAAATTTAAACGAACAAACCTATGTCAGAGGTCTTACATGCTTCTCTGATGGAACAACCTCTTTTGCTCTCAATAAGTCAGGATCCCTCTTCCACCCCAAATATAAATAAGTGCCTATGCATAGTCCTCTTGAAAAAATACAAAGGTGAAAGAAGAGAAAGGCTTCCTGCGCAAAGAGGTGAAGCATGCAACTCCATCGGGGCACTGACCAGGCTCGCTGGAAGTGGAGCAATGTGTGTTCCTGCATGACTTGGCCGGGGTACTGTCCAGGCCTGCTAGTAGCGGTGAAACACCAGAGATGAAAACCTATACTATGAAAATCTTTAACTCGCGAGCTAAACCCGATTTCGAAACACTGTGATCAAGCTAAACTTTTGATTGTGTTTGACTGAGTTGGAAAAAGGTGAACCATGTATTTCCATGGGGTAAGTGGGGAAGCCGAAGTAACCCGCACATGGATTCAATACTCCCCGAAATACCAAGGCCCTATGCTGACAATGATCAAAATGAAGAAGTTGGAGTTCTATGAGTGTGTCGCCAAGTGTTGTAGTCACTGCAACACCCTCCAAAATTTTGGCCTGCATCCAATTTCAGAGCCTCCTTCGATAGTTTTACTTGATGACTACACGCACTTGGGTTCACTCCGTGAGCTCGTGTGAGTCTTCACACCCACCTTTCTTGATCATTCCACTGACAACTTTTGCATGTTGATGTCAATGTCATGCTTGTGACCATGTTCTGGTCATACACAAGGTCTTCGCTTCATGTGTACATGTTGTGTTCGTTATGTAAACATCCATCGCACTCACACACGGAGTCATATACACTATCGTGCAAGCATTTTCACGGTCATCCAACGATCAATCACAAGCATCGCGCTTGTCGCTCACACCGTCGGTCAGTCATGTTGAGCATATGTGTCTGGATGGTTTGAGTCGTCTCATCATCAAGTCATGTAAGTGTGTGTTTGCAAGATCATGTATGCACCTTTTCACTCATTCACACACTTAGTCATTTTTCTGAAGTTCTAATGACCAGATTCCCATCTGACAGCCGGACCTTCACCCTTCCATCGAATCGATCGACTGTCACCCAGAACAACGTAGAAGTACCAAGCAATCCATTTCAAGTAGCATTGCCCACAAGAAAATCAATCAACCCTCGTGTTGGTCAACCGGAGAGTTTGACCTGGCAGTCACCCTAGGACTGACTCCCCTAAAAAATTAAGCAGAGACTGCAGACCTTGCCCACTCTGCTGACTAAGAAAATTTTGTAGACAGGTCGAATAAACACCCTGTGCTTGTCCTTGTCTCCCTCAGAAAATTGTGCAGTTTTTCTAGCCAGCCCTCTAGTCAGTCGACCGGTTGCTCACCGGAAAACTGCGCTATTTTCATGATCAAGCCCTTTGCTGCCTAGCAGTCCGCTCGGCTCAAAAACTACGCAGAGGTGATCAGCAGGCCAACCTCCCAGCATTAGTGCAGTTTTTCCTACCAACATCTCCCGACAGCCCACTGTCAGTTCCCCTCAGTAATTACGCAGTTTTTGCTACCAAGCTCCAACAGCTGACTCACATCTCCCTCCAAGAATTGCGCAATTTTTATGCCAAGCTCCTGATAGCCGACTACCAGTTCCCCTCAGGAATTGTGCAGTTCTTTATGTCAGTGTCCCAACAGCCAGCTACCAGTTCCCTCTAGGAATTGTGCAGTTTTGGTTGCTAGGCTCCAGTTGCCTGCTCCTTCTAGAAATTGTGCAGATTTTTCCTACCCAACCTTCCGTAGCCCGGACTGTTCCTCTCAAAAACTGCGCAATTTTTTCCTTCAACTGAGCCAGACCCCTGCACAGTTTTCATCAGCAATGCCCAGAGCCTCCATCCCATCTCACAACCTTGTCTCCTCTCTCGATCACCTGCATTCGAAACAATCATGCATCATAGTAGACTAGGAGGTTTATCGATTTGATGTCGTCTCGTCATGAGTGACTGCATATACAGGTACACAAACAAACATTGTAAACGGATGGGATGAACAAACGGAGTACATGCAAAAGGACATGTTCAACAACGGACGAACAAACAATGCATGCAAAGAGATGTGCTCATGAATGGACGATCATGAAATATTTGTTCGCGAACGGACGGACGGACGAGCAAACATGCAAGATGTGTTCACAAACAAACGAATGTACGAACATGCACTTTTTGCGAACTGAGGAACCTGTCAAGCTTACCAACATACAAGCAAGGAGAAACATGTGAATGGAACATCAAGCGAACCCAATGACCATCAAAGACTTCGTGCACTTTGCCATGCAGAGGTGATGTTGTGACACACCATGAGGACATCCATCACCCAGCAGCACTGCAGCTCGACATACAGACCAGCAACATCATGAATGTACTAGCACTGCCATGTTGAGTCTTGTCATGAGTCATGTTGTCCACATCTCTACTATGGACCATATTGTCAATCAATTTAATGTAATGTGGAATTCCAAGAGACCCACTTGTTGTATGAAGAGTCATGTGAAGTCAAAAAGTCATGGAAGTCAAACAGTCACGAGGGTAGTCGAATAGCCACAAGGGTTAGTTTCACCCTTGGCTATAAATACTCCCTCATTTGTACATGCACAAGAATTTTCACCTCAGCTCCTCTGACATAGCCTTGAGGGTTTGTAATCTTTTCTTTCAGCAGTAAGTAGTGGCTCCAACACCCTGCCCACGAGGTTAGTGATGTATGGTGTAACGATGTGTCTTGGAACTTTCACTTAATTCAGAAGCCTGCTAATAGGCCACCACGTTTTCACACATGTATTGTAATTGTTGTAAGGCTGATCTTAAACACTTGTAATGCATGTTTCTTTAACCTATGTTTAACACTTGAACTCATCCAATTGTTGTAATACATACATATTAATGAAAATGTGTTGTATGAGCTGTTAACACTATCCTGCCCATGTTGGCTACCTCCTAGGACATCAAACAAATCTTTCACGTAAACTTGCTATAACAACCGTTACACTTAGCGAACTCATCCGCTGAGTGTTGTACATGTTATCTTCCCTTGTGTGTTGTGACTATCGCATCTGTGTGGACTGCTCTTCTAGAAGCTGTGCATGTCTTGTTGTGTGTGTGTTCCTAACAGAGTTAGGGCTTCCTCCCAACCAACTTGGGACTCACTCCCACCCTCTTCCTCTATAGTGAAAGAACCATTGACACAAGTACACTAGCAATCACCAAGAACACGAACCTCACTACTCGAAGACAAAGCAGACCACTCCCATGTGCTGACAAGCAAGAGTTGAGGCAAATATTTAAGATAATGGAAACCAGGCCATCATACCAGATGGGACTCCCACACCAAACAGTGTGAGGTCTAGTTGGGACTTCATACCGAGGTGATCCCCTTAATGTTGACGAGTCCAGGACCGTCAACAGATTCCAACAGTATTATGGGAATATAGAACTACATGCAAGAAGTTGACAGGTCAGACACCCTTCAGATTCGTTTATGGGAAAGAAGTTGTGATGCCCATCGAATACATTGTGCCTACCCTAAGGATTGTAGCTTTTATAAATATGGTAGACCCTGACATAACAGAGGAAATAATTTCTAAGTTGATTGCTTTGGAAGAAGACAAATTTATCGCAGGATTCCATTGTCAAGTACAAAAAGAAAGGAAAAGGCTTGTCATGATAGTAATATTAAACAAAATAAGTTCCAGGTAGGAGACCTTTTTCTCCTCTATGACATTAAGTTTGTGAAGTTCCCAGTAAAATTCAAAATGCATTGGTTACACCCATATATTATCAAATATATCACTGATGGAGGCGCAGTTCAGTAAGCGAAGCTAAATGGACAAGTGATGTAGGGAAAAGTAAATAGCAGTAGGTTGAAGATGTACAGGGACAACCTTGCCCCTACATCTTCTCTCTGAGGAAGAAAGGAGAAATGCCTTAGTGCCACCTATAGTTGAAAGTGGACACTAGAATATAAACTATGCTGCAAAGAGCTTCGACGTAGGAAGTTACTTCTCTATAGTCTAGAGTATGTCAAAGGTCACAGAAGTCGCGACAGAAGATGGGATGTGCACTACAGTGTGGAATGCGTCGAAGTTTGTCAGAAAATAGAAATATGAACATTAAAAGGGAAAAATACGCGGAAAGTTGCATTTATGAGGACATATTAGCAAAATCTAAGGATAAATATGCAATTAATGAGTAAATCTGAACACTATCTGGACAAAATCAAATCTAATGCTTAGGTTCAAAGTTCATAGTTGTTATAAATAAACCCCCTCCCACCCAGATTAATAAATTTGTTGAATCGAGATCTTAAGTGTTCATAGTGCGAACAAATTGCAGAGAATTTATGCATGAACGATCTGCCAACTGAAGAATTTGTGCTTATATTCAACGAAAGAGGCATAGAAGGAGTCATGGAAGCAGTCACCGCAACGACCATTGGTACGCCCGCAAGCATCAACTCAAATGCCCATAGTAGCAACACCTGGTGTAGCATCACCATCACCGCAGAAACAAAGGAGATCACCGAGGAAGAATTTGGCTAAGGAAGTGAGAAGCAAGAAGAAACAATATAAGAAACCCGCTAAACCTCAGCAAAAGCCTGAGCCAATCAAAGACAGTGACAAAGAATTGGAGGAGATACAGGCAGAGGAAGGTGACATAATATTTTTATCACCCCTACCACCATACATCCTGCCAAGAAAACCAAATTCCAAACCTATAAAGGAATCAAATGATGCGAAGTGTGACACATTTACACCCTGTTGCCAGAAGAAGTACCCTTTCAAGGAGAATTTTTAGGAAAAATTCTACAGCTCAAGTTCACGGATTATGATTTTAACGATAAGAAGAAGTACCCTTAGTTCGCACCAAATCGATGTTTGAAACAGGTGCACTACCCAAACAACAAAGTGACAAGGTTAGAGCCACAACAATGGGTGAATAGGTTGGCACAGTCAAGACTGCTAAATATGTTGAACGTGCCACACTTCGGTAGAAGTACAGTGAGCATAGCATGTGTGAGGCAATTGCTCGCGCTAGTGCACGATGAAAATTTATGGTTGGGGAATAAGATTCCCATAGACCTTATGTTGATCTGGACGATCACAAGATTGCCATACCAAGGACGAAACCCTGTGGAGGATTTCCTTGGAAAGGACCAGGACCATGTTATAGAGGAAAGTATGAAGAAAAAGTTTAGTTTGGTCAAAGGAAAGAGGGGCTACTACATAAATTTGATCAATGACCAAGTATTTCGCTTCCCGGCGCACATATTGGTCGGGAAGATCATGAGGAAATTCGCACAAATGAAGTTTCCGTGTCAGTGGTGTCACTAGTTGTTCAGTATAACTAGGTCAGATACCTATGCAAGGAGTTCCTGGATGACTATCACGAGGTTCGGGAGAAAGGTGCAACTTTCCACTATGCTTGGTTGATTTTTATTATTGCTATGTTGGTGTGGAGAGAACTAGAGGAGTTGTAGTTCCCTCGGGTACCTACAGATACCTGTGAAGTCGCGAGGTATGCTTCTTGTGGTTTACCACCAACGCATCGTGTGCACAATAGAACATAATATTTTTTGTAATGTACCACATGGATTTACACATGCTAGTAAACTAGCACCCCCGACTCTCTCCGAGCTTATACGAGCAGTATAGCTCTGTGGTAAAGTTCAAAGAAGATTTTCACAAGGTGCACATACAGGCGAGCAGGGATGCAAAGAAGAAATGGAATGCCTTGCCATCTATGGTGACTGGATACTATCTTGAGGCCTAGATAGAGGAATGGACTGAAGAATGGATAACCCCATTGGAGGTAACACGAGACAGTGAAATAGAAGGAGAAGAGGTGGACACTTCGTAGCATGGTGAAGCCAGTGGAAAAGATAAGGAGTAGGATGAACATGATTTAGAGGAGGAAGAGCTACATGATGAGGGTCAGTAGGATCCTCTTGAGGGAGATGAACAGACTAAGGAGACAGAAAAGGCTTGAGGGGGCCTGACCCAAGTTTGGAGTTAATTAGCCAAACAAATCCCTACACTACTCACCCTTTCGGCAACAGCCCGCAGAGCGCAGACTGAGGTCTCACCCAAAGCAGTATGGGGGGATGATGGAACCAAGTTTCCACACCCTTGACATGTCTGAGGGGTCGATTTAGTCCAACTTTGAATACCTTCATGCAGGTTACTTCGCACACTGCCCTGACCTGCGAGGCCTTTGCGATCTGCTATAATCGCCTTCATGTAGCCCTAACCAAGGGCTGAGGAGCTTTCACGCTGCTAAGGCAGCGATCTATGCTATTTCCCCAAGTTACACCATGGATCTTACTTATCTTCTTATAAATTTTAGTTAACTTTGCGTAAACAGATACTTTATCTTATATTCATTTAATCAACACAATCATATATGTTTGTGCATCATATAAACAGCAGAAATGTAATTTATACCCAATACATTCAATGCAGAAAACATTAAATAATTACACTGGAATGGTAAAAAATGTATCTTAATTAATGCTTCAATCGGTTACAGACTCAACCTGCCCTACGCACTCAGCTGCAGAGCCTTCTCCTACTCTACGACCCAATGACTCGACTCTACACTTAGATAAGACCCAATTCTTCGTCCTTCCTTTCTCAATTTATCCGGTCATTTACAACTTAGAGCCTCGCTCTATTTATACAATCCCATGGTCCGCGGACCATGGGTAGATCTCTAAAGCCAACATTACATTTAAAAAATGAGGACGAACAACCCTATGACTCATTTACAAGTTCGCGCTCTGCGCCCACAAAACGCGGAGTCTTTTCATCGGATTTAGTCAAAATCTGGGCTTTAAGCCCCAAAACTTTCGTTGGGGGATCCCGCGCCCAACACGCCCCCAACATAAACATCGTGACTCACCCTCGAGTCACTCTTTCGGTGAAGAGATCTTCGCGCGGAGACCTACGAACTCTGCCCGGACCACTACAAGGTCGGTAGCGCACTGAGCGGTTGCCTGCTGTATATCCTAGACGTGTTGTTCAGAGACCGCGGTAGTTGAACCTCTTCCCTGCACCTGGTTATAGTCCCACACCCCCTTTCAGCTACCTGGAGTGCTAAGACTGTACTTCGATCGGCTATTCAAATAGTCAAGCCACCCGTGTATGGCTTCAACTGATTGCCATTCACTTTTCCTGGGAAATGTTCTCCATTTAACTTTACCAACTGCACCGCACCACCATCTGTGATTTCCTTAATAACATATGGTCCCAACCAATGAATTATGAGTTTTCCTGGGAACTTATCAAACTTACTATCATATAGTAACACCAAATCGTTCACCTTGAAGGTGCGCAACTTAATATGTCAATTGTGCTAGGCCTTTTGGCTTTGCTTTTGTACCTATTGGTGAAAGCCAGCCAAAAATCGTTCTTCCTCGAGTTCATCCAACTGCGCGAGCCTCTCCTCCAGGGCTCTGAGGTCTTTCATACCTGTAAGCACTGCTATGCGCAGACTAGGCATGATGTATTCCATCGGCATTACAGCTTCCACTCCATAGACCACCCAGAAAGGTGTTTGTCCCGTCAGTTTCTTGCATGTCGTCCTATAAGCCCATAAGACTGCAGGTACATGCAGGTCCCAATCACTTCATCGCGCATTCCATACCTTGGTCAACACAGTCTCTAGTACTTTGTTAAATGCTTCTATTGTCCTGTTAGCTTGTGGGTGATACGGTGTGCTTTTCTGATGATACACCTGAAACTCTTTTGTGTGTGCATTGATCGTCTCGTTCAGGAAATGTGTACCACGATCGCTCATCAAGATCTTCGGACATCCAAATCATTTCAATACATGTTCAAACATAAATTTCGTGGCCATTGCAGTCATGCAATCTTTTATCGGCTGCGCTTCTACCTAACGAGTCAGGTACTCTGTCGCAGTGATAATATATCTCGCGCCCGTTTTTCCTTGAGGTTTGATAGGTCCTATGAAGTTGATCGCCCACTTTTCAAAGGGCTGCAGCGTCATTTTCGGATACAAAGGCATCTCATCCCTTCGCGATGGTTTACTTGTTCTTTGACATACATCACAGTTCTTGTAATGTGCTTTTGAATCTTGATGAAGGGTCAGCCACCACAACCCTACGTGGAGAATCTTCTACGCAATTTCTCTCCCTGCATAATGTCCTCCCACAGCACCCCCATGAGCATCCGTGAGGATATTGCTTCGTTAAAATTCAGGTACATACCTTCGCAGTATCTCATCATTCCCCATCTTATATAGGTGCCCCGCAATGACAGAGAAATCTGTCGTGCGCACCACTAGTTCCTTCTTCTGCTGGATGGAGTACTCTTTCGATGCAATTCCAGTCATTAGAAAGTGGATTGTATCTTCAAAATGTCCATCTGCTACACGCACAGCAAAGAGTTGTGTGTCAGGTAATCCTTCCTCCAGACTAGTAGGTTCCTCTCCTATCTCAATGCGCGACAGGTGATCTGGTCCTGCGTTCAATCATCCAGGTTTCATAACAACTTCAAATCATATTCATGGAACAATAAAATCCATCTGCATATGCGCCCCCCCAACACAGGCTTATTGACCAAGTATTTCAGCGCGAAATGATCTGTATACATTTTGAAGTGTAGCCCTAGCAAGTAGTGCCCATATTTCTGGAGCACATATACCATAGCCAGTCCCTCACGTTTAGTGGTGGAATAATTCTTTTCTGCTTTAGATAATTTGTGACTTGTGAATGCTATAGGGTGATCCAAGCCTTCTCCACCCTCCTGTGTTAATACTTCCCCCAGCACTATACTCAACGTCAACATGGACATGAAACTCTTCCTCCCATTTCGGGAAGACCAGAATCGGCGCAGTGACCATCTTTTCTTTCAATACATCCAACCTTTTCTCACAATCATCGTTCCAGCATAATGTGACATATTTTTCCAATAGCTTTTCCATCAGCGTGGTGATCTGGGCATAGCTTTTGATGAACTTCCTGTAGTACCCCGTATATCCCAGTGTAGTACGCAGCTGTTTCACACTTCGCGGCACTTCCAAATTCAAAATCACTGCAATCTTCATGGGATCTACCATCAGTCCATGTCTGCAAACCACATGTCCCAACAAGTTCCCAAAAGGAACAAGGAACATACACTTCTTGAGGTTAAGCGTGATTTAGTATCTTCGGCAGGTATCCAGCATCAAGCGTAAGCTCACTACATGGTGCTTAACTTGCCCAAATACAGTCCAATCATCAAAATAAACCTACAAAAACTTGTAAAAGTACTCCTTGAATGTTGCAACAACCACGCGCGAAAAGATGGCCTGCACATTTTTCAACCCAAATGAAATGACAGTGTATTGAAAGCAACCCCACTCAGTTGCGAAGGTTGTAAGCTCCTATTTTCTGGCACAATTTTGATCTGGTGGTACCCTGAGAACCCGTAAGTGAAAGAATATGCTTCCTGCCCACCGACATTGTCCAGCACCTCATCTATGAATGAAGTTGGGAACGGATCATGCACACAAGCATCATTCAATTTTCTGAGATCCACGCATATTCTTATTTTGTCATTTTGCTTCTTTTCGTGCACCACCATTGGACTTACCCAATCAGATTCTTCCATCGGCTCAATAATTCCTGCTGCGAGCTCTTTATCTAGTTCTACGTGGACCTTCTCCTTGTATTTTGGATTTAAGCGGTAAGGCCTCTGCTTAACTGGCTTCGCGTCAGGTTTTAACATGATCCTCATCATTCCTAAATCTCCGATGATTCCCTTCAACTCCGTAAACTTGGTCGGGAATAAGTCCTGGTACTCGCAGAGTAACTCAGTGACCTTATCCATGGTCGCGTCATCCCAGTAGTCGCCAAGCATTGCAAACTTAGGTTCAGCCTCCGTACCAATGTTCACTTTCTTCGTTTTTACTGGCGCAGTTATGTTAGGGTTCTCAATCTGTGCTCCTTGAACCTTACGATGACCTTTTGTTTCTGGAATGTTAATTTTTCGCAGATCTTTGTCTTCTTCTTCAGCAATTACATTATAACATTCCAGCGCACAGCTCAGCTGAGTAGCCCATTCAGGCTGAATCGACTCTACTAGCTCCTGTGGTATCCTGAAGATAGTTGCTTTTACCTCTTATAGCGCTTCATCAATGTTTTCCCACCATCTATCCTCAAATTGAATGTCATCATGAACCCTTCACGCAGGATATCCCATTCGCTTGTCCCATGGCGGAGCTCCTTCTCAATATACCAATTCATGGGTATAACATTTAGGGTATGACAGAATAGGTTCACCCACTCAGGTTGTGGCTTTTCTCCATAGACCTTCATCCACTTGGCCAGGTGTTCGCGCAGATGATCCCATCCATCATACTTGTATGTTAGTCGCATCTTAGGCTTCCCAAACCGTGTGCGCATCATCCTCCTACATGCGCGTCAGTCTTCAAATATTCCTTTGTGCGTACCCCACCACCTCGCAGGCATAGCGCACAGTACCCAATTCAAGGCCTGGAAATGTTGTTTTTCCGGCACCTCCCTTTCAAATCTATCTAAGAAGGCATCCACTTCACTTAACCCATCATAAGTAGGCATATCTCTCACTTCTGTCGATACGCAGCACAGTGATCGTATTATCATATTACAATTCAGCGTGGTTACCTCGTGTAACCAATTCTGCCATCGCTATATCTCCTCATCAGAATCCGACATACAGGAGCTTTTGCACTCCCATGAGATCCGTTTGTTCGTGTTGGGATTTACCCAGTCTTGCTCTCACGCAGTTACCTTGTAGATGTAGTCCAAATCATCGTCGCTTTCATAGTCATGCACTGGCTCTGTGTAGCGCGATCCCTCAACAGGGTCTAAGGGTATAACTACATGCAGAGACTTATTCTCAAAAATCATCTTGCGCTTCTTCAGATTAATAACCCCGTTCATGTCAGTGGCCCAATCAATTCCTAAGAGCACGGGGTAGGGATTGTTGTCATCAACAATCTTTATCGCTTCAAAGTCTGCTAGTGTGCTCATTCCCTCAATATCCGCAGTGATTCCCTGCAATCTCCCCATAGGTATTATCTTCTGCTAGTTCGCCATTCACAGCTAGATAGGAGACCATTGTAGTGTAGGCCTCCCCATGTGCTCCCATGTCTGCTTCAGCAAAATGTTTGCGTCCAATCCTAAATCCAAAATTACTTGGTCCATCTCGTATTCTCCAATCTGCGCAGTTAACCTCATTTCTCTTCATGTCCTCATCTTATGCCTTCCAATCTTCTGGACTACATGTAGTTCTCCTGGCGCGGTCCCGACGCATTTATTAATGAGTTCCTGTAGTCCCTCTACAGCTTTATTGTCGTGCAGTAACTTCATGCATGTTTCCAGGAACGTCGTAAGCATAGATGGGTCCATTTCCGGCTCTGGTCTATCTTTGCTTCCTGGAGTGGAGGCATCAGCAAAGCTCTTCTTAGCTTTCATGAAGGTTTCCTTAGCGCGCTCCAAATCAAACTCTGCTTCTTTCGTTGGAGCCTTACGAACTCAAGTACTATCTTCGGGTTGTTTTCCTTTATCATCTCCTGTTGCGATTCCACTTCGGAGCACAATGTTCACATTTGGATCTTCCTCGCGCGGCTCAGACCTCATCATCTGCAGGTTCTGAGTCAAGGGAGGTGATAACGCTCCCGTGTCAGGTATCCTAACTATCAACGTAGGACAATCTTTTGTCTCATGATCAAACAAGGTATAGTATAGACATGATAGATGCGTTGGTTTTGTATAATCGCGGGCTGTTATACAGTAATTTGTCACCGACTCTGTATTCCCTGATCTCGGATACTGCTGGTCCATTTTACTGACATCTGTGATGTGTCATGTTGCCAATTATGTGTCATTACCTTCCTTGCAATCTCAGGAAGAATGTCTCAATTCATTATCCCTATTGAAGACCCCTTTTTACCTAAGTTTCTGGGTCGTAGCGAGTTAGAAGTTATCCCTCCCATGAAGATGGTCAGGTTAACACTAGCCCTAGTGAAGTCTTTGTTCTGTCCCTATGTTTCACCCACGACAAGCCAGATTTGGCAAGTTTTTCAACAACTCGCCGAAACTTCGAGATGAAATTGCTTCATGGGCGGTCCTAGGGCTAGTTGTTGGGTCAATTGAGCTCGCTTCTCTCCTCTAATATAGTTGTTCCACCTTTTTTGCAACCTCCCTAAGAGATGAGCTCTTCCTTCCTTCTCTTGTGGGACCTCTCCCTCCTATAAATATCTCCTCCATGAATGAGATCAGCTAGCTTGGATGTGACTAGATGTAATTTGATAGCTTCAAGTTTCTAAGAGAGGAGTAGAGGTAGAGAGTGTTATTGGAGTGTGGAAGTAGCCTCATATGTATTTTGATTTGAGAGATGTTTGAGTAAAGTTGGCTTGAGAGCTTTCTAGCATCAACCCTTTTGGACAGAAGAGAGAGTCATATGTTCCCTTGGGATATGATTCACAAGTAAATGGTTACAGAGACATGCCGATAGGACCCTTCAAGAAGGTTTACAACATCAAGGCTCGGTTGTAAATTTTACTTTTATTTATATTAATACAAATCAATAGCTTGTTTCCTATATCATGTGTTAAATTGTATGTCGATAGCTTGAGGTTCCTTGACTCTTCAAGCAGATTGCTTGGTCGTTTTCTATTGCGTTTGTGGTGTTTCTCTACATGTTGTTTTCAGGTATAAGTGACTAGAAGAAAAAGCGCTGGAGCAACAAGACGAGGACTTCATCGAATGTCGAACTGAACGTAGGCCTTCATAAAACCAACTTTCTAAGGAAATTTTCTTTGGTATTGTCTTTGCAGGGACCAGACCCACTCTAGGGCTAGAGGGGTTGCCTCTGTCTACAGAGGGAACTTACCTGTGTCACAAGTTGGCGACTCCATTGGGGACTTGTCTTTTGTCTTTTGTGTTGATTGTTTTGTTTGTTTATTGTCTTCCTTATTTTTTGGGTAGCATACTCCATTCTGGAAGTGGTTAGACTACTCCTGTAACCTTCCCACCCTTCTGAGTGATAGATATGGCCCTGCTCTAGTCCAACTTTCATTTTTTTCTTTTGATTCTGGGTCGTTGTTGTTTATTTCCTAACAGTCACGAAGTAATCTCATATGCGCTATCTTCTAGGTCACTCCTTTTACTGTACAGCGCAATTAAATTGTCTAAGAGTCGCGACGAGGCTTGAAATTGGCTCGGTGCAGCTAACTGATGTACTTTCGTGACAACGTCACAAAGTGCTTGGTTAGGGAGGTGTGACGATTTGTTGTCAGTGCATGTTGCTAGTGTTTTACTTGCGACGATTCCTGTAAGTTTCAAATTTTGAGGTTTGTTTGGTTGATCGGCCAGTGTGTTCTGTCCTCAGAGCTTCTGTTTTCTCCTCTTTGTTGTGTCAAAAATGTTGGTTGTTTAGATTTTTTATTCTGGTTTTCAAGTCTTTTCATATCCTCCCTCTTGAATCGTGTGACCTAAATACCCTAGGGTTTCTCCACTGCTTGGTCTGCTTGGGTCACTCATTCATTGAGATCTTTAGACTATTCTTGGTATAATCTCTCTCGTTGTTTGAGGCTTCTTCCTTTTTGTTGTTTGTCATCCTCTTGATTGGTTTGTGGCGTTTGGTCACCAAACTTCCTTGTCTTGTTCGTTCGGTCTCCTTCTTTCACTTGGCATAAATCGCTTTGCTTCCCAGTTAATGAGACAGTTTTCCAGTTTTGTAAAAAGGATTTTTTTTTAGTTTTGAGTCTTTTTGAAAGACGATTTTTACGTTAGTAGATTCTTGAGATTAAGACATTGAAAAGCAAAAGTGTGTTTCTCATTCTCTCTTGTTCAGATTTCTTGAAAGTTTGAGTAAATGTAAGAAATTTTCCTTTTTTCTTTGATTGGTTTGCTTGTTTGCCATTCAGCTGTTATGCATTGAACCTCTCACTCTTCTTTAGCTAGTTGTTCATCCAACGAGAATGATCTTTTTGCTCATTTAGTTGCATTCTAGGAGTGTTAAAGATACATTCGATAGGGCCTTAAAACCGAGACGTAATTCAAGATTAACTGTTAAAATTTATTGAATGAACTTAAAAATGCATTGGAACCTAACACTCACATATCTAGAGTTCTAGGCTAGAGACTTGTTCTAGTGTCGTTAAACCTAGTCCTTATTGTTTTCGCTAAGGTTGGGTGATTCCTCCTTTTGTGATACAATAGATGCTAGTATGCATTTGTGCTCCCTGTACCGTCGCGTATATTGGGAGACCCCACTAGGTTATCATCCTATTATCCATAGGAAGTCGAGTCTACCACCTTACGAGTCATAACGCAATGAACACAACATTCGGAAAGATTGACTATTGTATAGAGAGTCCTTGGTCATTTCTCTTTCATTTTATTACCAAGGTGTATATGCAGTTTTACGATTTGTCTTGTAAACCTCTTGCCTAGAATTCCAGAGTAGTCACTTTCATTCCTTTTTGACTCTTTAAAAGTAAAAGGATCATCTGAGCACTTTTCCTTTCAGGCTCATTAAACCTCGAAGGCAACTAGAGTCATTTTTTGTCCTTTTTCTCGACTCTTTAAACGTGAAAAGGCAATGTTTCGTTCCAGTGCCATAAAATTTATTTGTCTGGGATAATATTTTACCTATTGATCTTGGCCACATCGTGATAATATCTTGGAAGATTTTTTGCAACCCTATTTGATTATATATTTTCTCCCAGACTTTTGAGTTAGGCCATCCTAGCAGACTCACCAAATCCATCGTCCTTACCAGGTGACGGAGAGCCCCTTTCTCCTATCTCTTCTGAGGTATCATCTGTTACTGGTACTCTTCCTATTGTCCCGAGTGTTCAGCCTCTTGATTCTCGAGCTCCAGGTGACGAACCTTTTGACATCAATTGGATTCCTCCCAACGTTTGGGAATTTTTAGATGAGGACCTCCCGTCTACTCCTCCTGGTGCTTTGATTCCAATGGCCACTTCCGACATGGATAAGTCAAGTCCCATTAGTAGTCAAGAGAGCCTTGTATCAATCGGGGAACATCAGTTTCCCCCAGAAAATTTTCCTTTTCACACCACTCCAAATGTGTCGTTGCCACATCGCTATCGCGCTCTGGCCGACATACTTGGTTCTACATCTCTACATTAGAGCTCTGTGTGGTCTCGTACTACCATTCCGACTTCAGGACCTTTCATGTATACTCAGTCCGCCCTTAATTCCATCCCTCAGACGTAGGTTACATCAGTTACGTCCATTCCATCAATTCCCACTGTGTGTGTGGCATCCACAGCCCCTTCTGTTAGTGTTGTTATCGCATCTTCGGTAATTACTACTGTTACTGGGATATCTTCCGGACCCGCTGGCAGCAGTCCTTTGCCCTTGGTTTCCGGAGTCGTTTAACCTATGCATAATGTACCAATCTCTTCGAATTCCATTCTGGTGGGATTGTCATATGAGAAATACATGTTTGCTCTACAAAATCTGACTCATAACCCTTTAGGTTCTCAACCGTTGTCTGTTCTGCATAACCCTCCGCACTACTATGATCACCATGGAGCTTGTATGTATTACACTGGGTCTCTTCCTCCGGGGGTCCCACTTGAGAATTATGTTCCGCTTTCGGTTGCCTAGAATCACACTACTTACCATGACCCGCAAGGACAACCTTTGGGTTTGCAAGGGCAACCTTTTCAAGGACAACCTTCAAGCTTGCAAGGACAACCCTTTTAGTGACAACCTTTGGCCTCCACAGGTTCCTCCTTTGTTTATTTAGGGCAACCTTCTGGTTAGCCAAGTTAGCCTCAATTCCAGTAAGGCCAACCTATTTCCCAACAAGGTCAACCTTCTGGTTAGCTAGGTCAGCCTTAGTTTCAGCAAGGCCAACCTATTGCCCAGCAAGGACAACCCTCTGGTCAAGTAGGACAGCCTCAGTTTCAGCAAGGCCAACCTATCGCCCAACAAGGCTAACCTTCTGGTCAGATAGGTCAACCTCAGTTCCAACAAGGCCAACCTTCTGGTCAGTTGGGTCAGCCCCAGTTCCAACAAGGACATCAGTCTGGTCAAGTCAATCCAACTCTTAGTCAACCGGGCACTCAGACGCAAGCTGGTTCCCAAGCTCAACCTAGTCTCCAGACTCAGGCTAGACTCCAAGCTCAACCTGGTCCCCAAACTCAGGTTGGATTCCAAGCCCAACCTGTTTATCAGATGCAACCTGGTCCCCAGGCATAGTTTGGACCTCAACCAGAATATGGTCTCCAAGTACCTCAACAACCCCAAGGGAAACCTCAGGGTGCTCCGTATTAGAACTATCAGCAACCTTAGGTTAATCCTTATCAGAATTTTTAGCAACCATATGCTGCCCCTATTGATCAAGCTGGTAACCAATGGTTTGCTAGCGGTCAAAATCTGGGTCAACAACTAGGTTATGGCATTAATTTTCCTGGCTATAACCATTATGGACAAAATCCATGGGGGCAATAAGGCTCTAGTTGGAACCCTAAAGCTAGCCCTTATAAAAGGCCCATGATGTCTTTTAACCCTCAATTACCTTTTCTTGCAACTTTGGAACTGCCTGATGTGTTCAAGCAAATGAATGACCCTATACTTCATAATCCATATTGACCACCAGTTTCGACCAAGATTCTCAATGATTGTCCTAAATTTGACGGAAAATCTGGAGAGGATCCCCAAGCGCATGTTATGACTTATCACCTTTGGTTTTCATCTAATTCATGGCTTGACGATTCTATCCGTCTCCATCTTTTTCAGTGGACTCTTACTGGTTCCGTTGCAAAATGGTATATTGAACTCACTCGTGGAACTTTCCAAGACTTCAATTCTCTTGTGATGGCATTTCTTACCCATTTTCAGTTACCAATTCGCTATGAAACGGGAACAAATCTCCTTACTTCTCTGAAACAGGACACAGATACCCACATCTCCGATCATATTCATGAGTGGAGATGACAGCACCATTTGATTAAGTTATGGATTCCTGATCAGCTTCTAACTAACTGGTTTACTACCTCTTTTTTCGGTCTGATAGCTTGAGATATTGCTATGGGGGCATGTGTTACAAAAGAGCAAGCTATCACGCGTGCTCAGTATCTTGATTTGGTCTATTCCCAATCTGGCACGCTTTATGATGTATTACTTGATGCTCCGTGACGTGGAACTTCTAAAGCACCATCGACACCTTCTGTCGATGGTGTTATTGGTTTTGTTGCTCAATCTTCCTGAAAGTCTTCCACGACTCCTGCAAAGCAAAAACCTACTGCTTCTCGTGAAAATGCTTCTCAGTCTGCATCTAATATTGGGAAAAACTTAGAAGTTAATGTCGTTCAGTCTATTGCGGCAGAGAAAACTTCGAAAGGTAAGAAGAAAGGGAAAGGTAAAAATAAGTCCGATGCACCGAAGCAAGATCCTCCTGAGATTCCTGTTGATGATGGAACGCAAACCTAAGTATCCTTGTCTTATCTGTGACGAGGATCACTACACTAAATACTGTCCTAGATGGTCTGAGGTTAGTCGTTTGCTTAAGGGGGGTTCTGGGATTCCTGTTGTACTTAAAGAGCCTTTTCCCTCCCAGCAAACTCAAATGGTGGTCGATCAACCTCAATCCTCTTCCACATTTGGCTCCCAAGTTTTTATGGTTGGGACTATCCCTATTCATGTGAGTACTCGATCAAAAGGATATGCTCCATTCACCGACAAGGAACCTGAAGTATCTTCTACGTTCCTTCATCCAGTTCTAGCCCTCTTCATATTGAACGGTCCAGCACCGAGTCAGTCATTCGACCTCCTACTAAGGGAGTTCTATGGAAATCTTCCTATAACCCCAATGCTCATTCCACGCAGCACTATAGTATTGTTGAAGACTTAGCCCAATCTCCTTCGACTATGTCTGCCTTGGAAGTTCTCTAGAGTTGTCCCCCCAATGGAAGTCTCTGCTATCTGCCATTGGTGGCATTGATCCAACCGATTCTAAGTTAATTACATTCGATCTTGAAAACCATGTGCCGTGTTTGCCTCATCAAATCACTTTTATCATTCAAGTCATCATTAACTCGAAGAATATTCATCGTACTGTTATTGATGAAGGCGCCTCAACTTGCATCATGTTTGTTGCTTGTTGGAAGGTCAATCTCCTAATACATTGGAAGCCTTTGATGGAAGATATTCTCGTCCATTTGGTATTCTCCCCCACTTTCCTATCACCCTGGAAGGGAAGACAGTGGACGTCGAAGTCGAAGTTGTTGACGCTAATCTGACTTACAACCTTTTGTTGGGTTGAAGTTGGACATACACTATGCATGCCATGGATTCGTCATTATTCCGTGTACTCCATTTTCCTCATCAAGGGAAAATTGTCACAGTTGATCAACTATCCTTCTTCGCTTCCTCTTCCTCATATGGTAATGTTCTATTTGTGGAGCATACCAGTATTCCCTATGAGAGTGTGGGTACTGGACTCTTTAAATATCCTACCCTTATGGGTGTTTTTTCACTCCCACCTCCTAATGTCGCCTCTATTAATATGATCTCTATCAATCCTGATCCCTAGGTGATTCCCCCCCTCGATCAGGTGGATTCATGGGGTGAGGTTATGTCGTTGAGCCCTACAGAGCTCAACTATGTTGAAATCATTTCGGCTTCGGTTTCATCTTCTGATTCTACTCCTTCGAGTAGATCTCTTAACACGTATGTGCAATCCGCCTGACTTGGAGATATTGCTTCTCCAAATTCATTACGAGAGACATTTCCTTCTAATGATGCGATTCTTAAGACTATGTCTTTTGAAGATCCTCCTTGGCTCAATAATCATCATCATTCCTCGTTTCTCCCAGGCCATGGGGCCATGACTGCCTGTCTGGATAAGTTTGCTTCCTATGTTCCTTCTCAGCCACTTCAGATGCCCATCTTGACTCATGAGGTTTTTTCTGAGGGGAATATGGGGAATATCATGCAAACCATGCCCATCGACATCTCTGTTAAACTAGGGATTGTTGAAAATATTCACATTGGAGTTACTTGTTCTCCTGAGGAGATCTAGCTTTACACCGACCTTTTCAGAGAGTTTCGCGACGTGTTCACCTGGTCGTATGAGGAAATGCTTGGTATTGATCCGAGTATTGTGGTACACAAGATACCTACATATCCTAGTGCAAAACTAGTTCGTCAACGTTTACGTCCCGTGCACCCGAGAAAGGTCGCTGCCATTAAGGGAGAGGTTGAAAAACTTCTCAAGGCAGGGTTTATTTACCCTATCCCACTGACAGACTGGGTATCTAACATTGTCCCTGTGACCAAAAAGCAAGGCACTATTAGGGTTTATGTTGATTATCGTGACATCAATTGGGCATCTCCGAAAGATAACTATCCTACTCCCTTTATTAACCAGCTTATCAACGACTGTGCTGGGAGTGAGATATTCTCTTTTATGGATGGCTTTTCTGGTTACAACCAAATCAATATTTCGCCTGCCGATCAGCACAAAACTGCCTTCATCTATCTGTGGGGTACTTTTTCTTACAAAAGCTCCCTTTTGGCCTGAAAAATGTCGGTGAAACTTTCCAACGAGCAATGTCCTATGCTTTTCATGAAATCCGACATATTTTTCAGCCTTATCTGGATAACCTTCCGGCTCATTCATCTAAACGCACAGACCATATGAACCACCTCCACCAAATTTTTCTTCACTGTAGACATTACCGTATTCGTCTCAATCCGCATAAGTGTGTCTTCTACATCGAATCCGCAGACTTCTTGGGTTTGTCGTTTCTAAGGAGGGTATTCATCTCAATCCCCTCAAGGTCGAAGCTATTCTGAATCTCCCGCCTCCTGCTTCTTTGCATCAGTTGCAGAGTTTGCAAGGGAAGGCCAATTTCCTACTTCGTTTTATCCCTAACGATGCCGAGATTGCTATAGGTTACACATGTATGCTTGAGCGTGAACCTCCATTTATTTGGGATGACATCGCCCAAAGGTCATTCGAGCAACTCAAGGCACTTCTTGTTTCTGCTCCCCTGTTTTGTCCGCACGACTATCATCGTGATTATTTGCTTTATCTAGTTGCCGCTGATAGTACCATTGGTATGTTTTTGGTCCAAGACAGCAATGATGGTTCCGAGCACATCATCTATTATCTTATCCGCAACCTTCTTGACACCGAGACTCGCTATGCTTATGTTGAGAAGCTAGCCTTGGTAGTTGTTCAGGCTGTCCAACACTTTCGTCATTATATTTTGTTGCACATGACGACCGTGATTTCAAATTGTAACCCGATGACATACATTTTGTCACGTCAATTGTTGGGGGAAAATACTCAAAATGGATTGTTATCCTTCAGGATTTTGATTTGGAGTTTACCACTGCCAAGTCTAAGAAGTCACTGGTCTTCACTGAGTTGATTTGCTCATTACCATCTGCTTCCGCTCCCTCTCGGATAAAGGACCGCATTCCGGACGACATGCTTTTCTTGATCAGTACCTTCAATCCTTGGTACAGTGACATTATTGTTTACCTCCAGACATCTTCATTCTGCCCTGATTTGTCTAAGGATGCTCGGCGATGCATTCACCACCATTCTCAGCCCTATCGTATTGTTGGAGACACTTTATATTGTCTCGGCATTGATTCAGTTCTTTGTCGTTGTCTGACTTTCGAGGAAGCTGAAAAAGTCTTAAATGACTGCCACTCTGGCACCCATAGCAGTCATATGTCTGGTTATGCTACTGCCCAAAATATTCTTCGTGTTGGTTACTTTTGGCCCTCCATTTTCAAGGATTACATTCTAGCTATCCGCTCCTATCACGCATGTCAAATTTACCAGCGGAAGATGTGTGCGCCACCTTCCCTTTTGCATCATGTCATTAATGTTGGCCCTTTTGCTAAATGGGGCATTGATTTTATGACCTGTAACCCTCGCTCAGCCGGAGGGCATCGGTATATCATCATTGCCGTCGATTATTTTATGAAATGGGCCGAAGCAATGCCTACATTGTCTAACGACAGTAAGACAGCGGCGCAATTCCTGTTCAATCATGAGATTAACTGGTTCGGAGTTCCTCAGGGTATAGTCACTGATCATGGTTCCCATTTCTGTTGTTATATGATGACTGAGTTGACAACCCAGTTAGGCTTGCATCATGATAGTTCAACGCCTTATTACCCTTATGCCAATGGCCAAGTCGAGGCAGTAAACAAAGTGTTGGTTACTATGCTTCAGCGTACCATTGGAATGCACAAGTCCAAATGGAATTTGATGTTGTTTTCTGCCCTATGGGCCTACCGTACCTCAGTTAAGGATGCAACCAGATTCACACCATTTCAACTTGTTTATGGTCTGGAAGCTACCCTTCCAATTGAATGTGAAATCCCTTCTCTCAAATTAGCTATCGAATTGCTCCCGAATACTACTCCAATGGAAGAATGCCTTCTTTATATAGAACGGCTTGACGAGACTCATCAACTCGCTTCTTTAGTCATTGAAGCACAAAAGAAGAGAGTGAAGACTCACTTCAATCAGACAGTCAATCCACGTTCCTTCATGCAGGGAGATTTAGTCCTGCTATATGATCAAGCCAATGACAAGCTGGGAGCACGAAAATTTGAACCCATGTGGCATGGGCCCTATATTTTCAAACTTGTTTTGCAAAAAGGGGCATATGAGCTAATTGATTATGTAGGAAACCCTTTAGATAAGCCCCGAATTGGGCTTTATCTCAAGAAATATTATGCATGAGTCTTTCATACATTGTTGTGTAAATAAGTGTGTTTTTCATTTTGTACATGTTTGGCTTGGTGTGTAAGCGTTTGCCGCTTATTGTGTCCTTTTTTACTTCTTATGTAGATGTTTGTCGCACCTTATGTCGGTTTCACTGATGGTGCCTGTCACAGTACCTGGAATATTTCCTTCGCGGCATGGGTTATCTACGATCCTCACAGTGAGTTGGTGGATCTTCAAGGTGTTTGTCTAGGATGTACCACAAACAATTTCATTGAATATAGTGCAGTCATTGAATTACTAGTTGAGGTTGTTGTCCTCAATATTCACGCATTGATTGTGAATCTAGATTCCCATCTTGTTGTTCTTCAACTCAACAGGCGCTATTCCTCATAAACCCTCGAATTTTAAGGTTGTATTTACGTGTTCATTTACTGGAAAGGAATTTTGATTACATTACATATCGACACATTCCTAGAAGACTAAATACATTAACTGATGCATTGGCAAATCATGTATTAGATAGACATTTGCGACATTTATGAAAGTAAATCATTAAAGACATAATAAGTCAATATAGAAAAAACATAGGTATATATATGTATATCAAGTGTTTCACATCACAGTGCTCAAAAAATATGTGTTTGGTTACATCACAAGACAACATGTCTTTTTAAAAATTGGAGAAATTAAACCTAGGAGTCTAATCTGCGTGGTGCTCTCTATAGCACACGACTGCTCGGACCACACGTCTGAGAAGTCGGTGAATCCTACCCAACACCCTTGCTATGTGTCATTGGTACTATCGAGGGACATCCTCGAATCTCACGTAGTCAGGGATCCCCTCCGTCAACCCCTCCAAGTCACGAGCAATCTCGTCCTCTACATCTCCACCAGGAGGAGGAATCTCAAACTCCCGCTCAACTCTCCGAGCAATCGGAGACAAACCTGTAGGCCTTTCCAGCCCAACATCTGCAAGATTGAAACATAGTGATCAGAACATATATAAAAAATGATAAAAAATTACAAAATCTTTAAAAATCAAAATTTGTTACCTCTATTGTCCCAGTGTTCCCCAGGGGGGAGTACTAACTCTGGATCACCCCTGAAATCTATCCCAGTGTATGGCTAGTCCTCGACAATGACAAGTTGGTGATCCAACCATTGGAAAAACTCAGGTCTCCATGACATATGTTGACCCCCACCTCCTCAGGACATCAGTAACACCCACCGAGTCATCCGTGGCTCCCTCGGAGTCGGCCATGCTACGACTGCTTCTTGTCTCTGAAAGATAGGAAGGCACTCAAGGATGAATGATACCAAGATGGACCCATACCCGAACTGTTTTACGTCCCCTCGCCAGCAATTTGCTAATTGTCATTTCATGTTATTAGCCATGGCCTCGGCCCAATTGAAGACGGTGGGATCCATACAGTCAGCTGCCAGTCGGAGTTGGGTTTTGGTGGCCTCATGTGGGGCCTATGAGCCAGCTGCTCTAGTGATGGTTGAGAGGAGGAAATGAAGAGACAAGTCTTTGACAGTAGCAATCTTGAGCTTTTCGCCCTTATCTGACTTCTCTGCCTCTGGACATAGTCTTCCCATCATCATGTCCATAGTTTCTCCAGTGATCCAGGCATCGGTCATGCAGGGCCTTTCCCCACTCTGCGACAACCCTGTCAAGAAGTAAATGTCTATTGCCTCAATCTCAAGCTCTTGCCCTCGGATGTTAAACTTACCCTTGTTCAGATACTACGCTCCAACCAGATATTGGAGTAAGTCCGGTTGTGCCCTCAGACTAGGCACCATGAAAATTTCCAGCAGACCACAGTTCCAGAGCACGTCCAGGCAGTTTGGTCCCCCATGGCTAATTCATCATCGCCACTGTGCTCTCGTTCTTTCCACTCAATCACCATGTTTTCTTCTTGTACACACACATAAAGGACTATAAGTACTTTTCTTGTGCCTAAAATCCAAGGAAATTGCTTCAATTTTGAGAAATATTAAGAATCGACACTCGGCGCACCTATTTTTCTAACAGGTGCACCGAGCCAAAATCAACCATTCGGAAAAATCGAGATCTTCACGACTTTTCCATGTACACTCGCGAAGACCCCGTTTTCTCCCCGTGGAAAATTTTGGGTCGTCGCGATCCCAAGCTGGCGACTCACGGCAACCCCCGCGAATATGCTGGCCCTAAATCCTTCCTCAGAGGCAGCTAATACCATCAAAAACGAAGTATTATCTATGTAAATATGCAGGAAATCAATTAGAGCCTACCTTGACCGAAAAAAATTGCTGACAATTTGTTGATCTTTCTCCAGTCGACTGTTGAAATTTCGAATGCGCGAGGGTAAATTTTTTCACTCTGAGGTAAAATGGTGAAAAGTAATTTGATTTTTACCAAATGACTCTTTTATAAGCATTTTTGGTCAAATTAGGGTTTGTAAATTAGGGTTTTTGTCTATTTTTGAATATTTCACGTATTTTTATATCAAAAATGGATCTTACGCTTGTTTTTGTGCAGCAACAGGTTTCGCGAACTCTGGTGACTAACTTGCGAGTTATATTTTATACTTTTTCGGACTCGGTAAAAACACAAAAAGTCCCTCTTGGAGTCATCTTTAAGCTCTTTTCTGACTCTCGAAACATGAAAAGATCGTTGAGCTCTTGTCACTTTGAACTCATTAAAGGTTGTGAAGTGTCACCTACCCAGTATACGTTTACCCCTTTCTCGGGCTGGGATAGGTTATTTATGAAAAAGATATACGTTGATCTTTCATGGTCAATAGGTTCCCTTGGATATTATTTTCTACCTTTTCAGATTCGAGGGAAAAATTTACGAAAAGGGACCTTTGGAGTTTTCCTTTCCACGTATTTTTCAAACTTTCTAAACATGAAAAAGACTCTGAGTTTTACCTATGTCGAACTCATTAAACCCTGACGACACTGGACTTGTCACCATGATGAGATTGAGCTTCTCCTTCCTAGGGCTTGTTAAACATCACTAGGTCGAATTCATCCAAAGGATGAACTTAAATTACAAGCATATGCCATCCCCTTCAAGCTTGTGTTTCAAAAATAATTGGGGTACTCGCCAGAAATGGTGGGGGAAAACTTGGAAACATTCTGGTTAATTGTATTAGTTATTACGGCAGCTTGTCTCTCTTGGACATCGACACTCTTTCTACTTCATGTCGGGTTGGGATATTCTCATTCTATCGTTGGCCTTTTGGGTTTTGGGTTATTCATTTTGCCCCATTCCATCTGATCCCTGCTGCACCGTCATGACCTTTGATCCCTTAGTACTAAAATGCTGCCAAATTCTAGAGTCGTGTTGCTGATATGTTCAAGAGCTTAATCCTTCTGTAGTTTGTAGCCTTACACACCTTCCTCAGATTCTCTATCTCATTCACAATCATCTTGTTCCTTTGTCTTGCGTCGATGATGTGGGAAACATTATGGCCCTCCTTCAACCGATCGCTTCCTATCGAATTCAACGCATTATCCGAGAAGTTGACCTAGAGACTCCTTTCTGGTACCTTGGAGCTCGCATGCCTCAATGGCAAGTTCTTCGCATTCAATGACAAGCTTGCATCATTGGTCTTTGATCGAGTGATTTCACAAGTGTTTGACTCCAAATCATTTTTCACACTTTGTGGATTGTACTAGTGGTATCTTGAGAACCATTGACATTACTGGTGGTCTCTCTCGCGCTTGTTAACGGTTCACATCATTGGTCAGTAATCAAGTGATTTTCTAGTGTGCTCGACTTCAACACATATATTCGCATATTAGAAATTGTACAATGGTCAGGTTGGGATTTGAGACCCTGGGCTCAGATTACACAAGTCCAGATTGTGTGGATTGATTTATACATGACTTTTTTTATTGGATGGCTACGACCATACCTGAGTCTCTTTTGTGGTCTTTCTGATTAGATGGCTATGTCCAAACCACAGGCCATTTATGTTTATCTTCTAGATGGATGTGCCCATACCTTATGAACATGTATTTCCATTCACTATGTAATCATGTATCAGAGATATCAGTTGTACTTGCGTTTGCAGGTTCTCTGCGAGGACGTTCTGTTTCAGTTATGGATTCGTAAAGCATTTCACCCCTCCCACTCTCTTGGCCTTCATGCTTTAGGGGGCATCTGTTACATAGTAATTTATCACCGACTCTGTATTCCCTGATCCTGGATGATGTCGGTCCATGTTACTGACATCTTTGTTGTGTCATGTTGCCAATTATGTGTCATTACCTTCCTTGCAATCTCAAGAAGAATGTCTCAATTCATTATCCCTGAAGAAGACCTATTTTTACCTAATTTTTTGGGTCGTCACGAGTCAGAAGTTATCCCTCCCGCAAATATGGTCAAGTTAACACTAGCCCTAGAGAAGTCTTTGCTATGTCCCTATGTTGCACTCGCGACGAGCTAGAATTGGCAAGTTTTTCAACAACTCGTCAAAACTTTGAGATGAAATTGCTGCATGGGCAGTCCTAGGGCTGGTTGTTGGGTCATTTGATCTCACCTCTCTCCTCTGGGATAGTTGTTCCAACTTTTGTGCAACCTCCCTAAGAGATGAGCTCTTCCTTCCTTCTCTTATGGGACCTCTCCCTCCTATAAATATCTCCTCCGTGAATGAGATCAGCTAGCTTGGATGTAACTAGATGATAGTTAGATGTAATTTGATAGTTTCAAGTTTCTAAGAGTGGAGTAGAGGTAGAGAGTGTTATTGGAGTGTGGAAGTAATCTCATATGTATTTTGATTTGAGAGATGTTTGAGTATAGTTGGCTTGAGAGCTTTCTAGCATCAACCTTTTTGGATAGAAGAGAGAGTCATATGTTCCCTTGGGAGACAGTTCACAAGTAAATGCTTACGGAGACATGCCGATAGGACCCTTCAAGGAGGCTTACGACGTCAAGGCTCGATTGTAAGTTTTACTTTGATTTATATTAATACAAATAAATAGCTTGTTTCCCATATCGTGTGTTAAATTATATGTCGATAGCTTGAGGTTCCTTGACTCTTCAAGTAGATTGCTTGGTTGTTTTCTATTGCGTTTGTGGTGTTTCTCTACATGTTGTTTTTAGGTATAAGTGACTAGAAGAACAAGAGCTGGAGCAACACAACAAGGACTTCATCGAACGTCGAACTAAAGGTAGGCCTTCATAACACCAACTTTCTAAGGGCTTAGACCCACTCTAGGGCTAGAGGGGTTGCCTATGTCCACAGAGGGAACTTACATGTGTCACACGGGCATAATGTCCTGACCCTCCGCAATTGTAGCATATCAGCTGTCCACGACCTCTTCCAGGTCCTCCTCTACCTCGGCAACATCCGCGCCCCTGAAATCCTATTCGTGTCACTCCTTTATTATGGTCTAGGGGCCGCAATTCAGCCTGAACTCTGTAGGTGGGAATTCTATCCATCATCAACTCATAGCTTCTACAAGTGTGCTCATCGTGTCCCACTGACCTACAAAAGTTACAGAACAATTGCTGTGAATTCTGCATGTACTTTTGTAACAAATGGTAGTTGTATGTAGTGTGTTTCCCTCATATTTGACAAATCTCACACCACAAAGCAGGCACCGTGCTAGGTCCTGCTTGTGCTTCCTCCCTTAATGGCATAAATCCTCCTCCCATGAGGTAAATTGTGAACGCCAAGCAGTGGTCCTTATTTTGACCCTGACCCTTACATTTTATGCACCACACTTCTTTGTGCACTTCTAGGCAAGTTGTCCTGTCCTGTTTCAGACTCTGCATCTCAAAGCATAAGCTTTTCAACTGCACGTCGATCTGTTGAACTCCCAAGTTAGGATCCTACATCGGGGTCTCATGCAGCCTCATCGCGATCTCTAAGGCCTCTGCCTGAGTCGTTAACTTCTGTTGTGATAGCGCACTCCTTAAATGTGGTGTTAACGATGCTACAAACCATTCGCGATGTTGTCCATCCATCAAATTCATATTAGCTTCACGAATCGTACACTTCAACCTCTAATCCAACTCCCAAGGAGTCTCGCCTGGTAGCATTGTGATCTGTTTGAATCTAATGATTGACTGCGCTTCTAACTTTGGCCTGCTAAATTCCCTATTTAGTGCTGCTTGGATATCTGCGATTCCCGCATTTGGATTATCATTGGAGTGCTTAATATACCAAGTCAGCGCATGGTCCTGTGGGGCGCTAACCAGTGTCGCTTTATTTATATTGTCATCTTTAACTCCCTACGCTTCCCATACAGTTTTTATGATGAACCAAAATTGGTTCGGATCCTCATTTCCTACTCCCTTGAACATAGGCAACTTTATTATGCTTACCATATTGACTCGCGGTGGTGGTGGAGGTGGTATCAGTGAAGATGGAGGTGAAGGTGGTGAAGTTGGTGGCAATGTGGGTGGGGGTGGTATGCGCAAAATTCTTTGCCTTATAAGATGGATCTCACTTCACAGAGAGACCTTCGCGAGCTCTTCCTCATCCCCTCGTGGAGGTGAAATCAAAGGGCTATTCTCTGGTCCTTTACTTCCTTCATTTCTGTAGGTTTTTTCACTTCGCATAGCTCTAAGCATCAAGGTAATTGCATAACCATATTTTCACTCAATATCATTTTAATCCAAGTATTCAAAGACTTTATGTACTTACCTCACGGTCCTTTGATAAAGCATCACTCTGCCTCACTATAGCTGACTGAGGTATCTACCGTGAACTTAATAATGAACCCTCCTATAATCCAATCGAGCCAGTGATCAACAACACACACAATCTTATCCTTCGATGCTTCCAATCTGCGCACCAACTCTAGGGTCCACACAATAGGACCATCGAGTTTCCACCTTCCTTGGTTATCTGCTAGCTTCGCGATCCACTCATATAGCTCAGTAGGGAAAGATTCGAAGAAGATTTCATGGATCTCTATGTACAGGTAGCAGTCTAACCACTCTTCTTTTTTCAATCGCGGATTCCTATTCTCCTGCACTGCAAACTCGTGAATCCTCCTGTCCAACCAACCTTCAATTTCATTCTTAGTTGGATTCCAATGATATGACATCAAACATCTCTATGCAGATTCTGGTCCCGGCAACGGAACCATTTGTTGGCTTGAGGGGGCCTAACCCAGGTTCAGAGTTAATTAGCCAAACAAATCCCTACACTACTGGCCCTTTCGGAAACAGCCCATGAAGCACAGACTGAGGTCTCACCCGAAGCAGTATGGGGGGGTGTTGGAACCAAGTTTCTACACCCTTGAGATGTCTGAGGGGTCGATTTAGTCCAACTGCAAATACCTTCACGTAGGTTACATCGCACACTGCCATGACCTGCGAGGCCTTCATGATTTGTTATAATCGCCTTTGCATAGCCCTAACCAGGGGCTAAGGAGTTTTTGCACTGCTAAGGCAACGATCTGCGTTATTTCCCCAAGTTACACCACGGATCTTACTTATCTTCTTATAAATGTTAGTTAACTTTGGGTAAACAAATACTTTATCTCATATTCACTTAATCAACACAATTATATATGTTCACGCATCATATAAATAGAAGAAGTGTAATTTATATCCAATACATTCAATGCAGAAAACAATAAATAATTACACAGCAATGATAAAAAAATTCTCTTTATTAATGCTTCAATCAGTTACAGACTCAACCTTCCCTGCGCACTCAGCTACAGGGGTCTGCGCACTTAGCTGCGGACTACTAGGCCTCTACGCACTCAGCTGCAGAGCCTTCTCCTACTCTACGACCCAACGACTCGACTCTACACTTAGATAAGACTCAATTCTTCATCCTTCCTTTCTCAATTTGTCCGATCATTTACAACTTAGAGCCTCACTCTATTTATACAATCCCATGTTCCGTGAACCATGGGTAGATCTCTAAAGCTGACATTACATTACAAAAAAGAGGGCGGACAACCCTATGACTCATTTACAAGTTCACGCACCGCACCCACTATTAGGCCCCTATACTACTAGTGTAACCCCTTATTGTTATTAGTACAACCCCCTTATTATATTGTTGTACTCATGTAGTCCCCATATTGTTACTATTGTGCCCCATAGAAGCCCACTATTGTTATTATTGTGCCCTTACATTATTATTGTTATGTCGGATCTGATTATATTATGACCCCTTAGACTCCTATATAGAAAGGAGGTCTTTTCATTTATATCATCAAAGAATTATTCATTTATGTAATGTAAAGGAGGTTGCTCCCTCGAAGAGACTATATTCTAAGGCGTTCATCTATCTTTTCTATCTTTTTTTGAGCTGGTTTAATAACATTTGGTATCAGAGCTTTGGATTCTAGGGTTTCGCTGCTCCAAATAAGTCATCGTGGAATTTTCGCTATAACTTTTTTTCTGTGACATTGCAGAAGCTAAAACAAAAACCCATTTGAGATGAAATCTCACTAAACCTCGAGTCTAAATTTCAGATCTTTTTGCACTATATTTGTAGATATATGATCTGAGGAAGTTGGTCTTTTTGCAGACTCCTAAATTACATTCCAAACAGGTGACCTGGGTAAAATCATCATAACTTTCTTTCTAAGCATCGGATTGAAATTTCGTAAGAAGGTGCAGAAAGAGGACGGACTGTAGGTTCTTGTATATATTTTTTAGAGCCAAAGGTCAAAATAGTGACTCGTGGCACGTCGTACAAGTTCGCTCTATTGAACTAGTCTATAATCAGGTCACTATGGGAGATTTGTCATAACTCTTCCTTGGAGAATCCAATTTGGATCAGACTGGTGGCATTGGAAAGAGGACACAAAGGGCTACCATAGGTTGCAATTTTAGAACTAGAAGAACCGAAATTACAGATTTATAGTCATTTCAAGATCGAGCTCCTAAAATCAAGAAAAGGAGATATGAGGAAGTTTGATGGCAAGGATCCGGTAAATTGGATACTTCAGATGGAGCAATATTTCGATCTACATGGTGTACCACTGTTACAAAAGGTATGTATTGCATCTTCATATTTAGAACCGGATCAATTTTAATGGTATAAAGGGCTTTGTTCTCATAAACAACTTGTTACGTGGTCAATTCTCACGGAGGAAATGATAGCACATTATGAGGATACAAAGAGCAACACCTTCTTTAGAGCTACACCACAACAATTGGAAAGAGTAAAAGGGCTTTGTGACATAGTGGAAAGTAAAATTATGGCAACAAGGAAGTCTACCCCTCACAACTATAAAGATGGAAGTGTTGTTTCTCCTAGCCTTGCACAACCTACAAGGGTTACACCACAACAATTGGAAGAAAAAAAAGAAAAAGGGCTTTGTTACAATTGTGATAGAAAATGCACTAAAGGTCATAAGTGTGCTGAGAAGAAATTATTTTACATAGAGTATGATGAGGAGGAAGAAAAGGATCAAGAAACATCAAAAGAAGAGGATATACGCCAGGACCCAACCCCAGAGAAAGAAGAAATGAATTAGACCATATCTTGTAAAGCATTGGCAAGAATTACCGCTCCTCAAACTCTCAAGATAGAAGGACATATAAAGAAGAAAAAGGTGCAAGAAGTGAAAGATCATGTTATCACTCAGGTTGTCCCTGAAGGTTAAGAGAGGGATACGACCGAGGTAACCACAAACCAACTTTGGACTGCATGTTCTAGCCAACCTGCAATCAGAGAGGGCTCTCTCTTTTAGATTTAGCTTTGTTTAAAAGGATTTTAGGCTAGGTCTTGGGTCCAGAGGGTTTTTTGTTTTGTTTTGGTGGGAAAATTGACACTTTCAGGTAGAGAGGCAGAGTATAGTCTGAATGTTTCAAACCATTGGGCGTGGAGTCGAGGAGGGGAACTGCTGGTGCGTTTCCTTAATAACAGTGAGGGAACATGGAGCAAGATAGCTGAGCTTGAAGCAATTTTCAGGTTTAAAGGATGAAATGAATGCTAAAGAAAGAGAGGCAGTTAAGAATCTCTCCAACAGATTAGCAGAGAAAGTAACAGGGCGCTACCTAGGGGCAGTTAAGAATCCCTAGATAATTGGCCAACACAGGTGAATTGGGGCAAACATGAGCCAGAAGGAATTCAATATTCATAACCAATTCATTCAGAGGAAAACATCAAGAAACAGCATAAATTGAGCATAGAGAGTATTTAAACTAATTCTAAGCTATTCTTTTTTCCTGCGATTTAGATAATGGCAAACACATAAACAGAGATAAGAGGCACTTATTGCTTCAGGCCGCAGCACAAGAATTCCATCTTCAGTCTCCAAAGCATTTATCAACAACAGACAGTTCACTCTCCAAGCTTTCGGCAATCTTTGATTACAGAAAAATTCAGGTATACACAGTGAGTCTCTAGTGAAGAATTCTCAATTTACCAACCCTTAAAACTATACAGAGGGTGGTATATATAGGGCAAAACTTTCTATCTACTACATTTATTACATCTTGACCTAATCAGGTCATTAAAAATAATTTATTGACCTACTCCTATCTGAAATAAATGCATGAAATTTCTCAGGTTGCGCTGGGGGCGGCCGTAAAAAAGAATGAATAAATGATGTAGTCCTGGGTGCCTTGGTGCAATGTCTTCTGAAATAAATATGCATGGGTTTCTGCTTCCTTGCTGTCTTGGTGCTTTGAATGCCTTAATGGTGATTTTAAGGCAAGGATGGGCTGATGCTTATTGATTTGACTTTCTGGGGGCTTCATCAATGTTCAGGTGCTTCGAGCCCCTAAACAAATCTTTGCTGATACTCTTTGGCGTCTTTTCTTCCACTGATACTCTTTGACAAAATCTGGACTGCTGATCTGATGTGCTACGGGTCTAATCACCAGTAAATGGCCGTTGTTCGGCCTCTGTATCATCTGGAATTGTCTTCTGCTCCTTTTGGTATGCTCTGTGAAGAAAACGGATCATTTTTGCGCCTTTTCGGGCTTCCTGGGGCAGCATGATGAGAAGATTCCCTAAAGATTCCCTGAAGATTCTCCATTTCGGCCTTAAAAAACCTGCGATGAGCGATTTGCGCTAGGTGATAGGCGCAAATCGCTCATCAAAAACTGCCTCAGAATTGGATTCCGGGGCTCTGAAGTGCAACTTTCGCACCTTTGCGCCCAAAAAGTGTTGATGATGTCAGCATGACATCAGCATGATGTGACATTGTACGGCGGGTGACGTCAGCAGGGCGACGTGGCAGGATGACGTCAGCATGACGTCATCACGTACGGACAATGACGTGGCAGGGACACGTGGCAATGACATGGCAGGATGCCACGCAGTCAGGTAACTCATTGGGTGACTGGACAAAGGGGTGACGTAAGCAGGGACTGTGCAGGAGGTGACGTGGGATGTGACGTCACGGGTGGTAAGTGGTTTTCTGGCACACCACTTATGGGCAAAGGCGGTCTCGGGGGAGGGGGCTCCGCCACAGCCCAACGCTTGACGCGTGGCGGGAGTACGGCGGGAATACCGCCCATCTCTCGGACGCTAAAGCTCGGGCGCTTTGGAGATGGGACGGCCCGCCAGTCGTAGATCTGCGGGGCTGTGGATTGGACGGCTGGCGGTAAACGAAATACGGCGTGGAGATACGGTGGGGGAATATTCCAAGAATATTCCTTTTTTAATAATGCGCGCAGTGGGTTATGACTTAGGGAAAGCGGGTTTGGGGTTTTTTAAAACGGGCGCGATCAATATTTACAGTTGGGACTTAGGGTAAGGGGTAAAATATGGGTTAAAAGTGCGCGGGTTTAGGATTTTCTGCACAAAACTTTGGTTTGGGGACGAAATAGGGAGTTTTGAGGGTTTTAGGGCTAGGGAAGCGGTTACTAGCTGACCTGATGTCAGACTAGCTCCTTAATGACTCGAATGGGCTAAAGACAGCCCCAGATGGACTGTGATTTCCTGGACTTATAGGACATATGGCTATATTGCCAGGGAGGGGTATTTACATAGGGGAGTTTTATATACATGATTTTAATAGGGGAAGGGGAAAATTGTTAGGGAGTTATATAATAAAGTTAATAGTTAATATGGAGATGAAAAGAGGGCGCTAAGGTATGAGACCTTAGGCTTTGTTGGGGAAAGGAAGGCTCACAGATGATGAGTGAGCAGTCCTTGAGTGAAGCAGATCCTCACCAAGGCGAATGTCATGGAAATGATGAAACTGAGAGGCTCAAGCAGACCTTGACCCCTTGGGGGATGTTAGTAAGTAACTTGGGGGAAATGAGAAGAGGGGAGGTTAGTGAGTTCTAGCTTGAGTACCTCCTTTGAATGCAAAACTGCCTGATAACTATGATCTGAAAGGATAAGACATTGTGAGATACAAAATTGATCATGAATTATCATTCTGCCACCAAACAGCTACCTACCCAGCTTACTGTCCTAACATTTTTTCTTCTTTTTGTTTTGGGTGCACTTAGACTTGCAGACCCATGTTTGCAATTTTTCTTTTTCTTTTTTTTTCTTTTTTTCTATCTAAATCTACATTTATTTCTGCCAGGGCCCAGATTAAACAGTTGGGTCCCTTAGTTTCTCTACCTATCTACAAATCTGCCAAGCTTAGACTGTTTGGACAGATATCATTCTCTATATTCTACAACAGGAAATTGAAACCTAGGGAGACCAGGATTAGACTGTTTGGACCTCCCTTTAAGAAATTCTTCAAAATTGGAACAACTCATCAAAATGGAATGCAGCAGTGGCATTTGGATCAGCACACTTCATGGCTTCTTCTTTGGTCTCTTCTGGAAATATGGAACACTGCAGCTTGCAAAGTATGACATATTTGGCATGTAAAAATGTCAATCATGAAAGATGATACCCTGTTGCAACAGGAGGCTAACAGTGGCTCCACTTGGGGATGGCTTTTCCTTGTGAAAAGTCAAGAACAGCAGGTCAGACTGCCTTGATCTTCTGTTTGTTGCTGTTAACTGTGAATTTCTTCTTTGTTCTGGCTGTTTTAGATATGAAACTTTGAACTATGAACCACTCCTCCTCAACAGAGCTTTCTGTGAGATGTACAGCAGCGCCTGCCTTCTTCTGCGCGCTTGATCTTTATGTACAATGCTTGAGCAACTATGCTGATATAAACTGAAAGTTCTTGCTCTGTTTTGATGCTTTTGAGATTGAAGAATTTGCATCGGCTGCGTCCTTTCCAAATTTACTGCTATTCCTTAACAATCGGCCTGTTTACAAAAATTTAAACTGAGTGCTGATATATACAAATAATATTGTACAAAGATATTTACAGAACTTGCATTGTTTCAACAACAGGGATCGTGATAATGTTTCAACATCCTGCCATTCACAGGGCCTTCTTCAACAGTGTTGTTCTCCATAGATCTGAGAAAATAGGTGTTGTTTCCTTGAACAGCAGAAATTACAAATGGACCTTTCCATAGAAAGTCAAACTTGGCATGTTTGCCCTTGCCTTCTCTTCTTGAGTCCCATTTCAAAACTTTGTCACCAATACTGAAATATTCAGCTTTAGCTCTCTTATCAAACATCTTTTTGAGCTTTTCTTGTAAGATTTGTGCTCTGTCATAGACTTGTTCTCTGGTTTGCTGAAGGTGAATTGTCTGATTAATTCTTCTTTGAATGTCATTTGGTTCAGCCTGAATTTCTTGTAACAGCTTGATAGTAGGAATGCCCAGGGATGAAGGAAATCTAGCCTCTATGCCATATACCAGCTCATAAGGGCTCATTCTAATTGATCTTTTGCTTGAAAGTCTGTCTGCCCATAGGGCGTTCACCAGCTTTTTGTGCCAGTTTTTCTTGTTTTCTTCTAGCATTTTCTGTATGATGTTGATGAGGCTCTTGTTAGATGATTCGGCCAATCCATTACCTTGAGGGTAATAAGCTGTAGAGTGGCCCAGGGTGATATGAAACTTATGGCAGAAACTGATCATCTTTTTGGACTTAAAGGCAGGGGCATTAGCAGTGATGATTTTCTCAGGGCAGCCAAATCTGGAAAGGATGTTGCATTCAAGGAATTGGATAATGATGGTATCATTGGCTTGTCTACAGGGAATGGCTTCAACCCACTTGGTGAAATAATCGGTGGCTGTTAGGATCCATTTGTGCTGGCCTGAGGAAGAGGGATCAATTTCTCCAATGAAGTCAAGACCCCATTGTTGAAAAGGTTTTTCGGTGGAGATGGGTTTAAGGGGCAAGGGCAACAATTTTCTCTTGCCTCCAAAAATTTGGCACTTGTGACATGTCGTGGAAAACTTTTTTACATCTGCAAAAAGAGTGGGCCAGTAGAAACCAGCCCTCGGGATTTTTTCTGTTGTGGACATCCAGTAGAGATGTCCTCCACAATCACCTGCATGGAATTATTTCATGACATTGTTAGTTTCATTCATGGTTAAAAAATTTAACAATATACCTTCATGATTTCTCCAAAATAATGCACCATCTATAACACAAAATCTCAAAGCCTTCATTTTTAAAAATCTTTTCTTTGTTCTGGAAAATCCTGGGGGAGCACACAGGTTTAACAATACAAAGCAAATATCAGTGTACCAGGGGAATTGCAGAAATATTTCACTGATCTGTGGAGTCGCCAGCTACGGTTCATTGTCCAGCTGGTTAATGTCTAAGGCCTGAAAGTTTGTTTCAGACATCAGCTTGGCTAAACCTTGTCCCTTTATCAGCTTGGTTGGTTTTATTTCAATGTCATATTCGAGGATACTTGCAATCCACTTACCTCTTTTGCCTTCTAATCCGTCTTGAGTCAATATATCTTTAACAGCAGCATGTGGGACATAGGCAGTCACATGTGAATATAAAATGTACACTCTGAAATCCTTGATGGCCTTAACAAGTGCGTAGGCCTGCTTTTCCATTATTGGGTACTTCAGAGGGGCATCTCTTAAGGCTTGGCTGAAAAAAGCAATTGGCTTTTCAGCTCCCTGCTCATCCTTTTGCAACAGGACAGCAGCGATTGTGTGGTCTGATGCGAACGAAAATATGATAAAATCCTTGTCAAACTGTGGACTGGTTAGAACAGGATTTTGGGTTAATGCAGTTTTGATACTCTCGAATGCCAACTTGGCCTCAAGGGACCATCTTACCTTGGCATCCTTCTTTAGCATGTTGCTTAACAGTCTTATTACTTCAGCTAAATTTGGAATAAATATTCTCAAAAAGTTAATTTTACCAAGGAATGCTTGTAGCTCTTTTATGTTTCTCGGATGTGGAATTTGGAGGATGGCCTGTATTCTTTCAGGATCAATTCTAATCCCATCCTTTGATATAATGTGGCCAAGTAATTTTCCTTCTTCCAGGCCAAATAAGGACTTCTTTGGATTCAAGGAAATGCCATATTTCCTGCATGTCATGAAAATTTGTCTGAGATGCTTGAGATGTTCTTCATCAGATTTGGAAAATGGGGTTAAATCATCAAGGTACACAACTAGGAAGTCATGTAATTCTTTGGCGAATGCAATGTCCATTGCTCGTTGAAAGGTAGCACCAGCGTTTTTAAGTCCAAATGGCATCTTTACATATTTAAATGTTCCCCAGAGTGTGGTAAAGGCAGTTTTGTCTTGGTCGTCTGGGTGAACAAGTATCTGGTTAAAACCTGAAAAACCATCTAGCAGGGAAATTCTAGATGCTTCCACTACTCTCTGCAATATGTGGTCCATTTTGGGCAGGGGATAGTGGTCTTTTAAGGAGACTTGATTTAAATTTCTGAGATCTACACAAAGTCTGATTTCACCTGTGTTTTTTCTTGCAGGCACTAGGTTGGACACCCACTCAGAGAATCTGATAGGGGCTATAACGCCTGCTTCCCACATCCTTTTTACTTCTTTTTCAATCGGGGGAAGCAGCACAGGGTTGATTCTTCTCAATTTCTGTTTGAAGGGCTTCTGATTGGGCTTCAATGGGATCGTGTGCTGAATCACTGATGTATCATAGGATTTCAAATCCTCATAGCTCCAAGCAAATACATCTTGAAATTCTTTGAATAAGTCAATGTACTTGGGCTTTTGATCAGGTGGCAAATTTTTGGACAGTTTGATCATTTTTGGGTTCTCTGGTGTCCCAATGTTGTGTTCTTCAATTTCCGTGTTTATTGGTTGCAGTTTTGGTTTTCTGGGAACGTCATTAGAGTCAAACATGTCTTCTAGCGGAGTTAGTCCAGCAGGCAAAAAATTATCTTTCAAGTCAATGACCTCTGCCTCTGTTCTGTCTACTTCTTCTGCCTGTGTTTGTTTCAGCTGTTCAATGTTTTCATTGTCAAAAATGGTTGGCTTCAGAATCTGTTTGGTTGTTGCAGCGGTTAGAACTTGCTGACTTTCATTTCTCTGCTGTTCAGAATCTGTCATGGCATCCATGTCAATGTGAATATTTGAAAATTCATGCTCGAGGGTAAGGAAATTATTAATCTGGGCATCATTCTCGAATACTTGCCAATCTCTGACATTATTTGGGACGGTGGGCCTATGTTTTATTTCGGCTGTGAAGTGATGATTCGGGTCAAAAGGGAGCTTGCATGTACTCGCGAAGGTGGCTGGGTTGTGTGCATGAATGTTGTGATTTCTGGAAATCTTGCCAATCTTGAATTCAGTGAATGCCTGGAGTATGTTAGTAGCAGCAGTTTTGTAGGCTCTCATTCTGTTGTCATTGGTAACAAAATTACCTTTCATCTGTTGTATAACTAGATCAGAGTCACCTAAGATAGACACTTTTACAGCACCTAGAGTTTTCAACAGTTTAAGGCCTAACAGCAGAGCCTCATACTCTGCCATGTTATTTGTGCATTTGAAATTCAGTCTATAGGCATGTCCTTCTGCATGATTATCATGTGTATTGTGAATCCAGACACCTGCCCCTGCTCCTAACTTGTTGACAGAACCATCAAACTCTAAGAACCATGTGATTTCTTGCTTGTTGACAGTGTTAGGAGTGTCATCCGAATCAGGGTTGGGCAGATTTAAAATTTCTTTTTGGGGAGGTTCTTGTAATATGCTGGTTGCATTTACTGTTTTGACAATTTCTCTATTGTGGGCAATTGTTTCTTCATTGATGTGCACTTGTTGTTCTAGAGCCAAAGGCTCCTTATTAGTGGGCAGATTTGAATCATCATTGAATAAAATGAAAGAATCCATATCGGAATGAATTGAATAAATGGGAAAATTTTCAGGCTTTCTTTCACTACTTACTACATATTTCATCAATGTTTCTCTGTACAGTCTCTTTGGTTGCCCAAAGACTGAAATGGTAGCGTAGGAAAGGTCTAATTGAAGGGATCCTTGGAGCTTTGCTCCCCATGATCTCGAGAGGAGCATACCATACTTTGGTGGGATTTCAGCCACTACTACATCCATGAGGATGGTCTTGTTGGGATATTGGACTAAGGAGACACATAGATCTTTAATGAGGCCTAAACATTTCACTTGACTTGAGTCAATTGAGTATAAATCTTTGTAAGGTCTTGTGATGTCGAGATTCAGTTTTTCCATAACTGCTTTGGGCATAAGATTGTGCAATGCCCCTGAGTCAAACATAGCGTTGTGTAAAACTTTGTCATGTATATGCAGACTGACATAAAAGGGTGGGACAGATCCTTGTGTTGACTTTCCATTAACTTCTGGTCCAAACAATAGTTCAGGGGAATCATCCAAAACATTTACATCATCTTTGTTTTCTGGGAGTTGAAGTGACCTTTGAATTTTTTGCCTATATACATCATGTTTAGCCAATTCTGAAAGAGGAATGGCTATCTTGAGTTCTCCAATCTCTGTTTCTAAACTAAAAAGCTTCTCCAATGGAGTCTTAGTATTGGCATTGGCAGTTTTTTCCTTTTCATTTGAACTTTCAGGGACTTGCTCTTGTTTATCAGTGCTATGGGAAGTATTTGCTTGCGGTTTGGAAACTTCAGGAGTACTTCTTGGGATACTGTTTGAATTTTCTTTTGAGAAAGGAGGAGGCAAAGGCTGATCTTTGGAAGGTTGTATTTCTGTTATATCTTCTACAGTCACTTGATGTGGGTTTGGGACAGTCATATCAGCTAGTTTTGTTACAACAACTTTGTTTTTAATCTTGTTGGGTTGTTTACTTTCCTTTGTCTTGCTAGGCTCAGAGATGTCAATGGTCCTAGTTCTGAGCTTATACTGTTTGTGTACTTCATACACAGCAGTATCATAACCTTGTTTAAAATCAAAAGACTCACTAGATTTAGTCTGAAATTGATTGCAGTCATGCTCATTTTGGTCTTCTTGTGTCAGGAAAGTTTGATGCTCACCCTTTAGATCCATTAAATTCATATGATCGTCTTCTATGGGTTGACTAGAAGTAGATCCTTCTTCATAGTTATCTTGAAAAGGGGGTCTTATATCATGGTCTTGGTTAGACCTACCAGCATTTATGTTCTGCGTTCTCCTAAAATTGGGATTTTTTATGGGATTAGACTGCTGTCCTTCCCATGATGCCTTTCTCTCCACATTTTCTACCCTCTCTCCTAGTCTTTGCAGGCCATTGATGATAGCATCAAGCTTCTGGTCGAAGGCTGAGGGTTCTTCCTTAAAGGTGGTTCTCTTTTCCATTCGGGCTCTATTTCTTTTGGCAATTAAGTTGGCTTCTACCGTGACAGCAACCTTTTGCGCGTCTTCAAGGGTTTCAGGAGCTCTTTCTTTCAACTGATATGCCATATCAGGGTCAAAACCATCAGGAAATTTGTACAAGGCAAGGTCGGGTGGAGGCCTTAAATTCTGTGGTATCGCATTATATACATTGTTGAATCTTGCACAGTATTCTAAAACAGTCTCTTGAGGACCTCGTTTAATTGTATCATATTCAGCTAGTATGTGCAAGGGATCTTTCTTTTTCTCCCATCTGTTGGTAAAGGATAGGTAAAGCTCATCAGGAGCGGCTGTGGAATTTGCAGCGAGTGATCTGAACCAAGTTCTCACATCACCTGTTAGACTCTGAACAAAAATTCTCATTCTCACGCTGCCATCATCTATTTCGTAGTTCTCAAAATAGTCTTGCATCTTTTTGGCATGTTGAATGGTTGTGAAAGGAACAGTGGAATCAAAATATGAAATTTTCGATTGGTAATCTTGGGGTAAAGCCGCAGCGTTAGTAGGTAATTGCAGGGGTGCATATCTATTAGCCATATTGGCCGGTATAAGTGGAACAACGGGGATAACAGGGATAACAGTAGTGGTAATGGGAATATGTGCAGTGAATGAAGGTGTGGAAGGAGTGCTATGAGATGTGGATGACGAACAAGGGGAAGCAGGGGTAGACCGGAATAAAACCTTGACAGGGGTTGGAACAGAGCTAGGGTAAGCTGTTTCAGGGGTTTTATCAGCAAAATTTTCCTGTCTTTGTTGCTTCCTAAGGATTTTAGGGATTATGTTAGGGTTTTCAAAAACAGCTGGAGGATCTGGGTCTGGGTTTGACCTTGTATATCGTGAACTTTTCTTGGGAGCCAGCTTCCGCACTTGTTTTTTTTTTTTGGTATATTTTTTTTTTTGGAATATTTTTTGTATTCACAAGGGCCAGATAAGATTTTGGAATGGCTGTGTATATCTTAAAACTAGCATGAAGATTGACTGAAGCAGATTTTATCTAAACCTGTTAATGTAAAACAAAAACAGTTTCAAAGGCTTCCTGGCTGACATTCAGGCTTCATCTGTAGTTTTAGGAAATATACAGCAATTAGAAAATCGATTTCTACAGGGGACTTTTAACCTTCTTCGTGAAACTTTGTAAAATTAACTGAGGAAAATTCCCAGTGGAGTCGCCATTATGTTATCACTCAGGTTGTCCCTAAAGGTTAAGAAAGGGATACGGCCGAGGTAACCACAAACCAACTTTGGACTGCAGGTTCTAGCCAACTTGCAATCAGAGAGGGCTCTCTCTTTTAGATTTAGCTTTGTTTAAAAGTATTTTAGGCTAGGTCTTGGGTCCAAAGGGTTTTTTGTTTTGTTTTGGTGGGAAAATTGACACTTTCAGGTAGAGAGGCAGAGTATAGTCTGAATGTTTCAAACCATTGGGCGTGGAGTCGAGGAGGGGAACTGCAGGTGCGTTTCCTTAATAATAGTGAGGGAACATGGAGCAAGATAGCTGAGCTTGAAGCAATTTTCAGGTTTAAAGGATGAAATGAATGCTAAAGAAAGAGAGGCAGTTAAGAATCTCTCCAACAGATTAGCAGAGAAAGTAACAGGGCGCTACCTAGGGGCTGTTAAGAATCCCTAGATAATTGGCCAACACAGGTGAATTGGGGTAAACATGAGCCAGAAGGAATTCAATATTCATAACCAATTCATTCAGAGGAAAACATCAAGAAACGGCAGAAATTGAGCATAGAGAGTATTTAAACTAATTCTAGGCTATTCTTTTTTCCTACTATTTAGATAATGGCAAACACATAAACAGAGATAAGAGGCACTTATTGCTTCAGGCCGCAGCACAAGAATTCCATCTTCAGTCTCCAAATCATTTATCAACAATAGACAGTTCGCTCTCCAAGATTTCGGCAATCTTTGATTACAGAAAAATTCAAGTATACACAGCGAGTCTCTAGTGAAGAATTCTCAATTTACCAACCCTTAAAACTATACAGAGGGTGGTATATATAGGGCAAAACTTTCTATCTACTACTTTTATTACATCTTGACCTAATCAGGTCATTAAAAATAATTTATTGACTTACTCCTATCTGAAATAAATGTATGAAATTTCTCAGGCTGCGCTGGGGGCGGCCGTAAAAAAGAATGAATAAATGATGTAGTCCTGGGTGCCTTGGTGCAATGTCTTCTGAAATAAATATGCATGGGTTTCTGCTTCCTTGTTGTCTTGGTGCCTTGAATGCCTTAATGGTGATTTGAAGGCAAGGATGGGCTGATGCTTATTGATTTGACTTTCTGGGGGCTTCATCAATGTTCAGGTGCTTTGAGCCCCTAAACAAATCTTTGCTGATACTCTTTGGCGTCTTTTCTTCCACTGGTACTCTTTGACAAAATCTGGACTGCTGATCTGATGTGTTGGGGGTCTAATCAGCAGTAAATGGCCGCTGTTTGGCCTCTGTATCATCTGGAATTGTCTTCTGCTCCTTTTGGTATGCTCTGTGAAGAAAACGGATCATTTTTGCGCATTTTCGGGCTTCCTGGGGCCGCATGATGAGAAGATTCCCTAAAGATTCCCTAAAGATTCTCCATTTCGGCCTAAAAAATCCTGCGATGAGCGATTTTGGGCGCAAATCGCTCATCAAAAATTGCCTCAGAATTGGATTCCGGGGCTCCGAAGTGCGACTTTCGCGCCTTTGCGCCCAAAAAGTGCTGATGACGTCAGCATGATGTGACATTGTATGGCAGGTGACGTCAGCATGACATCAGCAGGGCGACGTGGCGGGATGACATCAGCATGATGTCATCACATACAGACGATGATGTGGCAGGTATGGTGGCAAGGACACGTGGCAGTGACGTGGCAGGATGCCACACAGGCAGGTGACTCATCGGGTGACTGGACAAAGGGGTGACGTAAGCAGGGACTGTGCAGGAGGTGACGTGGGATGTGACGTCAGGGTGGTAAGCGGTTTTGTGGTGCACCGCTTATGGGCAAAGGCAGTCTCAGGGGAGGGGGCTCCGCCACAGCCCAACGCTTGACGCGTGGCGAGAGTACGGCGGGAATATGCCCATCTCCCGGATGCTAAAGCTCAGGCGCTTTGGAGATGGGACGGCTCGCCAGTCGTAGATCTACGGGGTTGTGGATCGGACGCCTGGCGGTAAAGGAAATATGGCGGGGAGATACGGCGAGGGAATATTCCAAGAATATTCCTTTTTTAATAATGCGCGCGGTGGGTTATGACTTAGGGAAAGCGGGTTTGAGGTTTTTTAAAACGGGCGCGATTAATATTTACAGTTGGGACTTAGGGTAAGGGGTAAAATATGGGTTAAAAGTGTGTGGGTTTAGGATTTTCTGCACAAAACTTTGGTTTGGGGACGAAATAGGGAGTTTTGAGGGTTTTAGAGGGGTTTTAGGGCTAGGGAAGCGGTTACTAGCTGACCTGATGTAAGACTAGCTCCTTAATGACTCGGATGGGCTAAAGATAGCCCCATATGGACTGCGATTTCCCGGACTTATAGGACATATGGCTATATTTCCAGGGAGGGGTATTTACATAGGGGAGTTTTATATAGATGATTTTAATAGGGGAAGGGGAAAATTGTTAGGGAGTTATATAATAAAGTTAATAGTTAATATGGAGATGAAAAGAGGGCGCTAAGGTATGAGACCTTAGGCTTTGTTGGGGAAAAGAAGGCTCACAGATGATGAGTGAGCAGTCCTTGAGTGAAGCAGATCCTCACCAAGGCGAATGTCATGGAAATGATGAAACTGAGAGGCTCAAGCAGACCTTGACCCCTTGGGGGATGTTAGTAAGTAACTTGGGGGAAATGAGAAGAGGGGAGGTTAGTGAGTTCTAGCTTGAGTACCTCCTTTGAATGCAAAATTGCCTGATAACTATGATCTGAAAGGATAAGACATTGTGAGATACAAAATTGATCATCAATTATCATTCTGCCACCAAACAGCTACCTACCCAGCTTACTGTCCTAACATTTTTTCTTCTTTTTGTTTTGGGTGCACTTAGACTTGCAGACCCATGTTTGCAATTTTTCTTTTTCTTTTTTTTTCTTTTTTTCTATCTAAATCTACATTTATTTCTGCCAGGGCCCAGATTAAACAGTTGGGTCCCTTAGTTTCTCTACCTATCTACAAATCTTCCAAGCTTAGACTGTTTGGACAGATATCATTCTCTATATTCTACAATAGGAAATTGAAACCTAGGGAGACCAGGATTAGACTGTTTGGACCTCCCTTTAAGAAATTCTTCAAAATTGGAACAACTCATCAAAATGGAATGCAGCAGTGGCATTTGGATCAGCACACTTCATGGCTTCTTCTTTGGTCTCTTCTGGAAATATGGAACACTGCAGCTTGCAAAGTATGACATATTTGGCATGTAAAAATGTCAATCATGAAAGATGATACCCTGTTGCAACAGGAGGCTAACAGATCACATCGAGAAAGAAGAAATGAATCCAACCATATCTTGTAATTCATTGGTCGAAATTACCATTCCTCAAACTATCAAGATAGAAGGACATATCAAGAAGAAAATTGTTCAAGAAGTGAAAGATCACATCGAGCATCAAGAAATGAATCCGACCATATCTTGTAAAGGATTGGAAGAAATTACCACTCCTCAAACTCTAACGATAGAAGGACATATCAAGAAGAAAAAGGTTCAAGCAGTGAAAGATCACATCAAGCATCAACAACAAGTTCTCCAACTTTTAAAGGATAACGCCACTTTGGTGCAAAATCAAATGAAACAACAGGTAGATCAACATCGTAGTGAAAAATGTTTTGATGTACGTGATTGGGTATTTTTACTACTACATCTCAAGAAAGCTATTTATGAGAAGGAAATGTTGGCAATACTACATGCACTTAAAAAATGGTGACCTTACCGAATGGGAAGACACTTCAAGGTAAAAATGGATCATGATAGTCTTAAATACTTTTTAGAACAATTATTATCCTTAGAAGAACAGAAAAAATGTGTCAAAAATATGTTGGGTTATGACTTTGACATCATCTATAGAAAATGGAAGCAAAATTTTCTTGCATATGCACTCTCAAGAAAGGATGAGGATGTGGAAGCATTGTTTTCTGTTATTTCTATTATCCAACTAGATTGGATAAACGAATCAGGGGATGAATGGAAGAAGGATGAAGAAGTATGGCCACTTATTCAAAAGTTGCAAAATATCCCAATTCAAACAATATTGCCAGAAATTGAAGAGGAAGGAAAAATCATATTGGAACCTGGAGTATTCACGGAAACAAGAACCCGACAGCTACGAAATCGATCAATTTCAGAGTATCTCATCAAGTGGAAGAACTTACCCGCTGAAGATCCACATGGGAGGACAAGAATTTTATACAGAAGCATCAAGAACTACTCAAGCGTTGAGGACAACACTTTTTGAAGGAGAGGGGCATGTTAGGCCCCTATACTACTAGTGTAACCCCTTATTGTTATTAGTACAACCCCCTTATTATATTGTTGTACCCATGTAGTCCCCATATTGTTACTATTGTGCCCCATAGAAGCCCACTATTGTTATTATTGTGCCCTTACATTATTATTGTTATATCGGCTCTGATTATATTATGACCCCTTAGACTCCTATATATAGAAAGGAGGTCTTTTCATTTGTATCATCAAAGAATTATTCATTTATGTAATGTAAAGGAGGTTACCCCCTCGAAGAGGCTGAATTCTAAGGCGTTCATCTATCTTTTCTATCTTTTTGTGATCTGGTTTCATAACAACCACAAAATGTGGAGTCTTTACATCGGATTTAGTCAAAATCTGGGCTTTAAGCCCCAAAACTTCCCTTGGGGGATCCCGCGCCCAACAGAAATTATGAAGAAAAAATTCAGTTTGGTCAAAGGAAAGAGGGGCTACTACATAAATTCGATCAGTGACCAAGTAGTTCGCTTCACAGCACACATATTAGTCGAGAAGATCATGAGGAAATATCGGGCAAATGAAGTTCTCGTGTCGATGGTGTCACTAGTTGTTCAGTATAACTAGGTCGGATACCTATGCAAGGAGTTCCTAGATTACTATCATGAGGTTCGGGAGAAAGGTGCAACTTTCCACTATGCTTGGTTGATTTTGATTATTGTGGTGTGGAGAGAACCAGAGGAGTTGCAGTTCCCTCGGGTACCTACAGATGCCTGCGAAGCCGCGAGGTATGCTTCTTGTGCTTTACCACCAACACATCGTGTGCACAATAAAACATAATATTTTTTGTAATGTACCACATGGATTTACACATGCTAGTAATAGCACCCCCGACTCTCTCTGAGCTTATACGAGCAGTATAGCTCTTTGGCAAAGTTCAAAGAAGATTCTCACAAGGTGCACATACAGGCGCGCAGGGATGCAAAGAAGCAAAATTATTTTCCCCCTTTAGTAGGAATTTTGGGTGGTTCTCGGAAGAAATTAGCGAAAAAGATTATCCCTAGGGTCGATACCAACAGGAATGTATAAACCAATGCTTCCATAGATTTCATTTGATCGTAGAAATGGCATGCCTTGCCATATATGGTGACTAGATACTATCTTGCGGCATAGATAGAGGAATGGACCGAAGAATGGATGACCCCATTGGAGGTAACACGAGATAGTGAAATAGAAGGAGAAGAGTGGACACTTCGTAGCATGGCGAAGCCAGTGGAAAAGATAAGGAGTAGGATGAACATGATTTAGAGGAGGAAGAGCTACATGATGAGGGTCAGTAGGATCCTCTTGAGGGAGAAGAACGGACCAAGGAGGCAGAAAAGGAAGAAACAGGAAAAACTTCCACCAAGAAAAGGAAGGCAGAGGGCGAAGTTGCCTCAAAAGAAAAAGAAGTAGAAAGCCGATAAGACGAAGGATCTGATGGTCCTTACTGAAGAGGACTTAGATCAAATTGGGGGCAGGATACAATAAGCAACAATAGAATCCAAGAATAGAGTCGAATATCGATACATCGCGCTTCTGACCAGTGTTGCAGAGTGGATCGCAAAATGAAATATACTAGCACATACAGTCAGACAACTCATGTAGATAGAGGAAAGGGTTGGAGAAGAAAGGCAGATAGAGCCTACGCTTGCAGCAAGGCTAGCATAGATACCTGCAAGAGCATTATAGTTTGAATTTGTCAAACTGCAACAACAGGTTAAAGAATGGAAGCACGTCGACATGAACACCACAACACTGTCGTTTCCAAGACTACACAAGTTGCACATGGATATAATTGAAGAACTGAAGCTATGGGAACAACATACATCACAGCTAAATATACAAGTAGAAAAAGAGTGTGTTGTGGTGTGGCAGAAACTTAGCCAGGTGATGCAAGAAAAGGATCAAATGGCAGAGGAACTCAAGAAGATCAAGGAGGTGGTTGAAGCCACATGTAAAGATATTTTGGACCTTGATGTCTAAGAGGAAGAGCCAGTAGAATAAAAGGTCGTGAAGCTCGGCCTTTCAGTGAAGGGGTATAAGGACAAAATTTCCGAAGTGAAATTCAAGTATGAAATGCTGATTAGAGCTGCAAATGAATTTGCATCCAACTATGCCACAGGAAGTAATGGATTAGAGGTAGATTGACCTAAAGACTGTAATGGCCAGCATCTCCGCAGCATTAGTAGGATATGGGAAGTTGTTAGATGAAAGTTTGCAAATATGGACTTCGATGCAAGAAGATCCAAATGCACAGAAACTGCATGAAGAAATACAGCAGAAGCAACAATAGCTAGAAGAGATTCGGGCATCTACGAAGACCTTATCAATCTCACAGAGACTTGTGAAGATCAGTGAAAGTAAGGCCTTCTAAAATAACATTGAGGAACTGAAGAAGGAGGAGTAGATTTAGATAGGGAGGACTCAGCCTTGGCAGGATGAGGCCCTCCAATTATCATAGGCAGTGGATGAGAAGCTTTAGGATCTTCAACAAAGGGAAACAATGTTGGTTCAAAAGGTTGCAAAACATGTGACAAAGGCACTATTGGATGAAGTATGCAGTGAGGACAAGCAGGTGACAGAAGCTATGCAAAAGTTCAATCAGGCCTACAACAGCATCAGATAAAAATCAGAGGCAAAGCAGCTGAATGACTCGGGACAAGTCACATGTGAGTGTTGGGGGCCTGTTGGGCGCATCCCAACTTGGCCTAGATTTTGATGAAGACTCTGCATTTTGGGGAGCAGAGTGTGAAGTAAAGGATGCAATGGAGCGTGGAGTGGACCGCATAGTGGACTGGGCAAAGTGAACCGCACAGTGGATATAATGTGCAGTATATGGGCTTCGGAGCAAGTCGAAGCCCCTCCCTTTTTGTGAAAGAATACTATTTTGTACATGATGAATGATTTTTGGACCATAGTAGATTGAATTAGGGCATTCCATAGTATATGGAGTGTGGTATTGTAATGATGGACCCTTGATGTAATAGTATATAATAGGGTCAAATAATAAAGAGAAGAATCATGATCTTATGACCCAAATCTGTGTTATGGGTGTATCTTGTTGATCTGTACTTTGAAATCAAGGCAAGGCTCAGCAACTGAGTGCGCAGAGGCATAAGTCCGCAGCTGAGTGCGCGGACTATCTGCAACTGAGTGTGCGGGCCAAGAACTGTTTGTTGTACAAATTCTCTATTATAAGCTACAGTTCTTGTTGATGTAGTTCCATATTGGGATGAACCACGGTAAAATCTATGTCTTCATGTATCTTTGTAGCATAGAAGTTTTATTACCGTTGCATTTTACTACAACGCAGTAATGATTAAGGGTTTATATGATATGTTTTAAGTAATAAATGTAATGTGGTGAAGTAATATATGCATGTTAAGTATCATAAAACATAAAAATACCACATTGCATCATCCCTCAAGGTTGCAAAAACCTAGTTCTGCATCCTCCCATAGTCACTTTGGGTGAGACTACGATTTGCTTATGTGTCATTCTCAAAAGGGCCAGTGATTGAGGGTTTTGTTGATGCGTAGTAAAAGGATTGAACCTGGGTCAGCCCAACCTAAAATCAAACATGAGCTACATGCGCAGCCATTGGAAGAAAACTAGTGTGAAGCTCATTGATGATTGACCTGCATGTATGGACATGAGATCCACCCATCTCCTCATCCATGGGAATCTTGGATCTATGGGCTCGAGCGAGATATGTTGTGGTCGGAGCAATGGAATCCACTCCAAGGCAAATAAAATCAAGATTGAACCATACCCAAAGTTCTTCAACTGTCCATCCTTTGCCTTGGTAAGTTTTTATTTCATATTTTCCAGTACTCCCTCGCTCCAGTTGAATATTGTTGACTCTATACACTCTAGAGTATACTGCATATGAGACATGTTGGCCAAATGCAGGGTAGCACTACCGGCCAATCTAATAATGATTAATAGGATCATCCTCAAAGGCAAATGGACGACATCCTTTGTCTCGATTTTCCCATCCTTGGTTTGTTGGGATCAAGGTCTATAGTGTGTACTGATATAATCCCTGATTGTCTCTCCACCCTTCCTCAAACAAGATAATGAGATGGGGGAACCTCTCCTCGATAAGCCTATCAAGAAATATATGCCTTCCACCTGTATCTCAAGCATATGTGTTCCAAGACTGAAATCATGTGCCTGAACATCCCATGCTAAGACAAGATACTCTAACAACTCCATCTATTGCCTCATATGAAGAAGCCAAAAGAATTTCAGAAGCCCACAGTTTCTCAAAGCCTAGATAGTGGTTGTATCATTACCTACATTCATATATTATTCCTCATGTTCTATTTCACGCCATATCAAAGCCATTTTATCCTGATAGATACCTGAAACATCAAAAGGAGAATCATTAGGATGGATCTCATGTAAAAAAATTGAATAATTTTGAGTGAAACAAGCAAACAATTTTTTGAAATTTACCCAACGCACCCTACCAAAGGGAGACAATGCATTGCAGTGCCCTTCTTAGTATAATTTTTTCCTGCGTAGTGCACCTTTAGACACTGCTGGGGTGCGTTGGAGCTAGGGAAAAAATTTAAATCCCTAGGTCCCTCAAAATTGAAAAAAATGTGCATGAAATGGTAAAACAGAACCGTAGAAAGAAAGATAAAGGTGAGATCTCCTACCTGGAAGTGACAGTATTCGAAATGATCCACCGGATTGGTCGCAATCAATTGTAGAAGATCGGGGACAAAAAGCACTCAGAGCTCACTCACCAAGAGGTAAAATGTAAAATCGTGAAAATGAATTACTTTTTGCCTATTTATGGTCATTTTCATAATTATTTTGTTAATATTTTAATATTTTGACCTAAATGTGACTCAATTTTACCATGTATCAGGTATTTTTAATATTTTGGTGGTGCTCTAAGCAGGTTGAATTGAAACAGATCATTTTGACCAAAGAGCATATCTTTATCACTTTTTCGGGCTCTCTAAACTCATGAAAAAGGAACCCCGTGGAGTCCTCTTTCAACTCTTTTCAGACTCCCAAAACATGAAAAGATTGTCGAGCACTTGTCTTTTCGAACTCGTTAAAGTAAATGGAAAGATGTCTACTAAGTATAAGTTTAACCCTTTTCCGGATTGAGATAGGTTATTTATGAAAAAGGAATACCTTAGTCGAACATGGCTAAAAGGTTCTCTTGAGTATCATTTTCTACCTTTCCGGACTCAAGAGACAAATTTACGAAAGGAACCTTTGGAGTTTTCTTTTTTGCCTCTTTTTAAAAATCTCTAAACATGAAAAATATGTTGAGTTTCACCTTCACTGGACTCATAAAAACATCAAAAAACGATGGACTCATTGAACATGACGAGACCGATACACTCCTTCTTAGGGTTCATTAAAGATAGAGGGATTCATTCGGAGGATGAACTTACAGATCAAACATATGTTATCATCTTCAAGCTTGTCAAAAATAAAGAGGTACTGACCATAAATGGTTGGTGAAGTTGGGAAAATAGGGTACTCCACCTATTAATGGCAGTGACTTGCTCTTGAACATGACATGCTTCCACATCTCCATGGTTGTTGGGTTGGGAAATCTGGCTGTTGGGTTGGGAAATCTACTTTTCTTTTTGGTTCATCACACCATATCAAAGCCTCTGCATTTTGTTTTAGGTCAATTATGCCAACTACATTAAGTGTCCTTGATATGTTCAATAGAATTCATTCAGTTGATATCTACTACAATACTCTTAATCCTTCATTCCATGGATGTTGTTCCTGAACCAGCTCCATATCAGCATCATTTTGTCTCAAATCATGATACTCATTTCGTTTCGTTGATGGGGGATACATCAAGGTTATCTTGCAATGGGTCGCTTCCTATAGACATCGGCTCATTATCCAGGAAGTTTACTTAGAAACTCCTTTTGGTACCTTGGGACTTGCATACATTAATTACAAGTTTCCTCGCTATCAGTGATATGTTTTCATCATTGGCCTTCAACCGAAAGATTTTATGTGGTGTTCAACTTCATCTCCTTCATTCACACCATATAGATTGTACTACAGTACCTTGAGAGCCATTAACATCATCGGTGGTTTCTCTTGTGTTTGTTAATGACTTACATCATTGGTCGATAATCAGATGGTGTCTACCATGTTCGACTCCAACTCATTTATTCACATGGTTAGACTCGTACATTGGGCGATCAAGTGAACAAGATAAAAGATCCCAGATCTAGTTCCATCCATCCAAGCTGTGCTTTAAGGATTAATACAAAATTACAAATTATTATGGACTTGATCATACAGACAGTCATCCAATCATGAGTTCACGCTTTGTTATCAGTGGACATGACATCTTGATCATTGTACATGTAATGTTAGTTTATGTGCTAAGCACGGGTATGCCCTGTTAGCTCCGCTACATTTTGTGACATTTGATGGATGGAAAGTAGGTGTGGCAGCGTTGTTTCGTGCTTTATGAAGGCTCACAGCTGTCAGATTCCTTTTCTCCTTCATTCTCCATATAACTCCATAGCCCCTGTTTTCCCTGTTCTCCTTTTAAATTCTGCGTAGTCCCGTGTTCCTCTAAGCACCGGGTGCTAAGCTTTACCCATAATATGACCCAAGCATGTGACTAGCTGAACCGTCCGATCATTTCCCACGGATCTGACGATGTTCGCAGCTCCCGCCCATGCAATCTGCACGCACGTTAGTCCGCGGGGAAGGCGGTTTCCCACCGGACCTACTTGCCACGTGTTTCATTTTTGTTGGATCGCGCGGTTGCATACGGAAACCACTCACCTCCGATAAGCGGTGCGAGGAAACCGCTTTCCGCCATCCCGTACGGCCCCCGCTCATTAAAGCTTGTGCAGTTCTCGCACCCGTCAGCCGTTGGATCTACCGCTCGTGATCCAACGGCCCTCGTTCATCCTCTCTCGTGTGCTCCCAATAGCCACTCAAATGCGATCTCCACCGACCGTTTACTTCATCCAACGGCCAGTATTTCCTCCCCGTCGTGCCCATGCATCTGCCGTGCAGTCTTGGTGCCCGACCTCTAATGTGTTTTCGAAGGAAGAAGCAGGCGAGAACCCTGTGCCTTTACTCCTCAGCTACCTCATTCAAGAGAGACCACAGCCAGGGAAGGAAAGTACTACCTCAAGCAGTGGAATTCATTTACCAGTTATGGAGTTTTGTTCCATTTGGTACTCCGCCTGCTCAAGAAGGACAACAGAGTACCAAAAAGGCAGATTTCATTCATTAAAATACACAGTTTGTAGCAGAGACCCATATCCAATTGTAAATGTGGTTGGTGGCCAGTTATGACCCCTCCATGCATAGCATACCAGAGCAATTGTGTAAACAAACTCCATATATACCCAAAGACAAGATGTAATGAGGGTTGATGGTTGATGAATGTTATTTTGATGTAAAACTCAACTTCTGGAGACTGTAACTACTGTGATACCTACAGCTTCTGGTCTTCATTTTTAGGTAATGCAAGCTTCTTTTGCTACTAATTGCTCACTTTCCACTTCTTCTTCTTTGTTCCAGGTTGTGCTTGTTATGCATTTTTCATGTGCTCTTGATTTTTAGCATTAGAGGGGCTGTCATCCCACCTCTATGTTAGAATCTAGTATGTATCATTGAATTTGTATGCAGGTTTCTGTTATTTTAATGCCATAGAGTTGTCATCCTGTCTGTGCATTAGGAAATAGATTTGCAGACCTCCTTACTAGTTGCAGCTGGCCATCACAGGGTCCTGTGCATCTGCTAGTGTGATCAGTATTCTCCATCTTCACCTGTTCCTCAAACTGTGAGTAATTGGTGGTCTAAAGCCTTGTAGTCTGGGGGTGTTCACCCATGTCTGGGGTTAAGCATAGTAGAAGTGGTTATCTAGCTTGAATAAGCATCATTCCTTCCATTCATCCACCATTTTCCAACATTTTTGTTGAGTTTGTAATGTTCTCGAGCATCTCTGATATACAACCTAGGAGAGTTTCTTGGGGTGATAACGTTAATTGGCGCCGTTGTCGGAGAGAGGAGAAATGAAGCTCAGCTTCCCTGGGAGAACGACACAGTTCTAGATTTTGAGATAGACAAGGTCTGGGCACATAATTTGGTTGTAATCATCTATCTAGCGACTCCACTAGAGGAAGAGCAACCTTTGGCGACTCCACATTGAAGTTCTGGCTCAGTTTATGAGACATACTCGAAGAAATCCTCAGAAAGGGACATCAGGATCAGGTAAGCTTAAAAAATCTCATGCATCTCTGAAAGATAAGGTTATAGCTGAAAATATATAGTTTGAAGATTTAGAACTCAGCACTATTAATAATGAAATTCCTTCAGAGATTAATACAACCCCTTGTGCAGTTAGTTCCCCTTTGAATCTTAGTCCAAAGAAAGTGTCCCATTCAGTCCAAAGCATCCCTTTGTCTCTGCCATCCATCACATTACTTCCTACCTTTCAAGCTGCCAGTATTCTTCCACACATCCCAACTATGGCAGGCCAGCAAGCACCCACGAAAATAGAAAGAATTGTTGCTGCTAGATATGGACCTTTAGTCTTACCTATTCCTTTAAATCCCATAACTGTGGGAGAATATCAGAAGTATATGCCCAAATTCACTGGCACAGAGGGAGTAACAGCAGAAGAACACCTTAAAGCTTTTTATAGTTATGTTGATAACTTAGATATAAGTGAGAATGATGTGTGGATGAGAGTTTTTGTCCAGAGCCTTGATGGAGAGGCTAGGAAGTGGTTTAGAGAATTACCCCAGAGACCTATAACCGATATTGAAGCCTTAGATGATGAATTTCTGAAGCACTGGGGAGATAAAAAGGACTTGTTGTATTACCATACTGAGTTTGGTAACCTGAAGAGGGAAAATGGGGAACCATTGCCTGATTTTAATAAAAGATTCAATTATATGTATAGTAAGATACTAGCTGAGGTAAAGCCTACCCCCACCTCTGCCAAACTCACTTATGCCAATGCTTTTGAATCTGATTTCGGCCTGTTATTGAGAGAAAGAAGGTGTGCCACTCTAGCTGATATGCAGGATGTAGCACTAGAGGTGGAACCTAGTATCATGGCTGCAGAAAAGCTAAAAAGCCAAGCTAACAGAAGGAGGCAGAGAGGTCAGGCTTCTACCTCCTCCACATCATCTTCAAAACCTAAATTAGACAAAATGACTAAGATGATAGAGTCATTGGCTGCTGAAATTTCTAAGCTAAAGGTTGAGCAGAATTTAGGAAAAACAAGGCAGTAGAACACATTTGCTCCAAGGAATCCCAATCCATTCAGAAGAGCAAATGAACAGTTACAAATTATTCAAAGGGGTAAAGAATTAAAGGAAGATCAGAAAGTTAAATCTCCTTTCCAAAATGTAGTCATGGAGGAGGAACAATTTGAAGAAGATGAGGATGAAATTCACTGCATGGAAGATAAAGGTAGTGCTGCATTTTTTACATTGGCTGCTTATGAAGAATCTTTGCTGCAAGAACAAGACAGTCAAGAATGGGACAGAGGAGCTATTCTACAGACTGGTGAATAGCAAAGATATAATTTGAGGTCAAATGCAAAAAATGTCAAGGAGAATCTTGCCCAAAGAGTTGCTGTCCAAACAGAGTCACAGAATATCGGACAGAGAAGACCAGTAGTTGATCCAGCTATCCTCAAAGCTCCAGTTCAAGAGGTAAAAGGTTATGATAAGTTATCTTCTTCTTTTAGCTTTGAGTCAGAAGTTCAAAAATTGAAAATATATGTGCCTCTGGTAGAGTTGGTAAAGAGTGAAGTATTTAGAAAGCCTATCCTTGAAGCCCTTGAGCTAGAAACCACACGAACCTCCACTGATTCTGTCAATTTGCAAGATGATAAGCCTGCCATTGTGCTTAGCCCCATGGTTGAGCCTGCTAATAATAATTCTCCATCTTTTTATGTCTCCTTGACCATTCATGACAAAATCCTCCACAATTGCCTACCAGACACAAGGGCTAGCCATAATTTAATGCCTAAAGTTGTCATGGAAGAGTTAGGACTTGATATCACTAGACCTTATCATGATTTATTCTCTTTTGATTCAAGGAAAGTGAAATGCCTATGATTGATTAAATATATGGCCATCACCCTAACTCAATTGCCCATGAAGAGTATGATGATGGATATTGTGGTAGCAGATGTGCCTCCCAAGTTTGGCATGCTGCTGTCCAGGGGGTGGATTAAGAGACTAGGTGGGACATTACAGAATGATCTATCTTATGCCACTGTCCCAGTTTTTGGAGGGGAAAGCAGGAGATTGTATAGAGAAGCACAGTTGGCATACATAATCAGTGATGAGAAGAATCCTACTAATCATCCCATATATGCAGTGGACACTGATTTTGGAGCATGTATTCTCCAAATAGAAAAATCTCAGAAGACCTCAATGCAGATCAGGAAACCAATTGTTCAGGTCGAGAAAGAGCAAGGAAGTCAAGTTTGGGAGATGTTCTTTGATGGAGCATGTTCCAGGGAGACTGCAGTAGCAGGGGTGGTGCTAGTATCTCCAGAGAAAGAAATTGCACAACTATCTTTTAAGCTGGCTTTTCAAGTCACAAATAACATAGCAGAATATGAAGCTCTGCTATTGGGCCTTAATGCAGCAAAAGACAGAGGAATCAAGAATTTGACGGTGTTTGGAGATGTTGATTTGATCATTCAGCGAGTAAATAAAACATTTCAAGCAAAGCACCCAAGGCTAAAAGCATACAAAGATGAGGTATGGAGACTCAGAGATTCTTTTGATTATTTTTGTATTTCATATATTCCTAGAGCCCAAAATCAGCTTGTTGATTCCCTTGCTATTTCTGCTAGTCTATTTATACCTCCCATGCCTCCCAAACTAGTTTATGAAGTCCAAATGAAGTATAGGTCATCCTTGCCTGACAATGTCCACCATTGGAAAGTTTTTAATGATGATGATGAGATAAATAGGTTCTTGTAAGTTATTGATGAGTTTTATGAAATGCAAATTGACCAAGAGAATCAATCCTTGTTAGAAACCCCCCAGTCTCAGCTTAGAAATAAAATTGGTAAAGAAAGCATTATCCAGCTTCCTAGTAATCATATTCCAAAGGGTTTAATTCCTTTAGAAAGATTGTTTGACCAAAATGATGTGCCTTACAAGGCTGCCCAAAAAGAAGACCAGTCAGCAGTCTGTAAGCATGATATAGGAAGCCCTAGTCAGCCTAGATACATACATATGTCCACTAATCTGCCGGCTGACCAAAGTGTTGAAGACTGCAAATTAATGAAGCAATTTGCTGATGTGTTTGCCTGGGAGTATAGTGATCTGAAAACATATGATAAGAACATAATCCAGCATAAAATCCCTCTGGAGAAAGACATTATTCCTTTCAAACAGAAGCTGAGGCCAATAAATCCTATGCTTCTTCCTCTAATTGAAAAAGAAAATAAAAAATTGTTGGCTGCCAAGATTATAGTTCCTCTTAGATATTCCAAATGGGTAGCCAATTTGGTGGTGGTGAGGAAGAAAAGTGGAGAAATCAGACTGTGTGTTGATTTCCGAAACTTAAATAAATGCTCCAAGAAAGACAATTATCCTCTACCCAAGATGGAGCATTTGCTGCAAAAAGTATCAGGAGCCAAAGTAATGTCTTTCTTGGATGGTTTTTTAGGCTTTAATCAGATTGTTGTGCATCCAGATGATCAAGAGAAGACTGCATTTACCACTCCTTGGGGCACTTTTATGTATGCTAAGATGCCTTTTGGACTGATGAATGTTGGAGCCACCTTTTAGAGAGCTATGGATATAGCATTTGTAGGAGAGAAGGACAAATTTGTCCTTATCTACCTTGATGACATAACAGTATACTCCAGCAGCCATCAAAGTCATTTGCAGCATTTGAAAAAAGTGTTTTTGAAGTGCGGGAGGTTTGGAATTTCAGTCAATCCCAAAAAGTCACAATTTGCTTTAGAAGAAGGCAAGCTGTTAGGACATGTTGTTTCTACTGCAGGTGTTCAAATTGACTCAGAAAGAGTCAAAGCAATATAGGCTTTGTCTGTCCCGAGATCAAAGAAGGATATCCAGTCCTTTCTGGGAAAAATTAACTTTGTAAGGAGGTTTATCCCGAATTTTGTTGAATATGTGAAGCACATTACCTCCATGTTGAAAAAAGGGGCAGAAATCAAATGGACTGATATAGCAAGAAAATCATTTGAGTCCATTAAAAAAGCTATTATGGAGGCTCCCACTTTAATAAGTCCAGATTACAGCAAGGAGTTTCATATATTTTCATTTGCTTCTAAAGATACCATTGCAGCAGTTTTATTGCAGGCAGATGAAGAAGGTTCAGAACATGCAGTAGCATTTTTCAGCAAAAACTTAAGGGATGTTGAACTAAGGTATGACATTATTGAGAAACAATCATATGCTCTTATCAAATATTTGAAAACTTTCAGAGTTTACATTCTGCATTCCAAGATAATTGCATATGTACCCTCTGCTGCAATAAAAGATGTCTTAACACAACCTGATGCTGATGGAAGAAGGGCTAAATGGATTGCAAAGATGATAGAATTTAATATAGAACTGAAGCCCACAAAGCTGGTCAGAGGTAAGGGTCTTGCCAAATTGTTAGCTGAAGAAAATTGCAGATCATTAGATATTGATTTCCTGAGCATGATTGCAGAAAGTGGTCAGACAGATGAAGAAGAGGAAGCAGCTGAACCAGACAGAGAGCAGTCAGTGGAAGAAAATCTAGCTTCTTGTGATTGGTATTCTGCAATAATTAATTTCTTGCTGAAGCTATAAATCCCTTCAGGATTTACTCAAAGTCAAGCCAGAACTATAAAGCTTAGGGCAGCTAAATATTGAATCAATGAAAATCTGCTCTATTGGAGGGATCCATCTGGAGTGCTTTTAAGGTGTCTGGACAAAGAACAGTCAATAGAGGTCATGCATCAATTTCATTCCAGCATGTGTGGGGGACATCATTATTGGAATACTACAGCCCATAAAATTCTCAGAGCTGGGTACTATTGGCCCACTTTATTTTCTGATGTATTTTCTTTTGTTAAATCTTGTGACATGTGCCAAAGATTTGAAGGAAAACAGCAGTTGAAGTCCCTGCCCCTAAAACCAATACATGCAAAAGGACCTTTTCAATAGTGGGGCTTGGATTTTATTGGAGAAATCAATCCACATTCCAGTAGCCAGCACAGATGGATATTAGTAGCCATTGATTATTTCACCAAGTGGATTGAAGCAATCCCTACCAGGAAGGCTGATCATAATGTGGTCATGAAGTTTTTGACATAGAACATCTTCAGCAGATTTGGTTGTCCACATAAATTAGTCACAGACAATGCAGCAGCCTTCAGGGCAAAAGCACTGGTGGAAATGTGTGATTCAATGGGTATTAAACTGGTTCATTCCACCTCATACTATCCTCAAGGAAATGGTCTGGTAGAATCCTGCCTGATAAGGATAATTAAGAAGCTGTTAGAGGACAATAAAAATTGGGATTCCAAGCTCAAGTATGCATTGTGGGCTGACAGAGTGACCATTGAAAAATCCACAGGGAAGTCTCCTTTCAATCTAGTATATGGCACTGAGGCTGTATTCCCAATTTAGTTAACTCTGCCTGTGGCAAAATTCCTTCAAGAAGAGCAGAATGAGGAAGAAGAAATGGCAAAGAGGATCACTGATTTGGCAGAAGTACATCAGATTAGAGAACAGTTGGTTGAAAAGGCTGCAGCACATCAGAAAAAGATCAAGGAAGCCTTTGACAAGAAGGCAAAGACAGATAATTTTCAGGTTGGAGAATTGGTTTTGAAATGGGATGCACTAAAGGAAAAGAAAGGCAACCATGGGAAATTTGATGCTTTCTGGACAGGGCCTTTCATCATTTCACAAGTTCAAGGGAACAACACCTTCATATTGAAAAGTATGGGAGGAGACGTAGTTTTTGATGGCCCAGTTAATGGGCGTTTTATGAAGAATTATGTGGTTTAAGGTCTTTGGCCTTAAAAGTTGTAAATATTCGATTTTTATCGGTTTTGTATAGGCAAAGTAGACTCCATTCCAATGGAAAATTAGGAATTTTGGCTAATTTGTTTTCATCAAGAAGGCATTGATCCGTAGGTTCTTGAGACCTCACAGGGAGGATCTCATCCCCAGAAGGAGCCAGTGTTAGTTCTGCTATATTTTGTGACATTTGATGGACGGAAAGCAGTGTGGCGGCATTTTTTCGTGCTTTATGAAGGCTTGTAGTGGTCGTATTCCTTTTCTCCTTCATTCTCCTTATAACTCCATAGCCCCTGTTTTCCCTGTTCTCCTTTGAAATTCTGCGTAGTCCCGTGTTCCTCTAAGCACCAGGCGCTAAGCTTTACCCACAATATGACCCAAGCACGTGACTTCATGCACCATAACCCACTCTTTCCTTATCACTCCGCTTATACCCTTATAACCCCCGGCGCTAAGGTCTTAACCCTCCATAACTGCACGCATATGCAAAAGTGCTACCGCCGAGACCCTTTCCCCGTCACATCAAGCAATAAGCACGTGCTGTAATACCTAAACCATCTGATCATTTCCCATGGATCTAACGATGTTCGCAGCTCCTTCCCACGTAATCTGCACGCACGTTAGTCCGCGGGGAAGGCGGTTTCCCGCCGGACCTACCTGCCATGTGTCGCATTTTTGTTGGATTGCGCGGTTGCATACGGAAACTGCTCACCTCCAATAAGAATTGTGGGGAAAACGCTTTCCGCCATCCCGTATGGCCCTCGCTCATTAACGCTTGTGCAGTTCTCGCGCCTGTCAGTCGTTGGATCTGCTGCCCGCGATCCAACGGCCCTCGTTCATCCGCTCTCGTGTGCTCCCAATAGCCACTCCAATGCGATCTCCACTATCCGTTTACTTCATCCAACAGCCAATATTGCATCCCCGCCATGCCCATGCATCCGCTGCGTAGTCTTGGTGCCCGACCTTTAGCATTTTTTCGAAGGAAGAAGCAGGCAAGAACCCTGTGCCTTTACTCCTCAGCTACCTCATTCAAGAGACAGCACGGCTAGGGAAGGAAAGTACTGCCTCGAGCGGTTGAATTCATTTACCAGTTATGGAGTTTTGTTCCATATGGTACTCTGCCTGCTCAAGAAGGACAAAAAAGTACCAGAAAGGCAGATTTCTTCATTAAACTACACATTTTGCAACAGAGACCCATATCCAATTGTAAATGTGGTTGGTGGCCAGTTATGACCCCTCCACGCATAGCATAGCAGAGCAATTGTGTAAACAAACTCCATATATACCCACCCAAAAACAAAATGTAATGAGGGTTGATGGTTGATGAATGTTATTTTGATGTAAAACTCAACTTCTGGAGATTGTAACTACTATGATACATGCAGCTTCTGGTCTTCATTTTCAGCTAATGCAAGCTTCTTTTGGTTTTAATTGCTCACTCCACTTCTTCTTCTTTGTTCCAGGTGTTAGCTACCTATACCAATAGGTTTCATATTTCATGATTGATAAATAAAAGTTCCAAATATGCTCTGCTTTGGTGACTCAAAGATCCCATATTTCCATGAGAAGACAAGGTGTGTACATAAGCTTGATGTTGACTCAATTTTGGATGGATGGTCCAACAGCCTAATCTGGATCATGCCTTGTTTCAATTTTCTATAGTAGAATAGAGAAAGAAGTCTGTCCAAACTGTTTAATCTTGGCAGACCAGTAGTTAGGTAGAGAACTAAGGTTCCCAACTGCTTAATCTGGGACCTTGGAAGCAATAAGGGTAGCCTTAGATAGAAAGTCAAAAGAAAAAGCCAAAAGAAAAGAAAAGGCACATAAGGGTCTGCAAGTCTAAGTGCACCCTCCATGAAGAAACAAAAAATGCTAGGCAAGTAGATGGGTAGGCAGATGGGGTTGCAGAAATGTTATTACTTTCAAATGAGTTCTGCTGGTCTAGCATAAAGGAACATCAGTGGATAGAGAAGCTCCTCTTCTCCATCATGTTGCAGCAAAGCAAAGGAGCATGACTAACTCCCTTTTCTCCCCTTTCACATTCATTACTAACATCCCTTCATCAGTTGGGTTCATGAAAGAATTTAAGGTTTTATGGTGGTTCTTTTTTCTTTAAAAGCCACATTTCTTGTGTAAAATTCTTTTCATTTTGATCTACTCCCTAAGCTAAGTTCTTTTCATATAAACTTAGTGATATCAATCCTCATTCACCTCTTCCATTCATATTAACCCCTAACTTCTTATTATCTAAATCCCCTATGTTGCCCTTTCCCTATTATTATAAACATTATGGTGTATAAACCCCAAGCATTCTATAAATATCCCTTCCCCCCTGGCATTATAGCCATATGTTCACAGTCAGGGATTAAATTGACATCTGGTCAGTTTAAGAACCCAAACCCTACCCCTTTTCCCCCTTCAGAAGCTATCTAAACCATTAACCCTTTCATTTGCTAAAGAACCTTGTAAATAAACCCATTTTCACCCCTAACCCGCTCATTTGCAAAAATACATGAAAAACCCACATTTCGGCTTTATCCAAAGTTTGGCGCAAAAGCGCATTTGCATTAAAAAATACATTGAAAACCATACAAATCGCCGAAAGTCCTAAAGTCCCCGCCGGGCGCATCCTCCAAAGAAAAATATTATTTTATTCCCGCCCCCTTCCGTATTGACCTGGCACATTAACGATCCGTCGATCGTCGGATCTGGCCCTTTTCATCGGACGGCTCTCATACATTTCGGACCGGGCCCGACGTCCGAAAGTTACCTTCCGAAATTTGTCAGAGGGTGACGTCAGGCCTCTGCCACGCGTCACCCCCAAATCGTATCGGAGCACCCTCTGACAATTCCGCTTCCGTATAGAGAGCGGTGCGATATTATACCGCTTACCGTTTCCGGTTTCTGTGAACCCGCCTTGCCAACGTCACTACCACGTCATTACCACGTCACTGCTACATCACCGCCGCGTCAGCGCCCCCGTCCGCCACTGCTCTGACCTGCCCGCCACCTCATCATCCCCATGGACCACTCTCAATCCGCCACGTCCCTCGATGACGTCATGCTGACGTCATCCGACCTTGACCCCACCTGATGACGTCATCCAAAAAAAGCGCCAAATAACCCAAAAATCCATATTTTGGCCGAAAAATCGTGTTTTTCATTACTTTTGCAAAAAACGACTGTTGCACCTCTGCATGTATTTTACGACCAAACAAGCGTCAACCTGCTGAATTCGACCCGAGGACCGTTGGTGCGCCAATTCCACCTGCATTTGTGACTATTGCCGACAGTTTACCAAGTATTTATCCCAGTCATCCCCTCTGCGCCTGGTTTTATCCTGCATTCTCCAACAATAGCTTAAAGAGTAAGAAAACACTGTGTTTACCGGTAAATCCCCTGTGGCTAGCCTCCATTTTCAGTTGCAAAGTCGGAATTCGCCTGCAGAGCCTTGTTTACCCGAGTTTTCACAAAACATACAGTTAGTTCGCGCATTCGTGAACTGAGAACCCAAGCTGCACCAATTTACCGTGGAGTTTTTTAAGGCCAAGCATTTGCCCTATCAGTGCTCTGTGCAGTGTTTCAATTGCTTCCATTTCCATTTTATCCTCTGTTCCTCAGTAAATCACCTCTCTTTCCAAGAAATACTCCTTTGTGTTGCTCTGCATAGTAACACCAGTTCATACCAACACCCATGGATGCACCAGTAGCTCCTGTAGCCTTGAATATTGCTCCATTAAATGCCCCTCAGAGAGAATTGGAATGGCAACCATTAGCAGATCTGGATTATCAAATATCAGAAGAAATGCTAATGCACAGCAAGTACCACATCCACTTGTTAAACGAATTGAAGATTAAACATGAGACTGGAACAGATGTATTGGGCATTTGGGATTCTTTCCTCCCTATCTTCAAGCTCCCTCAGGTCAACCAGTTCCCTGACCTAATCCACCTATGTGCTGACTGCTACGACGCCACTCAGAGGGCTGTGATTGACCCCTCAGGCTCAGTTGTTTTCTATGTCACCCCTGAAGCCATCAGAGAGATGCTGCACTTCAAAACTGAGAAGAAATTAGTTCCTTTATCACTGATTGATCTGATAAAGCAAGGAGCTAAATTGACAGATGCTCAGGTCACCCAACTAAATCAATTGTACATTGGCTCTGACACCATGAAGTACCCTCCCATTTCTCATGTTTACCTCAACCAATTGGGCAGGGACCTTGTAGACATGATCAGTCCCATTCTGGGCTATAATTCAATTGAGTTTGTTGATGAAACTGTGCTGGTGATGATGCTCATGTTTTCCCCTGGCAAGTCTCCAATCTGCTATGACTATGCCACCTACATATCTGACAAAATACATGAGCAATTGATGAACTTGTCAAGAGAAAGGGTGTTCAGATACACCTCCTACATCTACCACTTAATTTTGTATTATCAACATGAGAAATTTCATTTTGCTATGAAGAGAGTGGATGCACAAGGCAATCCAAGGTCAGTGGTTTATTGGTCCTCTGCCTTCCACTGCAGATCTTGTTCTCCATATACTTATTGTGAGTTTATAGACCTCTTCATCCACCCAGCCATGTCTCTGCTTATGAGCTCACCTCCTCCTAGACTAACTGATGAGATGCAGAGGATTCTTCAACTGTCTAAAGTATACAGCATTGGGGATTGGTACTATTACCAAAACCACACAGTCATCAGAATATATGGGTGTGAGTTGCCCCCATACAGATTGCCCAAATATGTGCCCATGAGATTGTTTGCCCTTGAATACTTCAGGCAGTTTGGGAATGCTGATGTGCTACATTTTTCAGGCAAAGGCAAAAAAGCACAGCTCAAAGTAAGAAACCAATTAGGCCACTTCATTTACAACAAAAGGGAGGAAGGTTGGCAAGAAGCAGACAGAATGCTAGAATCCCTTGGCCTACAGACCAGTTTCCTTTGGAAACCTTATGACCCCAATCACTTCATAACTTTAAGAAGGGTCAAGTATAGGCTGGCTAGTTATGACCACGTAAGGTTGCCTCACATAGAAAAATATGCAAATCAAGTAAAGTGGAGGAGAGGCACCTTAGAGGAAGTTGTCACACAAGAAGAATTAAATCAAAGAGCAGTTAAAAATCTCCAAAAGATGGCTGACTTAGAGCTTTGTGCACAGGTATTTGCTCTTCCAGGCACTCAAGTGGGAGCAGCTGCCTCATCCTCCACAACACATCAGCAAGCAACCAAAGCTACTGATCAAACCTCTAGCAAAGGCAAAGAGAAAGAGATGGAGCCAGAGCAGCCACCTCATGAACAGGTACAGCAGCAGGAAGTGCAGCAACAGCCACAGGTACAACAGCAACAAGGGGGGCAGCAAGAAAAGGAACAGCCAGTGCAACAAGAGCAAACATCACAGGCCCCAAAATCCACCGGGCAGCAAGCTCAAGACACTCTGCCTCCTAGGCAGGAGACAACAGTGGAGGCCTCAGTCCTCCAAACCCCACAAAAAGAAGACATAAGCAGAAAGAGGGACAGAGAGACTCCCCTCACAACATCAACAACTCATGGGGAGAAAAGACATAGAATGAATCCCCTCTCAGAGGAAGAAATGCCTATAGGGCAATATTTGGGCATGGGCCCACCTAGTATGGAGGCATCTGCAAGTTCCTTCCAGCAGGAACAAGAGAGGATGATCGGAGGAGAAGTCAGCTCCTCAAGCCAGCAAAGAAGAGGTGAACTGGGCATCAAGCAGCAGTTCATTGATATAAAGAAGAGGAATGAGCCCATAAGAATACAGCTATATAATCATTTGTTGAAAATGGCTCCCACTAACCAGCAAAGACTAATGTCTGCACATGATGTCCAGGAGGGCAAGATGATCATGAGCCTTTTTACGCCAGCAGTGTTGCAGCCGCAGTCAGCTGCAGATTACATAAGGACCAACCTTGAGGTCCTTGCCAAGGACATCCACCCAATGGATAAAATCGAATTACATAAGCAAACGGGTGAGATGGTGTATGCCTCCTTGGCAGATAAGACATTGGAGAACTACAGGCTAGAAAATAGCCTAAATAATACAGCTGCCCAACTTGAGTTGGAGAGAGCATCCTCTCAAGCAAAGGACAACAGAATCAAAGCCTTAGAGGAGATAATCATAGAACTTGGGCATGATCCCAAGGACATCAAGGTTGTACAAGCATTATTGAAGTTAAGAGATGCAGATATGGCAGCACTGAGGAAAATGGTAAAAGTCCCAGCAACCATTCACCCACAAACTGGAGAAGTTGCCCAGCTGAGACATGACCAAGATGCAGCAGCTATGCTAGTGTCCCTATACAAACAGCTGATCCAAACACAGGAGAAATTGGGAGAATCAGAGGCTGCACAGGCTGCACTGCAGGCAGCATTACAACAAAAAGAAGGAGGACAAACATCTCAGCCTCCTCCAGAAATAATTAACCTAGAGGAACCTCCTCAGACTACTGCTCCTCCTACTGAACAGACAGCACCATCTACATCGGCAACTACACCAACAACAGAGCAGGCTCCGAGCCTGGATATGCAGAAGCTCAAGAATGAAATTCAGGCCTTAGAGGCCCAAATGGCAGAACTGAATGAGGCCAGGGAGAGTCTAGCTAAGCTCAATGAAAGATATGACAAATCCAAGCAGACTGTAGCAGAAAAAGGAAGGGAAATAAAGGCCCTTAAGGAGAAGATAAAGGAGCTGGAGAAGGAGCTCACACTTGACAAAGTGATAGCTGAGCTTAGGACAGTTTATGGGCCAACATTGGCCAATCAATCACTGATCAATGGCAATACATTAAGACCATTCATGAGCAGATAGAGCTCATAGGGAAAGCACATAGAGAAATCCAAAGAGCAAGGGCATCTCTAGGCAATATGCCTGAGGTTGCCAACAGAATGATTAATGTGCTTAATAAGAGAACAAGTGCTCAGCTGGCAACAATGGGAATTTCCAACAGGACTGAGACCATTTTGCTAATAAAAAGAGTCCTAACACTAAGAAGCCCGGTACAAACACTAGAAAGAAGAAGCCAGGATATGCAGACAGAGGTCAATAAATTCATGGACAAATTTGTAGCATTGCAGAACAGAGGTCTTCCTAGCTTACTGAACAGTGCAGGAAGACTACTTTCCCATGAAAATTATGCCAAAAGGGTCAACACATTTGCTAATAATTAGATTACAGAAAGACCCAGCACTTCAGAAGAATCAGGGCCAGCATCAGGGCAGAGTCTCTACAACAGGGTTGAGAACCTATTTTTCATCATGAATGAGATCAAACATTTGTTTGAAGTGCCTCCAAATTTCTATAAATACACAGAGGCAGATGAGACTTTAGAGGCAATCCTGAAACATCAATTGCCCACACAGGAGGTCTGGACCAAAATGATACAGTTAATACTGTAAACCAGAGCCTGTATTCAGGTTTTTCCATTTTAAATATATAAGTTATCATGCACAGGAAAATTTTGACAAAATCAGCATGCATGGAGAAGAATGGGCTGAGCCAACTCAGCAAAACTATTCGGCCACTAAAGCAACACTGACAGTCACAAGTGACAGGGCCGAAAAGATACAGGAGGACAGAGCCACAAAGACACATCATCCAGCATTTATAACAGAACATTCAACCGACTCAGTGGCCTCCAAAGGTCAAAAAGTCTTCTGACAGAATTGAAGAGGATTTATGTTGTATTCAAAGCTATAATAACTTCTTATCTGTTGTTCTGTACAAGTTGGTGAACATATTTATTTCTCAGATGACTCAACGCTTCAGATATTTTGTATGACCGTTTGTATATATTCCCCCTCGCATAAGTTTGCAGGGGTTGTTGTTGATTTCTCTTCTAGAGTTCTTATGCTGTAAATTTTCAGAGTATTAATACAAAAGCTGATGGAATTTCCAAATCTCTGTGTTATCTGAGGCATTGTGGTGTTTTGCTGAATGTTACAGGATTCCTGCGTACTTCATGGCACAATAAGTTTTCCTTAAAAACTCTTCGTTATGTGTTTTGTTTGTTATCCTTTCATAGCTCATTCATGTTTCTGTGTTTCATAGTTAATGGCAGAGAAAAAGAATAGTTCCAGGATTTATCCACAGAGTACCCTGAACTCAATCTATGCTGTTATAAATGTCTTTCTTCAGTTATAGTCATAAGGTGTAATTCTTAACTGCTACATCTCCAAACTATATCTTTCACAGTGATTGTTGTTTCAGGAATTCAAGTTTGCTCCTGTGCAATATATCTCTTTCTTACACCCCCAGCTTAGTGGAGAAATCTTAATTGCTTTTCACTGGTTAAACACACCTCATAATCACAATTTCAATTTTGTTTCATGATGTATTTAAATGGCCATGTAGTTTCAGCAGCTCAACTCAATATTTCAGAGAATCCTGTAGCCACAGACTCCATTGCCCAATGGACTAATACTGCCTGAAGACTTCCACCTTAGGTACAGAAGACATACCTCAACCAAAACATAAAACCAAACCCTGAACTCATAACTAGCCTAAAATCTTCACAAAACAGAGACAAACCTTAAAGAGAGAGCCCTCTCTGATTACAGTTTTGCTAGAAACTGTAATCCAAAGATTGGTTAGTGGTTACCCCGGCCGTATTCCCTTGGGAGTCAAAGGGAACAACCTGGGTGTTAACATAATTGGCGAATCAACTGGGGAGTTCCTCAGGATTTTCTAATTTCTGTATATTTCTTTAAGCTGCTTCAGTCAATTTTCATGCTAGCTTTAAGATATACGCAGTCACTCCAGAATTTTGTCTGGCCCTTGTAGACACAAAAATATTCCAAAAAAAAAACATACTCAAAAACAAGTTCAGAAGCTGGCTCCCAAGAAGAATCCGCGATATACAAGGTCAAATCCTGACCCCAATCCGCCTACTGTTTTTGAAAATCCTAATACAATCCCAAAAATCATTAGGAAGCAGCAAGGACAGGAAACTCTTGCTGATTTAAGTCCTGAGACAGCTTATCCAAACCCTGTTCCAACTCCAATCACGGTTCTATTTCGATCTACCCTTGATTCCCCCAGTTCACCATCCACATCTCAAAGCCCTCCTTTCACACCTCCATCCACTGCACATATTCCCTTGACCAACACTCTAGTTTCTACCGTTCCCACTACCCCTATTGTACCAGTCGTTCATGTCATCCCAGTTATCCCTGTCAACCCTATAAATCCTGCAAACATGGCTAATAGATATGCACCCCTGCAGTTGCCTGCTAATGTTGCAGCTCTACCTCAAGACTACCAATCCAAGATCTCATATTTTGACTCCACTGGCCCTTTCACAGCAATTCAGCATGCCAGAAGGATGCAAGACCATTTTGAGAATTATGAAATAGATGATGACAGTGTGAGAATGAGAATTTTTGTTCAAAGCCTGACAGGGGATGTAAGAACTTGGTTTAGATCACTGGCTGTAAATACCATCACAACTCCTGATGAGCTTTATCAATCCTTTACTAACGGATGGGAGAAAAAGAAAGATCCCCTGCACATACTTGGTGAATATGATACAATCAAACGGGGTCCTCAAGAGACCGTTTTGGAGTATTGTGCAAGATTCAACAACGTATATAACGCAATACCACAGAATTTAAGACCTCCTGATTTAGCCTTGTACAAATTTCCTGATGGTTTTGACCCTGATATGGCATATCAATTGAAGGAAAGAGCCCCTGAAACCCTTGAAGATGCCCAAAAGGTTGCTGTCACAGTAGAGGCTAACCTGATTGCCAAAAGAAACAGGGCAAGATTGGAAAAGAGAACCACCTTCAAAGAAGAACCCTCAGCCTTTGATCAAAAACTGGATGCAATACTTACTGGTATGAAGAGATTGGGTGATAGAGTAGAATCAGTTGAGAGAAAGTCATCATGGGAAGCACCACAAAATAACCCTATCAGGAATCCCAATTTTAGGAGAAATCAAAACCCAAACGCTGGCAAGGCCGGTTCTGATCCAGACATAAGACCTCCTTTCCAGGAAAACTATACTGAGGCATCCACTCCGAATGAGCAAACAGATGACACCCACATTAACCTGATGGGCCTGAATGATGAGCAGCAAGTTTTTCTGAGTCAAGAAGATCATAAGGATGATGACATTCAGCAATTCCAAACCAGGTCAGGTGAGTCATTTGACTTTAAACAAGGATATGACACAGTTGTTTATGAAGTTCATAAGCAATACAAGATAAGAAGCAGAACTATAAATATAACACAGCCTAAAAAAACAAAGGATAGCCAGCAGCCCAAAAGAGCCATAGTCACAGAGCCAAATGACACAACTAATTCAGTTACAAATAAAATAACCGTTCAAGAAGTCACTGAACCATTGCCTTCAAAACAACAGCCTAGGGCTACATCACCCTTGCACCCTAATCCAAGTAATACTCCTCAAGAGATGAGTAAGAAGGACAAGCCTCAAGATCAAGAAAAGAATCAAGAAGAAGACTTAGTGAACAAGGAAAAGGCTGTCACCCACAACACCAAGATCCCATCTGAAAGACCCTTTGACTTAGAAGCTGAAATCGGCAAATTGAAGGTAGCTATTCCTCTTTCAGAACTAGCCAAGCATGACATTTATAGACAACAAATCAAGAAGTCCCTTCAACTTACTCGTAATAAAGATAATGTCAATGTGTTGGATGACACCCCAGAATTGCTTTTCGGTCCAGAGGTTGATGGAAAGACAGCAGTTACAGGGATCTTACCTTTCTATGTCAGCTTGCATGTTCATGATAAGATACTACACAATGCAATGTTTGACTCAGGTGCCTCTCACAACTTAATGCCTAAATCAGTCATGGAAAGATTGAATCTAGATATTACAAGACCATATAAGGACCTATTCTCATTTGACTCCAGCCAAGTTAAGTGTTTAGGCTTAATAAAAGACTTATGTGTGTCCCTTGTTCAGTACCCAAATAAGACAATCCTGATGGATGTTGTAGTTGCTGATATCCCACCCAAGTATGGAATGTTGTTATCTAGATCATGGGGGGCTAAACTTCAAGGTTCCCTACAATTAGACATGTCGTATGCAACCATCTTAGTCTTTGGTCAACCCAAGAGGTTATATAGAGAGTCACTTATGAAATACATGGTCAGCAGTGAAGAGAAACCTCAAAACTTTCCCATATATGCTGTCCATTCTGATATAGATTCATATATTCTCTTCAATGATAATTTCGGTCTTACAAATGATGATGAAACCAAGACACTCAAACAAGATCAGGACATTAATGAACAAGCTGCTGCTCTAGAAATAAAGCTGATCCAATCAAGTGATGAGACTGTCCTAAAAGACAAACTAAATGAAAAACCAGAACTTCAACTCACAATCCCAGATCACAGAGAAGTTATTAAGTCTCCCCTAGAACAAGAGATCCTATGGTTCCTTGAATTTGATGGGTCAGTCAACAAATTAGGGGCAGGAGCTGGAGTTTGGATACATAATAAACAAAACAGTCATGCAGAAGGCCGAGCCTATAGGTTAAACTTCAGGTGCACCAACAATATGGCAGAATACGAAGCTCTCTTACTAGGCCTCAGACTAGTAAAATCCTTACAAGCCATAAAAGTTTCAATACTAGGAGATTCAGACCTAGTTGTCCAACAAGTAAAGGGTAATTTTGTCACCAATGACAAAAGGTTGAGATCTTATAGGTCTGCTGCTGCTGAACTACTAAAGTCCTTCACTGAATTTCAAATCGCCAAAATTCCTAGAACCCATAACCTGCATGCCCATAGTTTGGCCACATTTGCAAGCACCTGTAAACTACCCTTTGAACCTAGCCATTGCTTTACAGCTGAGATTAAACACAGACCTTCTGTCCCAAACAATGTTAAAGACTGGCAAGTGTTTGAAGATGATACACAAATAAATAATTTCTTGACCTTGCAACAAGAATTTGCAGGATTAAACATTGACACTGAGGGAGCAAGTCAATCACAAATACAGAGTGAACAGAACAACAAGCCAATATCACCCAAGACAGCTCACCAAATCCTACATCCAACAATTTTTAACAAACACAACATACAAGAAATTCAACAAACCAGTTATGAAGAAATAGTTGCTACAGAGGCTGAGATCATAGAGCTGAAAGACAATTTTCTTCCAACAGGCCTAACTCCATTGGAGGACATTTTTGACTCAAATGATATCCCTAGAAAACCAAAAATACAGCCCCTTAATGCTGCTATTGAGGAATGCAACATTGGAACTATTGAGAAGCCCAAAATAATAAAATTGTTTGCATCCTTACCTCCTGATAAAAAACCCAAATATATTGACCTCTTCAAAGAGTTTCAGGATGTCTTTGCATGGGGCTATGAGGATTTAAAATCCTATGACACCTCTGTTATCCAGCATACTATCCCTCTCAAGCCTAATCAAAAGCCATTCAAGCAGAAATTGAGAAGGATCAATCCCATGCTTCTCCCTTCAATCGAAAAAGAACTGCAAAAAATGTTTAAAGCTGGCATCATAGCACCCATCAGGTTTTCTGATTGGATCTCTAATTTGGTACCTACAAGAAAGAAAACTGGTGAGATAAGACTTTGTGTTGATCTTAGAAATCTAAACCAAGTGTTGTGGGGAAAAATGCCTATTTAGGACGATCCTATCCACCTAAGGTGTGATAGCGCCTTAGCAACAAACGAATGCAGCTATCATGATTCTTCCTTTATGAAATATGAAAGAGAGGAGATCAGCAGACTTACCGTTATCTTCCGGTTGTCCCTCGAACTAGATCCTCTTCTCTTTGTGTGTCCACAGCTACTTGCCTCCTTGCTTGATCAAGAGAACAGCTACTTGAATCCCGCGAGATCACAAGAGAACAGCTACCTGTGACAAGAGGACAGCTACTTGCAACAAGAGAAGAACACAATACAAAGGCAAATATACATATTCATAAATGATTCGGGATTAGAAGTAAACCAAATATACTAATGCAATTACACAAAATACACCAGCATATAGGAAAGAATCAAGATAGCTTTATTGAAAGTAACAGTGTTCAGGAAGAGATACAACCCATAGGGCTCCAACCCAGCATCTCCTTCCCAGCAGAATGGACTTCCTTCTTCAGCTCCTTTCAAAGCATAACACACCCAATATTTCTAGCCACAAACCAACAGCAATTCTTTGCAAATACCAAATTCCCGCCTCTTTAGACCTCATGAGAGAGATCTATATATAGGAGTTTTGGAGGGAGGATGAGTCAGCTTGAGGCTGGTATGAAACTGACTAGTGTCCTCTCCCACTTCAGTTCTTGAGTCCACTTGGAGGTTCTTGCTTCCACTTGGAGATTTGGAACCTCTTACTCATCACCAGTCGAATTCCCTGACCCAAGTGTCATTTTGGAAGCTTCCTGGGCATTGACACCTTGAGAAATGAGCCTGCCACTTGTCCAGTTACGTTCAGCGCAGGTAGCCAGTGTTGGAGTTGACATTCAGCGCAGGTAGCCAGTGTAGCAGTTGACATTCAGCGCAGATGCTCAGTGGAGCAGTTGACATGATCCTGAATTGACTTGTTTTTGAGTGGTTTCAGGTGGAGAACTTCTGTGAATTGCTGTGGTTTGCTAGCCGTGTTCCTCTAGGGGTAGGAACAACATGTTTAGGGACTTTGGATCCCTTGATTATGGACATTTCATGCTCAATGCTTGTAAGGCACAAAAATGTCTATAACAGTTGCCCCCTAAAGTATGAGGCTATTTATCGGGTGAAATGCTTTATCCAGGAGGGTCCGAAGTTCATCCATTTGCTGGGAGGAGACCTGTAATAATATACAATACAATACATTATGATTCATGCTGCTTTCATGATCTAGCTGAGGCGGGCATTCCCATGCTCAGCTTTATAAATACATTTTGGTACATAGAACAGACGATTGTCTGATGGTAGACTGATAGTTCTGGCGAAACTATCATCCTTTGAGAAGGATGATCATCTGCTGCAATGATGTACATGTCAAATGTCTTTATTTTTCTGAATATATATCGCAGCCCGGATGGATGAAACTAGATTCGGGGTCTTCAAACTCGTTCGATCTTCACTCTAAGTACAATTCGATCCATGTGATAATTGCGCTGAAGTCGAACATGGAAAGACATCGCTTGATTACCGGTCAATGATGTAAACCGTTAACAAGCGCGAGAGGAATCACCGATAATGATAATGACCCTCAAGGTACTGCAGTACAATTCACGTGGTGTGAATAAAGGACTTGGCGTCGAACACCACGCAAAATCTTCTAGTCGAAGGTCATTGATGTATACCTGTCGCCGGAAGTGAGAAACTTGCCATTGAGGCATGCAAGCTTCAAAGTACTGAAGGGGTTGTTCCTAGATCAACTTCTTGGATAATGAGCTGATGTCGACAAGAAGCGATCCGTCAAAGGAGGGCCTTAATGAATCCCACATCAGTGACACGGAACAGAGCTAATGATTTTAGTGGAGGTGAAAACAATCTGTGACATATGATTCAGGGTGGCGGTCATGAATGGATGAAGGATAATGTATGGCAGTGGATGGGACCTGGTTGACTCTTTCTGAATGACTTCTCTTGAACATATGGCGACACTGATGCGATGGATTGGTAGCATTACCCCAAGTATGAATGGTATGGCGAGACCATGGTGATGTGACCGGTGAATGAATCAACCCAACCCGATTGTGGTACGGAGGAAAAGTGTCATGTTCAAGAGCGACCTGCTACCATCAAAGTTTTCTTGATTTTTTCCCAATTTTTCCCCAGTCATTGCTGACCAGTACCTCTTTATTTTTGTCAAGCTTGAGGAGGATAACATATGCTTGTTCTATAACTTGCCCTTCGGGCAAGCCTATCGCTATGTTTTAACGAGCCTAGCGATAGTGAAACTCGTTCTCGTCTAAAGACAAGTTTGTCGCTATTTAGTGATTTTAACGAGTCTAACGACAAGGATAACTCGGTCCTTTTCATTTTTAGAGAGTTTGAAAAGGTACATAAAGTTAACTCCAAAATTCCTTTTTCGTCATCTAATCCCTTAAGTCCGAAAAAGTATAAAACAATAAAGAAGGGATGAGTTTCGACAGTTTTAACGAGCCGAACAAAACAAGCGCTCGATCTTTTTGTGTAATAATCCCTCAGGTCCAAAAAAGATTAAAATCTAGAGGAGGGATAGCTCTTTCGGTCGCTTTATCGAGCTGGAAGGCCAAAACTCGGCAATCTTTTCATATTTTACGAGTCAGTTGAAAAGAGCTTAAAGAAGACTCGTCTTTTGAGGAACGAGTGATAAACAAGGTTAGCAGCTGATTCCAGGTACAGGTTGGAATTTTCCAATCACGGCAGTGTCACGAGGATGGCTAGGTGAAATCACTCTTCGCAGCTGTTCCTCAAAATAGGTAAACAATCATATGGAGGTGAACGATCGGCCAAATGAGAAGTGGAGGTGACGGTGCAAACACGACCAAGGCTTTTATGGCAGATGAGGTTACATACACAATGGTTATTTACCGGGATGGGTTCATTTTTTAATGAGCTTGAATGCGCCAAAACACTGCTCAAACTTATGTTTATTTTTTAACGAGCATGAACTATGTGCTAAAACTGCTCGGATCTTGCGTTTATTTTTTAACGAGCATGAACTTTATGCTAAAACTGCTCGTTGATAAGTTTGCATGCCCCCAGCATAATAACGCAAATCGAGGTGCATGCCCCCCCAAGCTTCATTGCATTCAACTCGGTGGTTGGAATGAAGGTTTACCTTTGAGACTCGGAAAGGGTATTTGTTTCATTTTTTAATGAGGTTGACACAGTAAAAGAACTATCCTCATGACTCCTTGTTTCATTTTTTAACGAGGTTGACACGAGATAAGAACCGTCCTCGGAGCCCACTGTATTTACAGTATTTCTATTAGGGCGATGATCCACGCTGACAAAATGTTTAGGAATCTTCCGAATCCATTAGATATAGAAGATTTCATATTGTAGGTTTCCACTGTGGCCACTTCCGTCAGATTACTTGCAGGCGGTAGGGCAAAAGTACCCATTAAGGCAGGGTCTTTTAGGAGACCTACTCCAATATTTTGAAGCGAATGATTGCTTCCATGGATCATTGGAATGCTTCCCGTAACTTGTGAACTGTCGGGGAGGAAAGTTTGTTGGTCGACGACTGTAATTCCTCCTTGAAAGGGAAATGCAATCTTCCTGAAGTAGGTCGACACAACTGCGGCCATGGAATATATCCAGGGCCTTCCCAGTAGGATGTTGTAATCGAGGTTTCCATTGATTACTTCAACATCAATTCCTATTGTTTTTCCCCCTAGTTCAACTTGCAAGTTACTTAAAATCCCGTATGGAGTGTATGATCGTCCATCAAATGCTTTTAACGTCGTTGACGACCTCGACAAGGGTGGTGAGCCTAAATTCTTCCAGCAACTCATCGACATAATACACGTAGATGCCCCCTCATCAATAATTGTTCGACGAACAGTTTTGTTGAGGGCTTTCACTTGAATAAGGAAAGCTAGTTGAGCTGGTAACTGAGGGTCATATCCTTTATGATCAAAGGCCACAAGATTGGAATCCATTGGGTCAATTCCACCTATTGCTGATAATAAAGCTTGCTCTTGGGAGAAGCAATTTTGCGGTACCTCAAGTGTCGACATAACGGACGGCGATCGGGCCAGGTCCTCTATCTGTGCTATTTTCGCACAAGGATTAAATGTCGATTTGTGTACTGCTCCCTTTTGCGACTTTATCATTGGCTCAGGGACGATGGGTGGCACAACTTCGGTCAAAGTTGTTGTCGAAATACTAGGTTGTTCATTAGCCTTGTTGTTCGACAGCTTTGGATTCCTGTAATCCTTATTCCTCGTCAAAGCATCATTTTGCTGCTTTGATACAGACAACATAAGCACTTGGGATCGGGAAGCATTTTGATTAGCAACCAGTTCAGTCCTCGGGCTTGGAAACGGATCAGTCAACACAGCTGAGGTTTTCGAACTCTTAAAGAATCTTTTAAGCTCAGCTTTGTATGGACAATCTGCTGTCCAATGATCCTCATCGCATATATGACACCCCGTAGGGGGTTTCCTTTTTCTCCCTTTCTTTTTCTTCTTGCCCCCTGGTTGCTTCAGTCGTTTTCCCTTGTCGTCCGACACGGCACTTACTTCCGAGGCAAGAAGTTCCTCATTTTCATTTTGACCGGAAATCTTACGGGCCTTTTTAGATATAGCCTTTGTCGATTTCATGTATGTTGCGCCAATCACGCCATCGCCGGCACGAGAGTCACTATTTGATTTAGGAGGAGGAGGAATTGAAAATTCCGGTCTAGGGGCGTCAGGTATTTTATCATAGAGCGTGCCGGACTGAGTATATACTAAGTCTAGATATTGTGCACGAGCAATAACTTGCTCCTCCGTTACGACTCCCCCCTTGGCCACATCTTCCGTTATGGTAGGAAGTAACGACTTTATAAACCATTCAGCTAACAGCTGATCTGGAATGTAAGTCTTTACTATCCTGCGATGACGACGCCACTCATGTATATGATCGGATATATGTGTGGCCGTCGTCTGCTTGAAGTTGGTTAAGATTTCCGTTCCAGTTTCATACCTTATCGGTAATTGAAAATGGGTTAAGAAAGTCGTGGCTAGGGAGCTAAAATTGTCGAAAGAGGCTCTAGGTAATTCAATATACCATTTAGCCGCTGGACCTGTCAATGTCCTCTGAAAAAGGCGAAGCCTTATCGAATCATCGTTCAGGGTGTTCGACGAGCACCACAGATGAAAAGTCATCACGTGATTCGACGGGTCTTCACCTGGATTTCCATTGAATTTAGGAATGTCCGATGGAAGTTTATGCGGAATCGCTGGCCACCAAGGGGCATAAGCAATTGGATCATTCGTCAGCCGGTTTAGATCTGGTAATTCTAGAGTTGCTACAAAGGGCAACTGTTGATTCAGGTTAGGCGGAGCATACCCAGGATAAGATGGAATCGCCTGAGCATTGGGTCTTTGCATACCAGCATAATGTATTTGATGCTGGCAACTTTGACAAGTTTGATGGGCATAACCGTTATTATACGGTTGCCCATTACTTACAAAGACTTGTTGCTCGGGTCCTTGATATGATTGCTGGAATTGCGGTTGTTGGGTTTGAACCAGCTCCGGTTGTTGGACCATTTGCTGTTGTCCAATACTGGATGATTGACCAAGATGAGGAGTCATAGTACTTGTTTGAGCCTGAGTCGCTCCAGATAAGGAGGCACTAACCGGAGGTTGTGATTGAGTTGTCGAGACAAGAGGCTGTTGTATGGCAACCTGAGAAACTTGGGGTTGACATACAACAGGTAGCGCTTGTACTTGCGACACAATTAACATACCAGGTATAGTGGCGACATTCGACACAGGGTGGACTGGTTGCATTGAATATGCAACCCTTGGTTGCTGAGGCAGTATTGGTACCCATCCGCTGGATGTAATTCCAGTTTGACCTGAACTTTGTTGTAAACTCCCATATGGTTGTTCTCCAGGGGGGAACAATGAAAAGGCATACTGCCCTCCATATGGTGGCAATCCAGTGCTTAAAGGGTAGATTGGCCTTTGAAGACACATTGGATCAAGTTGTTGAGTTTCAACATTAGAAATACCAGATGATAATCCGGATGAAGAAATAGGAACTAACCATGTCGTCGAAACAGTCTCGGATTGGACTCCAGCTTGTTGTTGACAATTTGCCGGGACAGATGGTATACCAGCGAACATCGTTGGAGTAGCAGCAGGAGGCTCTGCCGCTGCTGTGTTGGATGACACGGTCCTGGATGTCGATGGTTGTTCATACATATTTAGTCTATCCAAAAGATTCCCTAGCGATTCTACAAGAACTTTGTGATGAAGGTAGACTAACTTCGAAGATCAACGCAAGAATAAAGGGTGATTGTTCCGTTTAAAATAAATTGTTAACGACGCTTTAGACACAACTTGCTTTTTCAGTTTTAAAGAGTCGAGAAAAAGCTAAAGATGACTCTAGTCTCCTTCGATGTTTTAACGAGCCCGAAGTGACAAATGCTCGGATGGACTTTTTCTGTTATAGAGTCTGAAAAAGGCCAAAAGAAACTACTCTGGAGATCTAGGCAGAGGGTGTGCCAAACCTTTCGCAAAACCACAGAATACGTTTTACGGTACGGGTGGTCGATCTTCATGAATGTTGTGTTCACTGCGTTGCGATCAGTAGGGCGGCCGACACGGCTTCCTAAGGATAAAGGATATATGCCTATAGGGGTCTCCCAATATATACGTGACGGTACGTGGGAGCACAAGTCCGTATTAGTGCAATCGTCCCTCAGGAGGAATCACCCACCTTCTTAGAGATCGACAGTCACTACGTTTAACGACGCCGGAACACGTCTCTACCTAGACCTCTACAATGAGCGTTATGTTGCAAAGCGTTGTTAGGTTCATTCAATATATTTTAAGTTGATCTTTTTAAAGTTTGTCTTTCAGGATCACCACGAGATGTATTGGTACAAATTCCTAAATGCAGTCTAAGATGATAAGCAAGCTTTATAATCTTTCAACTTTGAAAATCCTAGCTACTAAGGGAAAAGAGAGCGACTATCTTTTCTCAAAGAGCAATCAGCACACTCTAATGCACTCTTCCTAAATCCAACATGCAAACTTATCAAAATGCAAATGCACAATGCAGGTGTTTGTTTTCACTTTCTTAGTATAAATGCCTACAAAGAAAGCTTTTTGCACAACTTCGAATTTGCTTTTAAATGACTGAAAATAAACAAGTTTACTTTTTCCCAAATCAGCAAGGGTAGAAGAGATTACATTCACTTTGTGATTTTTCGAAAGAAATACTTGTTTCGACACTTAAAAATGACAAATTCAAACCAATAAACAAAAGAAAATGATAATCAAACTGCAAACAGCCAATGAACTCTCTCCTAAGATCGCGATCAATCACTCAATCAGATCTGAATCAAGGCTACAGGATGACTATTTCGCTCATGCAAAGGAAAACTATAAATGACGCCACAAACACATAAAAACACTTACAGTCTTTTTGTACAAAAATGGGGCGGAATTCAGGCAAAGAAAAGGTTTATCAGGCTAGTACCTATGCTGGTTAAAGGCTGCAAAAACAGAGATCAAAACAGGGCAACAAAGGACAAAGAACCCCAGCTGCACAAGGCCACACTGGTTCAGCGCAGGTACAACACTGTCAGTTTGACATTCAGCGCAGGTAGCCCCTTCGGGACCTGCGATGAAATGCAGACTGCCTTCACAGTGCCTGCAATGAAGAGAGAAACTCTCGTTTCTCTTGGTTTCTGGGTCACAAAATGCTCAAAAATCAACTGTTTCAGGCCAAATCAGAAACACAAGCAAGGTATAAACAGAGGGATGCTTTGATAGGGTACTAAAGACTATCACAAGGATCAATCAAATCATTTGTGGATCTAGTTTAAATCATAGACAAGTCTAACATACTGGATCAAAGCAGCAACTTTTTACTTTGCAGTTCAAAGTTGTTGTCAAGTCTATGAAGTAAACAAATGACGGAAACACAAATGAAATGAATAAACAAGTTCTTCCCCAGTGGAGTCGCCAATTTGTTGTGGGGAAAAATGCCTATTTAGGACGATCCTATCCACCTAAGGTGTGATAGCGCCTTAGCAACAAACGAATGCAGCTATCATGATTTCTTCCTTTATGAAATATGAAAGAGAGGAGATCGGCAGACTTACCGTTATCTTCCGGTTGTCCCTCGAACTAGATCCTCTTCTCTTTGTGTGTCCACAACTACTTTCCTCCTCGCTTGATCAAGAGAACAACTACTTGAATCCCGCGAGATCACAAGAGAACAGCTACCTGTGACAAGAGGACAGCTACTTGCAACAAGAGAAGAACACAATACAAAGGTAAATATACATATTCATAAATGATTCAGGATTAGAAGTAAATCAAATATACTAATGCAATTACACAAAATACACCAGCATATAGGAAAGAATCAAGATAGCTTTATTGAAAGTAACAGTGTTCAGGAAGAGATACAACCCATAGGGCTCCAACCCAGCATCTCCTTCCCAGCAGAATGGACTTCCTTCTTCAGCTCCTTTCAAAGCATAACACACCCAATATTTCTAGCCACAAACCAACAACAATTCTTTGCAAATACCAAATTCCCGCCTCTTTAGACCTCATGAGAGAGATCTATATATAGGAGTTTTGGAGAGAGGATGAGTCAGCTTGAGGCTGGTATGAAACTGACTAGTGTCCTCTCCCACTTCAGTTCTTGAGTCCACTTGGAGGTTCTTGCTTCCACTTGGAGATTTGGAACCTCTTACTCATCACCAGTCGAATTCCCTGACCCAAGTGTCATTTTGGAAGCTTCCTGGGCATTGACACCTTGAGAAATGAACCTGCCACTTGTCCAGTTACGTTCAGCGCAGGTAGCCAGTGTTGGAGTTGACATTCAGCGCAGGTAGCCAGTGTAGCAGTTGACATTCAGCGCAGATGCTCAGTGGAGCAGTTGACATGATCCTGAATTGACTTGTTTTTGAGTGGTTTCAGGTGGAGAACTTCTGTGAATTGCTGTGGTTTTCTAGCCTTGTTCCTCTAGGGGTAGGAACAACATGTTTAGGGACTTTGGATCCCTTGATTATGGACATTTCATGCTCAATGCTTGTAAGGCACAAAAATGTCTATAACACCAAGTGTCCCTCAAAGACAACTATCCCTTACCTAAGATGGATCACATTCTCCAAAGAGTGGTAGGAGCCTCAAGGATCTCATTTTTTGATGGATTCTCAGGCTTCAATCAAATCCTAGTGCACCCTGATGATCAAGACAAAACTGCATTCACAACCCCATGGGGAACTTTCAAATATGTAAAAATGCCTTTTGGATTGAAAAATGCAGGGGCAACATTTCAAAGAGTGATGGATATTGCTTTTGCCAAGGAGATTCATGACTTTCTTGTCATTTATTTGGATGACCTCACACCTTTCTCAAAATCTGACCAAGAACACTTGAAGCATTTAAGGCAGATCTTCTTAACATGTAGGAAATATGGAATTTCCTTGAATCCCAAGAAGTCTCTATTTGGTTTGGAAGAAGGTAAGCTCTTAGGGCATATCATTTCAAAGAATGGCATAAGAATTGACCCAGACAAGATACAAGCTATCTTACAAATGCCCCACCCAAGAAACATCAAAGAATTGCAAGCTTTCTTAGGGAAGATCAATTTCTTAAGAAGGTTTATCCCAAACTTAGCAGAACTGATCAGATTATTGAACAACATGCTAAAGAAAGATTCAAAAGTGAAATGGACAGTAGAAGCAAATCAAGCCTTTGAAGGTATAAAATTGGCCCTTACCCAAACCCCAGTCTTAACAAATCCTCAATTTGATAGAGAATTTATCATTTTCTCTTTTGCCTCCCAGCATACTTTTGCTGTTGTTTTATTACAGAAATATGACCAAGGAAATGAGAAACCCATTGCTTTCTTTAATAGAGCTCTTAGAGATGCACCTCTGAAATATCAGATCATGGACAAGCAAGCTTATGCTTTGGTCAAGGCCATTAAAGACTTCAGGATTTACATCCTTTATTCCCATGTTATAGCTTATGTGCCAATTCCCATTGTGAAAGACATACTCACTCAAGAAAACTTAGAGGGCAGAAGAGGAAAATGGATTGCCAACATTTTGGAATTTGATATAGAAATAAAACCTACAAAACTAATAAAAGGGAAAGGTTTGGCCAAATTAATGACAGAAGCAAACTTCCAAGCCTTAGACATAAACCAGCTGGACAATGAACCGAAGCTGGCGACTCCAAAGATCAATGTAGCCTTTGAACAATCCCCTTGGTATTCTGATATCTGTTATGTGTTACAAAACCTGTGTGCTCCCCCAGGATTGTCCAGAATTAAATGTAGGTTCCTAAAAATGAAAGCTTCAAGATTTTGTGTTATGGATGGCAATTTGCTTTGGAAAAACCATGAGGGTATATTGTTAAACTGCCTGATTGAGAATGAGACTAACAATGTCACCAAAGAATTTCATGCAGGTGACTGTGGTGGACACTTGTATTGGAAGTCCACTGTGGATAAGATACTGAGGCCTAGTTACTATTGGCCCACTGTTTTCTCTGATGTCAAGAAATTTACCACCTCATGTCATAAATGTCAAGTGTTTGAGGGAAAGAGAAAGTTACTGCCACTTCCTTTGAGGCCTATTGCAACAGAGAGACCTTTTCAACAATGGGGCTTGGATTTCATTGGGGAAATTCACCCCTCATCTTCAGGCCAACATAGATGGATTCTAACAGCTACAGACTACTTTACTAAATGGATTGAAGCTGTTCCATGCAGACAAGAAAAATGATTCCACTATCATTCAGTTCCTTGAGACCAATATTCTTTCTAGATTTGGCTGTCCTGATAAGATAATAACAGACAATGCTGCTGCCTTCAGATCTAAGAAGATGGTGAATTTCTGCCACAAATTTCACATTACCTTGGGCCATTCTACGGCATACTATCCCCAAGGAAATGGCCTAGAAGAATCATCAAATAAAAGCCTTGTAAACATCATAAAGAAAGTGTTGGAAGAAAATAAGAAGAATTGGCATAAGAAGCTTGTCAATGCCCTATGGGCAGATAGACTAACAACAAAGAGATCAATTGGGGTCAGCCCATATGAATTAGTCTATGGATTAGAAACCAAATTTCCTTCATCACTAGGGATCCCTGTCATGAAACTTCTTCAAGAAAGCCAGGCAGAACCAAATGATGTGCAAAGAAGGGTAAATCAAATTATATGTTTGCAGCAAACTAGAGACCAAGTCTATCACAGACTTCAAGTTTTACAAGAAAAGTTAAAGAAAGCCTTTGACAGAAGGACTAAGGCTGAAGATTTCAACATAGGTGATAAAGTCCTCAAGTGGGATTCAAGAAGGGAAGATAAAGGAAAACATGGAAAATTTGATTCCCTTTGGAGAGGACCATTTGTTGTTCAAGCAGTGCAAGGAAACAATACTTATTTCCTTAAAAGTCTTGATGAAGTTGATTTGGATGAAGGTCCTTTAAATGGCAGGATGTTGAAGCACTATTTTGACTACTATCCATAACTGCAGCCTAAGTTTCCCTTGTACATATTCAGGTGTATATATTACTTTCTGTTAACATGTAAATATGCAGTTTCTCAAGTTTTATTAGTTATCAGCAAAAGGCAAATAAGTTCAGAGATTTACCAAGAGGGGAAGAGCATAATTTTGAGATTTCAAAAGGAAGTACTCCAAGTTTGGTAAGAGAACTCATGGACCAAGGCATTCTGACCTGCTGTTCTTGGTCTTTCAAATGGAAAAACCATCCCCATGTGGAGCCAATGTTAGCTACCTATACCAATAGGTTTCATATTTCATGATTGATAAATAAAAGTTCCAAATATGCTCTGCTTTGGTGACTCAAAGATCCCATATTTCCATGAGAAGACAAGGTGTGTACATAAGCTTGATGTTGACTCAATTTTGGATGGATGGTCCAACAGCCTAATCTGGATCACGCCTTGTTTCAATTTTCTGTTGTAGAATAGAGAAAGAAGTTTGTCCAAACTGTTTAATCTTGGCAGACCAGTAGTTAGGTAGAGAACCAAGGTTCCCAACTGCTTAATCTGGGACCTTGGAAGCAATAAGGGTAGCCTTAGATAGAAAGTCAAAAGAAAAAGCCAAAAGAAAAGAAAAGGCACATAAGGGTCTGCAAGTCTAAGTGCACCCCCCATGAAGAAACAAAAAATTCTAGGCAAGTAGATGGGTAGGCAGATGGGGTTGCAGAAATGTTATTACTTTCAAATGAGTTCTGCTGGTCTAGCATAAAGGAACATCAGTGGATAGAGAAGCTCCTCTTCTCCATCATGCTGCAGCAAAGCAAAGGAGCATGACTAACTCCCTTTTCTCCCCTTTCACATTCATTACTAACATCCCTTCATCAGTTGGGTTCATGAAAGAATTTAAGGTTTTATGGTGGTTCTTGTTTCTTTAAAAGCCACATTTCTTGTGTAAAATTCTTTTCATTTTGATCTACTCCCTAAGCTAAGTTCTTTTCATATAAACTTAGTGATATCAATCCTCATTCACCTCTTCCATTCATATTAACCCCTAACTTCTTATTATCTAAATCCCCTATGTTACCCTTTCCCTATTATTATAAACACTATGGTGTATAAACCCCAAGCATTCTATAAATATCCCTTCCCCCCTGGCATTATAGCCATATGTTCACAGTCAGGGATTAAATTGACATCTGGTCAGTTTAAGAACCCAAACCCTACCCCTTTTCCCCCTTCAGAAGTTATCTAAACCATTAACCCCTTCATTTGCTAAAGAACCTTGTAAATAAACCCATTTTCACCCCTAACCCGCTCATTTGCAAAAATACATGAAAAACCCACATTTCGGCTTTATCCAAAGTTTGGCGCAAAAGCGCATTTGCATTAAAAAATACATTGAAAACCATACAAATCGCCGAAAGTCCTAAAGTCCCCGCCGGGCGCATCCTCCAAAGAAAAATATTATTTTATTCCTGCCCCCTTCCGTATTGACCTGGCACATTAACGATCCGTCGATCGTCGGATCTGGCCCTTTTCATCGGACGGCTCTCATACATTTCGGACCGTGCCCGACGTCCGAAAGTTACCTTCCGAAATTTGTCAGAGGGTGACGTCAGGCCTATGCCACGCGTCACCCCCAAATCGTATCGGAGCGCCCTCTAACAATTCCGCTTCCGTATAGAGAGCGGTGTGATATTATACCGCTTACCGTTTCCGGTTTCTGTGAACCCGCCTTGCCAACGTCACTACCACGTCATTACCGCGTCACTGCTACATCACCGCCGCGTCAGCGGCCCCGTCTGCCACTGCTCTGACCTGCCCGCCACCTCATCATCCCCGTGGACCACTCTCAAGCCGCCACGTCCCTCGATGACGTCATGCTGACGTCATCCGACCTTGACCCCACCTGATGACGTCATCCAAAAAAAGCGCCAAATAACCCAAAAATCCATATTTTGGCCGAAAAATCGTGTTTTTCATTACTTTTGCAAAAAACGACTATTGCACCTCTGCGTGTATTTTACGACCAAACAAGCGTCAACCTGCTGAATTCGACCCGAGGACCGTTGGTGCGCCAATTCCACCTGCATTTGTGACTATTGCCGGCAGTTTACCAGGTATTTATCCCAGTCATCCCCTCTGCGCCTGGTTTTATCCTGCATTCTCCAACAATAGCTTAAAGAGTAAGAAAACACTGTGTTTACCTGTAAATCCCCTGTGGCTAGCCTCCATTTTCAGTTGTAAAGTCGGAATTTGCCTGCAGAGCCTTGTTTACCCGAGTTTTCACAAAACATACAGTTAGTTCGCGCATTCGTGAACTGAGAACCCAAGCTGCACCAATTTACCGTGAAGAGAGTTTTTTAAGGCCAAGCATTTGCCCTATCAGTGCTCTATGCAGTGTTTCAATTGCTGCCATTGCCATTTTATCCTCTGTTCCTCAGTAAATCACCTCTCTTTCCAAGAAATACTCCTTTGTGTTGCTCTGCATAGTAACACCAGTTCATACCAACACAATCCTAAAGTAACCATGGATGCACCAGTAGCTCTTGTAGCCTTGAATATTGCTCCATTAAATGCCCCTCAGAGAGAATTGGAATGGCAACCATTAGCAGACCTGGATTATCAAATATCAGAAGAAATGCTAATGCACAGCAAGTACCACATCCACTTGTTAAACGAATTGAAGATTAAACATGAGACTGGAACAGATGTATTGGGCATTTGGGATTCTTTCCTCCCTATCTTCAAGCTCCCTCAGGTCAACCAGTTCCCTGACCTAATCCACCTATGTGTTGACTGCTACGAACGCCACTCAGAGGGCTGTGATTGACCCCTCAGGCTCAGTTGTTTTCTATGTCACCCCTGAAGCCATCAGAGAGATGCTGCACTTCAAAACTGAGAAGAAATTAGTTCCTTTATCACTGATTGATCTGATAAAGCAAGGAGCTAAATTGACAGATGCTCAGGTCACCCAACTAAATCAATTGTACATTGGCTCTGACACCGTGAAGTACCCTCCCATTTCTCATGTTTACCTCAACCAATTGGGCAGGGACCTTGTAGACATGATCAGTCCCATTCTGGGCTATAATTCAATTGAGTTTGTTGATGAAACTGTGCTGGTGATGATGCTCATGTTTTCCCCTGGCAAGTCTCCAATCTGCTATGACTATGCCACCTACATATCTGACAAAATACATGAGCAATTGATGAACTTGTCAAGAGAAAGGGTGTTCAGATACACCTCCTACATCTACCACTTAATTTTGTATTATCAACATGAGAAATTTCATTTTGCTATGAAGAGAGTGGATGCACAAGGCAATCCAAGGTCAGTGGTTTATTGGTCCTCTGCCTTCCACTGCAGATCTTGTTCTCCATATACTTATTGTGAGTTTATAGACCTCTTCATCCACCCAGCCATGTCTCTGCTTATGAGCTCACCTCCTCCTAGACTAACTGATGAGATGCAGAGGATTCTTCAGCTGTCTAAAGTATACAGCATTGGGGATTGGTACTATTACCAAAACCACACAGTCATCAGAATATATGGGTGTGAGTTGCCCCCATACAGATTGCCCAAATATGTGCCCGTGAGATTGTTTGCCCTTGAATACTTCAGGCAGTTTGGGAATGCTGATGTGCTACATTTTTCAGGCAAAGGCAAGAAAGCACAGCTCAAAGTAAGAAACCAATTAGGCCACTTCATTTACAACAAAAGGGAGGAAGGTTGGTAAGAAGCAGACAGAATGCTAGAATCCCTTGGCCTACAGACCAGTTTCCTTTAGAAACCTTATGACCCCAATCACTTCATAACTTTAAGAAGGTTCAAGTATAGGCTGGCCAGTTATGACCACGTAAGGTTGCCTCACATAGAAAAATATGCAAATCAAGTAGAGTGGAGGAGAGGCACCTTAGAGGAAGCTGTCACACAAGAAGAATTAAATCAAAGAGCAGTTAAAAATCTCCAAAAGATGGCTGACTTAGAGCTTTGTGCACAGGTATTTGCTCTTCCAGGCACTCAAGTGGGAGCAGCTGCCTCATCCTCCATAGCACATCAGCAAGCAGCCAAAGCTACTGATCAAACCTCTAGCAAAGGCAAAGAGAAAGATATGGAGCCAGAGTAGCCACCTCATGAACAGGTACAGCAACAGGAAGTGCAGCAACAGCCACAGGTACAACAGCAACAAGGGGGGCAGCAAGAAAAGGAACAGCCAGTGCAACAAGAGCAAACATCACAGGCCCCAAAATCCACCAGGCAGCAAGCTTAGGACACTCTGCCTCCTAGGCAGGAGACAACAGTGGAGGCCTCAGTCCTCCAAACCCCACAAAAAGAAGACATAAGCAGAAAGAGGGACAGAGAGACTCCCCTCACAACATCAACAACTCATGGGGAGAAAAGACATAGAATGAATCCCCTCTCAGAGGAAGAAATGCCTATAGGGCAATCTTTGGGCATGGGCCCACCTAGTATGGAGGCATCTACAAGTTCCTTCCAGCAAGAACAAGAGAGGATGATCAGAGGAGAAGTCAGCTCCTCAAGCCAGCAAAGAGGAGGTGAACTGGGCATCAAGCAGCAGTTCATTGATATAAAGAAGAGGAATGAGCCCATAAGAATACAGCTATATAATCATTTGTTGAAAATGGCTCCCACTAACCAGCAAAGACTAATGTCTGCATATGATGTCCAGGAGGGCAAGATGATCATGAGCCATTTTATGCCAGCAGTGTTGCAGCCGCAGTCAGCTGCAGATTACATAAGGACCAACCTTGAGGTCCTTGCCAAGGACATCCACCCAATGGATAAAATCGAATTACATAAGCAAACGGGTGAGATGGTGTATGCCTCCTTGGCAGATAAGACATTGGAGAACTACAGGCTAGAAAATAGCCTAAATAATACAGCTGCCCAACTTGAGTTGGAGAGAGCATCCTCTCAAGCAAAGGACAACAGAATCAAAGCCTTAGAGGAGATAATCATAGAACTTGGGCATGATCCAAAGGACATCAAGGCTGTACAAGCATTATTGAAGTTAAGAGATGCAGATATGGCAGCACTGAGGAAAATGGTAAAATTCCCAGCAACCATTCACCCACAAACTGGAGAAGTTGCCCAGCTGAGACATGACCAAGATGCAGAAGCTATGCTAGTGTCCCTATACAAACAGCTGATCCAAACACAGGAGAAATTGGGAGAATCAGAGGCTGCACAAGCTGCACTGTAGGCAGCATTACAACAAAAAGAAGGAGGACAAACATCTCAGCCTCCTCCAGAAATAATTAACCTGGAGGAACCTCCTCAGACTATTGCTCCTCCTACTGAACAGACAGCACCATCTACATCGGCAACTGCACCAACAACAGAGCAGGCTCCGAGCCTGGATATGCAAAAGCTCAAGAATGAAATTCAGGCCTTAGAGGCCCAAATGGCAGAACTGAATGAGGCCAGGGAGAGTCTAGCTAAGCTCAATGAAAGATATGACAAATCCAAGCAGACTGTAGCAGAAAAAGGAAGGGAAATAAAGGCCCTTAAGGAGAAGATAAAGGAGCTGGAGAAGGAGCTCACACTTGACAAAGTGATAGCTGAGCTTAGGACAGTTTTATGGGCCAACATTGGCCAATCAATCACTGATCAATGGCAATACATTGAGACCATTCATGAGCAGATAGAGCTCATAGGGAAAGCACATAGAGAAATCCAAAGAGCAAGGGCATCTCTAGGCAATATGCCTGAGGTTGCCAACAGAATGATTAATGTGCTTAATAACAGAACAAGTGCTCAGCTGGCAACAATGGGAATTTCCAACAGGACTGAGACCATTTTGCTAATAAAAAGAGTCCTAACACTAAGAAGCCTGGTACAAACACTAGAAAGAAGAAGCCAGGATATGCAGACAGAGGTCAATAAGTTCATGGACAAATTTGTAGCATTGCAGAACAGAGGTCTTCCTAGCTTACTGAACAGCGCAGGAAGACTACTTTCCCATGAAAATTATGCCAAAAGGGTCAACACATTTGCTAACAATCAGATTACAGAAAGACCCAGCACTTAAGAAGAATCAGGGCCAGCATCAGGGCAGAGTCTCTACAACAGGGTTGAGAACCTATTTTTCATCATGAATGAGATCAAACATTTGTTTGAAGTGCCTCCAAATTTCTATAAATACACAGAGGCATATGAGACTCTAGAGGCAATCCTGAAACATCAATTTCCCACACAGGAGGTCTGGACCAAAATGATACAGTTAATACTGTAAACCAGAGCCTGTATTCAAGTTTTTCCATTTTAAATATATAAGTTATCATGCACAGGAAAATTTTGACAAAATCAGCATGCATGGAGAAGAATGGGCTGAGCCAACTCAGCAAAACTATTCGGCCACTAAAGCAGCACTGACAGTCACAGGTGACAGGGCCGAAAAGATACAGGAGGACAGAGCCACAAAGACACGTCATCCAACATTTATAACAGAACATTCAACCGACTCAGTGGCCTCCAAAGGTCAAAAAGTCTTCTGACAGAATTGAAGAGGATTTATGTTGTATTCAAAGCTGTAATAACTTCTTATCTGTTGTTCTGTACAAGTTGGTGAACATATTTATTTCTCAGATGACTCAACGCTTCAGATATTTTGTATGACCGTTTGTATATATTCCCCCTCGCATAAGTTTGCAGGGGTTGTTGTTGATTTCTCTTCTAGATTTCTTATGCTGTAAATTTTCAGAGTATTAATACAAAAGCTGATGGAATTTAAAAAATCTATGTGTTATCTGAGGCATTGTGGTGTTTTGCTGAATGTTACAGGATTCCTGCGTACTTCATGGCACAATAAGTTTTCCTTGAAAACTCTTCGTTATGTGTTTTGTTTGTTATCCTTTCATAGCTCATTCATGTTTCTGTGTTTCATAGTTAATGGCAGAGAAAAAGAATAGTTCCAGGATTTATCCACAGAGTACCCTGAACTCAATCTATGTTGTTATAAATGTCTTTCTTCAGTTATAGTCATAAGGTGTAATTCTTAACTGCTGCATCTCCAAACTATATCTTTCACAGTTATTGTTGTTTCAGGAATTCAAGTTTGCTCCTGTGCAATATATCTCTTTCTTACACCCCCAGCTTAGTGGAGAAATCTTAATTGCTTTTCACTGGTTAAACACACCTCATAATCACAATTTCAATTTTGTTTCATGATGTATTTAAATGGCCCTGTAGTTTCAGCAGCTCAACTCAATATTTCAGACAAACCTGTAGCCACAGACTCCATTGCCCAATGGACTAATACTGCCTGAAGACTTCCACCTTAGGTACAGAAGACATCCCTCAACCAAAACATAAAACCAAACCCTGAACTCATAACTAGCCTAAAATCTTCACAAAACAGAGACAAACCTTAAAGAGAGAGCCCTCTCTGATTACAGTTTGGCTAGAAACTGTAATCCAAAGATTGGTTAGTGGTTACCCCGGCCGTATTCCCTTGGGAGTCAAAGGGCACAACCTGGGTGTTAACACCAGGCTGTGCTTGTTATGCATTTTTCATGTGCTCTTGATGTTTAGCATTATAGGGGCTGTCATCCCACCTCTGTGTTAGAATCTAGTATGTATCATTGAATTTGTGTGCAGGTTTCTGTTATTTTAATGCTAGAGAGCTGTCATCCTGTCTGTGCATTAGGAAATAGATTTGTAGACCTCCTTACTGGTTGCAGCTGGCCATCACAGGGTGTTATAGACATTTTTGTGCCTTACAACATTGAGCATGAAATGTCCATAATCTAAGGGATCCAAAGTCCCTAAACATGTTGTTCCTACCCCTAGAGGAACAAGGCTAACAAACCACAGCAATTCACAGAAGTTCTCCACCTGAAACTGCTAAAAAACAAGTCAATTCAGGATCATGTCAACTGCTCCATTGACCATCTGCGCTGAATGTCAGTGGCTCCACTGTCTACCTGCGTTGAATGTCAACTCCAACACTAGCTACCTACGCTGAGCGAGTTTGGACAAGTGGCAGACTCATTCCTCAAGGTGTCAATGCTCAGGAAGCTTCCAAAATGACACTTGCCTCAGGGAATTCGACTGGTGATGAGTAAGAGGTTCCAAATCTCCAAGTGGAAGCAAGAACCTCCAAGTGGACTCAAGAACTGAGAGAGGGAGAGGACACTAGTCAGATCTCAAGCTGACTCATCCTCTCTCCAAAATAACTATATATAGATCTCTCCTCCATGAGATCTAGGGGCTGGAATTTTGTTATTGCAAAGAATTGTTGTTGGTTTGAGACTGGAATCATTGGGTGCTTAATGCTTTGAAGGGGCTGAAGATAGGAATTCCAATCGCTGGGAAGGGGATGCTGGATTGGAGCCCTCTGGGTTGTATCTCTTCCTGAACCTTGTTATTCATCAATAAAGCTATCTTGGTTTCTCCTATATGCTGATGTATTTTGATGTATGAATGTATTAGTGTATTTGATTTATTTCTAATCCTAAATCAGTTATGAATGTGAATATCTGTCTTTGTGTAGTGTTCTTCTCTTGTCTCAAGTAGCTGTTCTCTTGTCGCAAGTAGCTGTTCTCTTGTGATCTTGCAGGAAGTTGTAGCTGGATAAGCAAGAAGGCAAGTAGCTGTGAACACCCAAAGAGAAGAGAGATTGGATCGAGGGACAAACGGAAGACACCGGTAAGTCTATTGATCTCTCTTCTTTCACATTTCATAAAGGAAGAAACCAGTGTAGCTGTACTCGTTTGTTGCTAAGGCACTGTCACACCTTAGGTGGATAGGATCGTCCTGCATAGGCATTTTTCCCCACAACAAATTGGCGACTCCACTGGGGACATTTGTTTTAGTCATTTTATTTGTGTTTACATCATTGTTTGCTTCATAGACTCAACAGCAACAATCGAACTGCTTCTGCAAAGTAGACTGTTGCTGCCTTGATCCTTCACTGGATTTAGTCTATGATCTGAACAATGGACTCACAAATGATTTGATGATCCTTTGTGATAGTCTTTAGTACCCTCTCAAAGCATCCCTTTGATTATACCTTGCTTGTGTTTCTGATTTGGCCTGAAACTGTTGATTTTTGAGCAATTTGTGACCCAGAACCCAAGAGAAACGAGAGTTTCTCCTTCAGCGCAGACACTGTGAAGGCAGTCTGCATTTCAACGCAGGTCCCGTGAAGGCTACCTGCGCTGAATGTCAAACCCACAGTGTTGAGGTTGCGCTGAACCAGTTTGGCCTTGTGCAGTTGGGGTTCTCTGCTCTCTGTTGCCCTGTTTTGATCTCTGTTTTGCAGCCTTTAACCAGCATAGGTACCAGTCAGATAACTCCTTTTCTTTGCTTAGATTCCGCCTCCTTTTGTACAAAAAGACTGTGAGTGTTTTTATGTGTTTGTGGCGTCATTTACAGTTTTCCTTTGCATGAGTAAAGTAGTCATCCTGTAGCCTTTGATTCAGATCTGATTGATTGTGGTCTTAGAAGAGAGTTCATTGGCTGTTTGCATATTGATTATACATTTACTTTTGCTTATTGGTTTGAATTTGTCTCTTTTAAGTGTCAAAACAAGTCTTTATTTCGAAAATCGTTAAGTGTTGTAATCTCTTCTATCTTCTATGATTTCGAAAAAGTGAACTTGTTTGTATTGATCATTTAAAAGCAAATTCAAAGTTGTACAAAAAGCTTTCTTTGTAGGCATCAATACTAAGAAAGCGGAAAACAAACCCCTGCATTGTGCAATTTGCATTTGATAGTTTGCATGTTGGATTTAGGAAAAGTGCATTAGAGTGTGTTGATTGCTCTTTGAGAAAAGATGGTGTCTTTCTTTTCCCTCAGTAGCTAGGATTTTCAAAGTTGAAAAGATAATAAAGCTTGCTTATCATCTTAGACTGCATTTAGGAATTGTATCATACATCTCGTGGTGAACCTTGAAAGGCAAACTTTAAAAAGATCAACCTAAAATAAACTGAATGAACTTAACAACGCTTTGTAACATAATGCACAACATAGAGGTCTAGGCTAGAGACGTGTTTCGGCGTCGTTAAGCCTAGTGACTGTCGATCTCGTGGAAGGTGGGTGATTCCTCCTGAGGGACGATAGTGCTAGTACGGATTGTGCTCCCACGTACCGTCGCGTATATATTGGGAAACCCCTATAGGCATATATCCTTTATCCTTAGGAAGCCATGTCGGCCGCCCTACTGATCGCAATGCAGTGAACACAACATTCACGAAGATCGACCGCCCGTACCCTAAAAAGTATTCTGCGGTTTTGCGAAAAGTTTGGCACACCCTCTGCCTAGAACTCCAGAGAAGTTTCTTTTGGCCTTTTTCAGACTCTATAACAGAAAAAGTCCATCTGAGCATTTGTCACTTCGGGCTCGTTAAAACATCGAAGGAGACTAGAGTCATCTTTTGCTTTTTCTCGACTCTTTAAAAGTGAAAAAGCAAGTTGTGTCTAAAGCGTCTAATAAAATTCATTCAATTCGGAAACACCAATTTCCCTTTTTGTATTTTAGTTGATTGAGTAATCCGCAATCGTGGAAGAAAGTCAATTGAAACCTCGTCGTTCGCGGAGGCTTACGAGTCAACCGTCTTTGTCTCTGGAATCGAAAACAGTACGGACAAAGCGAACTCGTTTAACCGGTTCAAAATCTCCTATCAAAGTTAGAACAAGTGTTCTGACAACATCTGAGATTCCGATTACTCCAAACATTTCTGGAAACCCTGCCTCTATAGAAGAAGTTCAACAGCCACATAGGGACAGTAATACTGATCCTAGTCTAGGGGCAAATACTTGCGTTACTGAACCAGTTCCATCTGTAACCGGTTTAGAGAGTCTTGCTCCCCAAACAACTGTCGCTGTCGATTCAACCCCTTCTTCGGCACCAGAAATATTTTACGGACCTGACGGTCTTCCTCTTCCACCGGGTTTGATTGCGATAGAGGAAATTGTAGAGGATCCGCAAGCAAGTACTCCAACCCATTTTGGAGTCGGGGTCACTCTATTTCCTTCATCAGAAGTTAATCCACCACAAGTGGAAGTTCCTGTAGAATCGCTAAGCAATCTATTGGATAGACTCAAAATGTCTGAACAACCGTCAACATCTAGGACTGTGTCAAACGACACAGCGACAGCAGAAGCCCCTGCCGTCACTCCAACAATGTTTGTCGGCATACCATCTGTCCCGACTAGCTCACAACCGCTAGAAGGAGTCCACCAAGGGACTATTTCGACAGTGTAGTTTGTTCCAGTTTGTTCATCCGGAATAATATCCGGCAACTCTTATGTTGAGACTCGCCAGATTGATCCATTTGGAGGTCAATTTGGGCAATCCAGTCCCCAAGGACAAACAATCCCCTTGAGTTCCGGATTGCTACCGTATGGGGGGCAGTATGCCTTTTCATTACCCCCTCCGGGTGGGTATCCATACGGGAGTTCACAACAGTATTCAGGTTATACTGGAATTACATCAAGTGGTTAGGTACCTATGCTACCTCAACAACCAAGGGTTGTATATTCTATGCAACAGTGTGTACCTATGTCGAACATCCTGACCACACCGGCTATTGTGACAGTGTCGCAGGTTCAAGCGATGCCTGTTGTATGTCAACCTCAGATTTCTCAGGTTGTAATGCAACAGCCCCTTGACCCTGGATCACAACCACAATCGCCAACTGGTGGGGCGACACAGGTCCAGACGGGAACAATTACCCCACACCTTGGTCCAGCAGTTAGTGTAGCACAACAGAACATGGCTTCTCAACCGTGGCTGGTGCAATACCAACAACCACAATTCCAACAAGTGTACCAAGGTTCTGAGCAGCAGATCTTTGCGAACAGTGGACAACCGTATATTCAAAACGGTCAAAACCAACCACTTTACAGTGGTCAAGTCCACCAACCGTATCAGTCATACCAACATCAATTACATTATGCTGGTATGCAAAGGCCCACTGCTCAGGCGATCCCATCGTACCCTGGGTATGCTTCACCTAACTAGAATCAACAATTACCATTCGTGGCAACTTTAGAGTTACCCGATTTACACCGGTTAACCAACGATCCGATTGCTTACGCCCCTTGGTGGCCAGCGATTCCTCACAAACTTCCATCTGACATTCCTAAATTCAATGGAAATCCAGGTGAAGACCCATCGAATCACGTGATGACTTTTCATCTATGGTGTTCATCAAACACCCTAAATGATGATTCGATAAGGCTTCGCCTTTTCCATAGGACGTTAACGGGTCCAGCGGCAAAATGGTATATTGAATTACCTAGAGCCTCGTTCGACAATTTTAGCTCCCTAGCCACGACTTTCTTAACCCATTTTCAATTACCGATAAGGTATGAAACGGGAACCGAAATATTAACCAACTTCAAGCAGACAACTGCCACTCATATATCTGATCATATACATGAGTGGCGTCGTCGTCGTAGGATGGTGAAAACATACGTTCCCGATCAGCTGTTAGCTGAATGGTTTATAAAGTCTTTACTTCCTGCTATAACGGAAGATGTGGCAAAGGGGGGAGTCGTAACAGAGGAGAAATTTATTGCTCGTGCACAATATCTAGACTTAGTTTATACTCAGTCTGGCACGCTCTACGACAAAATACCTGACACCCCTAGACCAGAATTTTCAATTCCTCCTCCTCCTAAATCAAATAGTGACTCTCATGCCGGCGATGGCGTGATTGGCACGGCAAACGCGAAATCGACAAAGGCTTCGTCTAAGAAAGCCCGTAAGAATTCGGATCAAAATGCAAAAGATGAAATTCTTGCTTCGGAAGTAAATGCTGTATCAGTAGATAAAGGCAAAGAAACCAATCAACCAGGAAGCAAGAAGAAACAAAACAAAGGGAAGAAGAAGAAACAGGGTGAGTCATCTCCTGGAAAAACCTCTTCAAACCCTCCTGGGAAAGGGAAACCAAATTATCCATCTCAAATATGTGATGAGGAGGATCACCGGACAGGAAATTGTCCATATAAAGCTGAGCTTAGAAGATTCTTCAAAAGTTCGCAAACCTCAGTTGTGTTAACTGATCCCTTTCCCAATCCAGGTCAAAATCTGGTTGATAGTGGAAATGCTTCCCCGTTGCAAGTACTTATGTTGTCGGTTTCAAAACAGCAGAATGATGCTTTGATTTCGACAAGGAACAAAGATTACGGGAATCCGCAGCTGTCGAACGACAAAGGTAAAGATCAACCAAGTAGTTCGACAACAACTTCGACAGAAGTTGTACCACCCATAATTCCTGAATTAACAATAAAACCGCCAAAGGGAGTAGTACACAAGTCGACATTTAATCCTCGCGCCAGAGCAGCGCAGCATTATAACATAGTGGAAGATTTGGCCCAATCGCCATCCGCTATGTCGACTCTTGAAGTACTACAAAATTGCCCATCCCAAAGGCAGGCTTTGTTATCGGCTATTGGTGGGGTTGATCCTAAGGATTCCAATCTTGTATCCTTTGATCACAAAGGATACGATCCTCAGTTACCAGCTCAACTAGCTTTCCTTATTCAAGTGAAAGCCCTCAACAAAACTGTTCACCGAACAATTATTGATGAGGGAGCATCTACATGTATTATGTCGATGAGTTGCTGGAAAACTTTAGGATCTCCAACCTTGTCGCGATCTTCGACGACATTAAAAGCTTTCGACGGAAGGACTTATACCCCGTACGGTATCCTTAATAACTTGAAGGTTGAACTGGGAGGAAAAACAGTAGAAATAGATGTTGAAGTCATCGATGGGAATCTTGACTATAACATCCTACTGGGAAGACCATGGATATATGCCATGGCAGCTGTTGTGTCGACTTATTTTAGGAAGATCGCATTCCCATTTGAAGGAGGGATTACGATCGTCGACCAACAAAACTTCCTCCCTAATGGTTCACAAGTTACAGGAAGCATTCCCATGATCCATGGAAGCAACCATTCACTTCAAGACATCGGAGTAGGCCTACTGAAAGACCCCACATTAATGGGAACTTTCGCACTTCCACCTCCATTCTATATAGGGGAAGTAGCATTCGTAAGAACCTACAACATGATATCTTCCACGAAGATCTCAGAAAACGGTGTCGAAATGGATCATGCAATGGTTTTGCCCCTAAGCCCTATAGAAATATTGTAGCAATCAATATTTCGAGCATGGGAGGCAAACCCAAATCAACACTCATCAAGCGTTTGGGTAGATAGGTCTAGAGAATATGGTACCCCGTTAGATCCTTGGTCTAAAGTACATGGGACTGACGAAGGAATTCTACAATCAATGTTGATTGAAGGGGCACCATGGAATGATTGCCACCATCGTTCCCTTCTTCCGGAATATGAAGAATATACTCAACATGACCTTTATCACCCTTCAGTTTTTGAATTCCTATCAAATACTGTAAAATACGGTGAATTCCGAGCGAAACTTATCCAATATTGAAGAGACTATAGCCATAAATATCTCGACTAAAACAAATGTTGTAGAGAATATTTATGTCGGCAAAGGTTGTTCCCCTTCAGAACTGGAAATATATAACGCTCTTTTTCGCGAATTCAGAGATGTCTTTGCTTGGTCATATGATGAAATGCCAGGCATTGACTCGAGTATCGTTGAACATGAAATTAAAATGTATCCTGATGTCAAACCAGTAAGACAACGGCTTCGGCAGGTGCACCCCAAGAAAGCCGCTGCCATTAAGGCAGAAGTTGAAAAGCTTCTCCATGCTGGTTTCATCTACCCGGTTCCTCTAACCGATTGGGTATCGAATATTGTCCCTGTTATGAAAAAACAAGGGACGATTAGAGTGTGTGTCGACTATAGGGATGTAAACCAAGCTTGTCCAAAGGACAACTACCCTACACCCTTCATCGACCAGATAATTGATGAATGCGCCGGATGTGAAATCTTTTCATTTATGGATGGATTTTCCGGGTATAATCAAATAAATATCCGCCCACAGGACCAGTCAAAGACTGCATTTATTTGTCCATGGGGCACATTCGCTTATCGAAAATTACCCTTTGTTTTAAAAAACGCAGTGGCGACGTTTCAAAGGGCAATGAATTATGCCTTCCATGACATCAAGAACATCGTTCAACCATATCTCGACGACCTTCCAGCTCATTCGCGAAAGCGGACTGATCATCCGCAGCATTTAAGAGCGATATTTCTACGTTGCCGACACTACAAGATAAGACTCAATCCGCACAAATGTGTGTTTTGTGTTGGTTCTGGTTGTTTACTTGGCTTTGTAGTCTCTAAGGATGGGATTCGTCTCGATCCTTGCAAGGTTCAGGCAATCATTAATTTGCCTCCACCTTCCAATTTGCTTCAGATTCAGAAACTCCAAGGGAAAGAAAACTTTCTGAGGAGGTTCATTCCAAATTACGCAAAACTTGCTAAAGGTTATACTCGTCTTTTGAAAAAGGATGTACCTTTTGTTTGGGATCAGGTGGCGCAAGCTTCCTTTGATGCTCTGAAAGATTCTCTAGTAAAAGCATCATTAATGTATGCCCCAGACTATCAAAGAGATTTTAACCTGTATCTGGCTGCAGCGGATACGACCATTGCGATGGTTTTAGTTCAAGAAGTCGATGGAATTGAACATCCTATATATTATTTAAGTAAAAACTTAAATGATACAGAAAGTAAATATTCTTATGTTGAAAAACTAGCGCTTGCAGCTGTTCAAGCGATTCAAAGGTTTCGACATTATGTCCTCTTTCGGAAAACTACCATTTTATCAGATTGCAACCCCATGACTTATATACTGTCGCGACAGTTGTTGGGGGGCAAATATTCAAAATGGATAGCGATCCTTCAAGAGTTTGATCTGGAATTTATAAAATCCAAATCAAAGAAAGCCTTAGTTTTCGCAGAATTATTGTGCGATCTCCCATCGTCGTCCAACGATGAAACCTCCGAAGAATCAATCGTGGACGAGAATTTGTTTCTGATATCTACAAGCAATGAGTGGTATGGAGATATCATAATTTATCTCCAAACCCAAAAGTTCAGGCCTAACACATCTCACTCTGAACAGAAACGTATACGATACCAAGCTAAAGACTACATGATCGTCGGTGATACGCTTTACCGTCGTGGTATCGTTACGGTCCTGAGGAGGTGCCTTACCCATGAGGTGGCCGAAAAAGCCCTGAATGAGTGTCATTCAGGCGCGTGTGGGGGGCATCAATCTGGATATGCAACAGCACAGAAAATCTTACGAGCAGGATACTTCTGGCCAACCATGTTCAAAGATTGCATAACCGCAGTTAGAAGTTGCCATGCTTGTCAAATTTTCGATAGCAAAACCAGAAGACCACCCGCACCTTTACAGCCAATAGTTGCTGTTGGGCCCTCCGCCAAATGGGGCATCGATTTCATGCAATGTAACCCCACCTCGACCGGGGGGCATGGGTATATTATAGTCGCTGTTGACTATTTTACCAAATGGGCCGAGGCGATGCCTACATTGGATAACACTGGTGAAACAGCTGCCCTTTTCTTTTTCAATCATGTAGTCGCCAGGTTCGGCATACCACAGGCTATAGTGACAGATCATGGATCGCATTTTCGCAATCACATGATGGTTGAATTAGCTGCCAAGCTAGGGCTATCTCACGACAGCTCTACCCCGTATTATCCGCAAGCCAACGGACAAGTTGAAGCAATCAACAAAGTCCTGAAGCGTATGTTGCAAAGGATGATCGGGGTTCATAAAAGAAGGTGGCACCTAATCCTGTACTCAGCCTTGTGGGCTTACCGAACATCGGTAAAGAATGCGACTGGGTTCACACCTTTTCAACTGGTGTATGGCCTGGAGGCAGTCTTACCAGTCCAGTGTGAAATTTCGTCTCTTAAACTCGCAATTGATCTCCTCCCCGGAACTTCAGAAGAAGAGGCACGTTTCTTGGAATTAATCCAATTGGATGAAACCCGTCGTGACGCCGCTTTGGCTAACGAAGCCCATAAGAAACGAGTCAAGGCGCAGTTCGACAAAAATGTCAAACCCCGTGTCTTCTCAGAATGTGACTTGGTCTTGCTGTATGACCAAGAATCCGATAAATTGGGAGCAGGTAAATTTAATTCCTTATGGATGGGCCCCTATATTGTTAAACGAGTGTTAGCAAAAGGAGCCTACGAGTTAATGGATTATGACGGAATTCCACTGGCGCAGCCCCGTAATGGGTTGTACCTCAAGCGTTACTATGCTTAAATAGTAACCTGTATGCTTTTGGTATATTTTGTTTTCGCTAAAGTGTTTGTTTTGGTCGAGTGATCCACCCTTTTTCATTTATTGCAGATGTCAAACCTTCTGGAGACATGTGTTGGATATGCCGACGGAGCGAGTCGTAGTTCGCGGAACCTATCCTCCGCAGCCTGGGCCATTTTTGATCCAAGCGGCGAGTTAGTAAGTTTCAGAGGTGTGTGTATTGGGCAATCAACGAATAACATCGCTGAGTATAGCGCGTTGATAGAACTACTCTCTGATGCCATCACCCGTGGTATACGCCGACTAATCGTCAGGCTAGACTCACAGCTCGTAATACTACAACTCAATGGTATATATTCCGTTCGCAATCCAGCTATTTATCGCATGTTCCTAAGGGTTAAGATTTTGGAAAGACAATTTGATTCAATTCAATACCAACATATTTCCAGAAACTTAAACACATTAACCGACTCATTAGCAAACTATGTGTTAGATAGACATTTGCGACATTTATAAAAAGAGACACATCATCAATGATTGTACATATGGATCATATAACTCAACCAGAATAAAACTCGAAAATCAAAATATATATAAGTTGTTTATCGTTCATACATAATGTTCTGTAACCAAGACAAAATCGGTCATATGACCCAAAAACTCAAAAATGCTAGGGGGCACCCTAGCCTAGTGATGCTCATGATAGCACGTCACGGCCTGTGCAATCATGCGCAAGAGACGAGTCCATCGTCTAGGCACGCCAGTAGTATGCCGCTGCAACTGTAAAGGTAACTCATCAATCCTCACATCGGGAATGCCAAGAGTAAGGCTCTCAACCTGCTCCTGCACAGCTGTAAGGGTCTCGGCTACATCAAGATCGTGGAGAATAACTCTCCCAGCAGTCTCCCCTGACGGGGCAGCAACTGGCGCTCTCAGGCGAACTGCTGGACGAACAGGACCAACATCTGCATGCACACATGAGTTTGATTAAAGTCTTGATAGAATAAAGCACAAGGACATTATAAATAAGAGCTATAAACAGTAATATGGTCGAAGATTTTACCAATAGCGCCCCACTGTTCGCCATCCGGTAACACCAAATCCGGATCACCTCGGAAATCCATGCCGACATATGGGTACTCGGAATAGACCATCTCCTGGCACTCGAACCACCTGAAGAAGGTATCAGTGAAAGTAATCTGAGATTGACCAACATGCCTAGACATGTGGTCAACCCATCTTTGCATGCGTGGCTCAGTAGGAGAAGGTAGGTCGAGTGCAATATACTGAGGCTGCATCAGTGGTATTTTCTCCATGGCAAAGGCAGTCAAAATAGAACCAAATCCAAAGTTCTTCAGCTTCCCGTCCTTTACCTTGGTCAATTGACTTTTCATCTGAACAAGTACTGCATCACACCAGTTGAATACTTTCGGTTGGAGACACTCCAAGGCGTGCTGTACATAAGACCTGTTGGCAACATGAAGAGATGCGCTACCGGCCATCCTACCAATAGTATACAGAATGGACCGGAGAGACCTGTCAGTAATCTCACGGATAACAACCTTTCCGTCTCTGCTCGGCTGGGAACCTTCCCTGCAATACTGGCGGACATAATCTCTCACGGAGTCATTCCCCCGGGCCGAACCTGACAAAGAAATGGGGGCACCCCGCCTTGACAACCCAGTCAAGAAGTAAATGTCCACTATGGTCAAGGGGATGGATTTTCCCCTAATCTGGAATACTTGGTTAATAGGATCCCAAGCATCAAGCATATACTGCAGTAAAGAGATCTGTGCTCTCATACTAGAGATACGGAAGAACTTCAGCAGGCCACAGTTCCGCAGCGCATTCACCGTGACAGGGTCATGGAGGGCAATCATGTCCTCCTCTTCATGTTCTCGTTCTCGCCATGTAAGGGACATTTTGCTCAAAGATCCCTGCAAAACAAACAAGAGAAAGAGTAAGTTCCTGGATTTGATGAGAAACTGGCAAAATTTCATCAAAAAACTGTGCAAGAAGACCAGTTTTTGTGTCCAACGCAGGTAACCAGTGTCCCACCTGCGTTGAAGGTCAAACTGCCTTAAGGCAGATTGACATTCAACGCAGGTTTCGAATGGACCACCTGCGTTGATGGCAGGGCGCCCTGACAAAACCCCAGGTGCTCAGAAAGACAAGGAAACAGGCACAGAATGGAAAAATGAAACCATGAAAAGAAAGAGCTAGGGTTTAGCTCCTACCTGGTCCAGACGGCGCCGAGAATCGTCCACAGAATCTCCCGAAATCAGCTGGTGAAAATCAAGGGGGAAGAGGCACCTCCAAAGCTCCAACAAACCAAGTTCAAATGAAATGGTAAAATGAGAGGTAAAAACACTTTTTAATTGCTTTTTACGTAGTTCAAAGCGAAATATTAGGGTTTTAATCTCATTTTCAAGCAAATGTTATTCATTTCTAACTAAGTTTGATGCAGCAATTGAGAATGCAGTACTATCCTTGAAAAGAGAAAAGCTAGTTATGGTAAAAAATCAAAATTTGACTATATAATCGAGCAGTTTTAGCACAAAGTTCATGCTCGTTAAAAAATAAACGCAAGATCCAAGCAGTTTTAACGCGGACTTCATGCTCATTAAAAAATAAACATAAGCAATGAGCAAGAGTTTCCTCCAGCGTTTAAGCTCATTTTAAAATAAAAAATGAACCTACCCGGTAAATAACCACCGTGAATGTAATATCATCAGCCATTAAAGCCTTGGTCGTGTTTGCACCGTCACCTCCACTTTTCATTTGGCCGATCGTTCACCTCCATATGATTGTTTACCCATTTTGAGGAACAGTTGTGAAGAGTGATTTCACCTAGCCATCCTTGTGACACTGCCGTGATTGGAAAATTCCAACCTGTACCTGGAATCTGCTGCTATCCCTGTCTATCACTCGTTCCTCAAAATACGAGTCTTCTTTAAGCTCTTTTCAACTGACTCGTAAAATATGAAAAGATTGCCGAGTTTTGGCCTTCCATCTCGTTAAAGCAACCGGAAGAGCTATCCCTCCTCTAGATTTTAATCTTTTTGGACCTGAGGGATTATTGCACAAAAAGATCGAGCGCTTGTTTTATTCGGCTTGTTAAAACTATCAAAAACTCATCCCTTCTGTATTGTTTTATACTTTTTCGGACTTAAGGGATTAGATGACGAAAAAGGAATTTTGGAATCGACTTTATGTACCTTTTCAGACTCTCTAAAAATGAAAAGGACCGATTTATCCTTGTCGTTAGACTCGTTAAAATCATTAAATAGCGACAAACTTGTCTTTAGACGAGAACGAGTTTCACTATCGCTAGGCTCGTTAAAACATAGCGATGGGCTTGCCCGAAGGGCAGGTTATAGAACAAGCATATGTTATCCTCCTCAAGCTTGACAAAAATAAAGAGGTACTGGTCAACAATGACTGGGGAAAAATTGGGAGAAAATCAGGAAAACTTTGATGGTAGCAAGTCGCTCTTGAACATGACACTTTTCCTCCGTACCACAATCGGGTTGGGTTGTTTCATTCACCGGTCACATCACCATGGTCTCGCCATACCATCCATATTTGGGGTAATGCTACCGATCCATCGCATCAGTGTCGCCATATGTTCAAGAGAAGTCGTTCAGAAAGATTCAACCGTGTCCCATCCACTGCCATACATTATCCTTCATCCATTCATGACCGCCACCCTGAATCATATGTCACAGATCGTTTTCACCTCCATTAAAATCATTAGCTCCGTTCCGTGTCACTGATGTGGGATTCATTAAGGCCCTCCTGTGACGGATCGCTTCTTGTCGACATCAGCTCATTATCCAAGAAGTTGATCTAGGAACAACCCCTTCAGTACTTTGAAGCTTGCATGCCTCAATGGCAAGTTTCTCACTTCCGACGACAGGTATACATCAATGACCTTCGACCGAAAGATTTTGCGTGGTGTTCGACGCCAAGTCCTTTATTCACACCACGTGAATTGTACTGCAGTACCTTGAGGGTCATTATCATTATCGGTGATTCCTCTCGCGCTTGTTAACGGTTTACATCATTGACTGGTAATCAAGCGATGTCTGTCCATGTTCGACTTCAGAGCAATTCTCACATGGATCGACTTGTACTTAGAGTGAAGATCGAACGCGTTTGAAGACCCCGAATCTAGTTTCATCCATCCGGGCTACGATATATATTCAGGAAAGATAAAGACATTGACATGTACATCATTGCAGCAGATAATCATCCTACTCAAAGGATGATAATTTCACCAAAATTATCAGTCTATCATCAGACGATTGTCTGTTCTATGTACAGAAAAATGTATTTATAAATTTGAGCATGGGAATGCCCGCCTCAGCTAGATCATGAAAGCAGTATGAAAAATAATGTATTGTATTGTATTGTATTACAGGTCTCCTCCCAGCATTGGATGAACTTCGGATCCCCCTGATAAAGCATTTCACCCGATAAATAGCCTCATACTTTAGGGGGCAACTGTTATAGACATTTTTGTGCCTTGCAGCATTGAGCATGAAATGTCCATAATCTAAGGGATCCAAAGTCCCTAAACATGTTGTTCCTACCCCTAGAGGAACAAGGCTAACAAACCACAGCAATTCACAGAAGTTCTCCACCTGAAACTGCTCAAAAACAAGTCAATTCAGGATCATGTCAACTGCTCCATTGACCATCTGCGCTGAATGTCAGTGGCTCCACTGTCTACCTGCGTTGAATGTCAACTCCAACACTAGCTACCTACGCTGAGCGAGTTTGGACAAGTGGCAGACTCATTCCTCAAGGTGTCAATGCTCAGGAAGCTTCCAAAATGACACTTGCCTCAGGGAATTCGACTGGTGATGAGTAAGAGGTTCCAAATCTCCAAGTGGAAGCAAGAACCTCCAAGTGGACTCAAGAACTGAGAGAGGGAGAGGACACTAGTCAGATCTCAAGCTGACTCATCCTCTCTCCAAAATAACTATATATAGATCTCTCCTCCATGAGATCTAGGGGCTGGAATTTTGTTATTGCAAAGAATTGCTGTTGGTTTGAGACTGGAATCATTGGGTGCTTAATGCTTTGAAGGGGCTGAAGATAGGAATTCCAATCGCTGGGAAGGGGATGCTGGATTGGAGCCCTCTGGGTTGTATCTCTTCCTGAACCTTGCTATTCATCAATAAAGCTATCTTGGTTTCTCCTATATGCTGATGTATTTTGATGTATGAATGTATTAGTGTATTTGATTTATTTCTAATCCTAAAGCAATTATGAATGTGAATATCTGTCTTTGTGTAGTGTTCTTCTCTTGTCTCAAGTAGCTGTTCTCTTGTCGCAAGTAGCTGTTCTCTTGTGATCTTGCAGGAAGTTGTAGCTGGATAAGCAAGAAGGCAAGTAGCTGTGAACACCCAAAGAGAAGAGAGATTGGATCGAGGGACAAATGGAAGACACCGGTAAGTCTATTGATCTCTCTTCTTTCACATTTCATAAAGGAAGAAACCAGTGTAGCTGTACTCGTTTGTTGCTAAGGCACTGTCACACCTTAGGTGGATAGGATCGTCCTGCATAGGCATTTTTCCCCACAACACAGGGTCCTGTGCATCTGCTGGTGTGATCAGTATTCTCCATCTTCACCTGTTCCTCAAACTGTGAGTAATTGGTGGTCTAAAGCCTTGTAGTCTGGGGGTGTTTACCCATGTCTGGGGTTAAGCATAGTAGAAGTGGTTATCTAACTTTAATAAGCATCATTCCTTCCATTCATCAACCATTTTCCAAAATTTTTGTTGAGTTTGTATTGTTCCCGAGCATCTCTGATATACAACCTAGGAGAGTTTCTTGGGGTGATAACATGCCCCCCTCAATAAAGAAATATCATGATGAAAATGTATTGTAACAGATGATGGTCTCGGCCAGTTTTTCTTGATCCGAACTTGTCACAAGTTAAAGCACTTCAGTCATCAGCTACTACTTATGACTTTGTGATATAGGGGACAATCTATTATAGGCCATTTTGTTGCATTTGGTCAACAGGCATACAAACTAGATTAATCCACATCCGTGAACATGTTGTCATCATCCCTACACAAAGGCCTAAGCATGACCTTTCCAAATTCCTGAGTTTCTGGGTCTAATTGCTCCAAATCAGTGCTTTTAAGCCCCAGCACACCCTACCCCTTTAGAGACATGTTTTTGCAGCGACTTTCTCCTTTATGTACGAACACCAATCAATAATAACTTGCTCCTTGTTGGGGATGCATTGATTCTAGAAATTCAGGACAATTAAAAAGATCTTCGAAGCTTCCTTAGCCAGAAGCTTCGAGGGGTTGTTTTAACCATTTACCTTGGATAAGAAGCTCGAGTCCTATCTGATCCTACCTTGGAGACTTCACGTCTTATCCCTTGAGCTCATCTTCTCCTCTTAAGTGGATCTCCAGCCTAGATTGGTAAATGGATAAGAATTCCTAAACTACCACCCCTCCCCTATAAATTTATTACCATCCATAACATCAAGGTTGGATTTTGGAGACTTATCATGCCCTCGTGTTTCTACCTTGAATCTAAGAGAGTCATAATTTTCATGCATTATGGTGACATTGAGGTGTGCTTTGTGACAAGGAAGGACAAGTCAACTTGGGGAGATCTCTACAAGATCAACTAATTTTCTTGGTTGTAAACTCTCTCCTATTTCTATTAATAGAAAGAGTATCCTATTTTCCTTTATGTGTTATGTTATGTTTACATTCATATATTTCAATGCCATGATGATTCATTGAATGGAGTAATTGGACTATGCTATGTTTTATAGATCCTTGGTTTGTTTTGATTATATGTGCAAGTTCTAATTATAGCAATTGGAGCTACGATTGGAGCTTACAAGACAAGAGAAAAGTAAATCTTGTGATGGATTCCAAGTAGGCCTCTTTTCCATTCTCCAATTTCTCTAAGGAAAACTCTATATTCTTTGCTTTCTATTGTTATAGAGCAGTCCACTAGGTCTAGGGAAGATACTTTTGTCCACACATAAATTCTGCATAATAACCCCCTTCTGCATTGATGTACATAAAATATTCTCATCCATGTTTGGGCTTTCAACCTACTTACTCAAATCAATGGCCATGAGATTTTCCTTGTTAACATCTTTCTTTCGGTTTTTTAGGTTGAGCTCTATATGCAAATTCCAACAATTCTATCTATGAATTATAATGCTACATTTCTTCCAATGGTTGTTGGCATCTTTACACTGGTGTGTTGTTACAACTATGTTTTTATCTTTACCCCTTTGCACTTCTTCTTCCCCTCAATGGAAGCTTTCTGGTAGTCCTTCTACTTTGACCCACTTGATTGCCCTTTCTTTTGGCATATTTTCTCTAGGTACTATTCCATTATTATGGATTTGAACAACATCACTTGTTTCCAAAGATGGTTGTGTAGACCCCCCAAATACTTGAGAAGTATGTTCGAATTCTATGGGGAGATACTCATCATTATGGCCATCTTTCTTAATTTCTATGCTATAGTCCTATGCACTTTGCCCCTGTCTCTACCTGAAGTAATGTCATCGAATCAAGTGGTTCTTTATATACCTGATAGGGTAAAACTATGACTTTACGAGAGTTTTGAAATCTTCCCACTTATTCACTAGAGGATCTCCCTCCAACCTCATGGTGCCTGTGTGGCTTTCCCACCAGGTCAGGGCATGGCCCATTAAATTTCAGTCAAGCAAACATAATCTTATGTTCTTCCTTTATACAATGAACAATAAAATAAACTTCTAATTACTACAACCAATGCTTTAACTTCATAGCATCAATATCACCATGATATGGCTTGATGTCGACCTCTACTTCCATTTGAATAGGAAGAGTGAATGTTTCATGGCACTCCAACTAGGTTTTTCCTTTTTGGGTTCTTTTCTAGCTGTGCAAACCTCTCCTATGCTAGAGCTTGAGGGGTTATTAATAGATTCATTGTTCATGGTAATGGTTTTATGAATTTCTGCTTAATTGATTTGGATCCCCTACAAATCCCCACAATATACCCAAAGAAATATGCTTTGATACCAATATGATTTGTAAACTATTGTGGATATTCCACTAGACAGCTCAGCATAACAAATTTGAAAAATTTACACTGAAAATCTAAAATCTATACTATGAGGGCTATCTTCCTTGACTTCTAGATTTATTACATTACTTATTTTCAACATGTAATATATAAAATGCATAAAACAAATAACAAACAAAAATGCAACCACTCACCACCATAATAACATAAAATATGACCATCGAAACCCTTATGAGAGTTATCCCAAGTGGAAGGTGACACTGCTTTGCTCTCTTTTTCTCTAAATGGAAATTATGGATGAAAGTATGAAGGAGTGATAATATGCCTCGTGGGTTTCAACAAAATACAAATTCTCTCTATTTATGCTCTTTATCCACTCTCAACTACTCTACTCATCTGTGGAACAAAATGCACTTGACTAGAATGGAACCCTTTTTCCTCCAAATGGCATGGTTATAATATTACTTGATAGCCTACTAATGATTAAGTTTGACTCCTTTGACTCTTAACTAGAGTTACAATATGGACCCTTCTGTTATCACCAAAATAGGACCCTAATAGGCTGCTAATCAGACTATCTCAGTGTAACTATTTCAAACCAATCTTTTAGCTAAGGCTTAGCCTCCTCAGCCTGAGAGGGCTCTCTCAAAGGGTTAATGATATTGATTAAAGATATGGATAGATGGCTAACTCTATGGTTTGTGATTTTATATGTTTATAGGTTGAAAGATGGAGACTTGCTACCATTGGGCTATGGAGTCAGTGACAGAGATAAGGGTAACAAATAGCTCTTCTCGTAAAACTGAGGCTTGTATATACTTCAATGAAAGAGTGACGCATTCAGGAAAGTCTCAATAACTTGAAGTTCGTAGGAGTCAGAGCATGTGGGCATGAATTCTGAGTAATGATACATCAAGGTATTCAAAAGGAAATAATTTAAAGTCATTGATCAGAGTTTAATACCTAAAGGAAGTCAGAGCATGAGTAACCATGAATTCTGAGTAATAAGTATTAAAAAATTGAAGAAAAACATCCAAAGATAGGACCCAAGAACTCAATTCACCATAGTTTGACACTTAAAGGAGTTCAGAGCATGTTCCTCCATGAATTCTGAGTAATAAGCATTAAGACTATGGAAGTAAAACATATCAAAGATAAAAGATAAAGCTCACTAAAGCACACTAAGTATCTCAGCTTCAGAAAAGTCCAACTGCTTCCGTATATATCAGTCCCTACACAGCATTTACAAAAGTATTCTTTTTCTATAACATTTTCCAACCCTTGATACATTAGAATTTCTCCCATATATAGAGTTCATTACATGACTTAGATTCCTTCCTCCAGCATTAGGGGAATTCGAATTCTTCCTAATTTGACACCTATTGAAACTTAAAACCAAATATTTAATATAACTGACTGTTAACTGGCAGTTCTAGAGACCTAAAACAATTAGGAGTGTAACTCCTCATTATGTTGGTAGTAGCATTGATTATAATACAAACTCTTTTCCTAACAAGTGGCCTTCTTCAGTTTGGCTTTGGTGGTGGATTTAAACTCCCTGCTGACCCTTGATGCCTTATTCTTTGACTGTTGCTAGATATTAGGAAGTTGTTCCTGTTTTTCTGCTTTTGGTCTCCAAAAGGATCTTTGAAATTTATTATCCCTGTTGTTCCCCTTAATTACATAAAATGCATTGGATTAACTTGTTTTCCATATGTTATAGACCTTGCTCCTATATACGTGGTAAGACAAAAAAACTCCTTTAATGTTGCCTGAAGCATCATGAACAGTTCTAGCTACGAAATAATGACCATTTTCATAACATAAAGCTTGGATTTCATAGATGTCTTTCCTTTCCTTGTTTTGCCTTTGCTTGATGTTTACACCCTATATGTAATCCTTTTCAGAAGCCCATCTTCAAAAACATTTCCTTTTTCTTCTCAAAATTGGCCCACAAAATCATTATGTGCAGCTACAACAGTTTCATAGTGCGGTACGAAACTGTTGTGCATTAGGTATCACCTACAACAATTTCGTAGCGCGCTATGAAACTGCAGTGTGATTTATAAAACACAGTTTTATGCCAAAATTTGACTTTCTTGAGATTTATTTCTTTTGAAATGGCTTTTCCATATGCCATGGGGTTGTTCAAAACTAAATAAACTGATACCATTCTTCAAAGTAAACTTCAAAAAGGTGATCCACATCAAAATTTTAGGATTAGCCTTACTTGCTGTGTAGTTATTCTTAGCTGACGATGTCCTTCAGGCTAGTTCAGTTGTATCTTCAGATCTTCAATCTGTCTTTTCATCATTCGGATTACAGTTCTCAATTTTGCATTGACCCTTCTGATATATCCTGCCTTGCTTGAAATGGAAAGGGGTGCTACCTCTCTTAGACTTTAAATAATTCTGATCAAATGCCTATCAATTTGCCTCCTATGCATGAAAAGAACATGATCATGACTGAAAACACTTGGACCCTTTTCTGAAATTTGAAAATCATGCATACCAGGACACCTAACGAATATAATGATGAAAATGAGTGGTTACATGTGATAGGCATGGTGCATTGGACTGACAATTGATGATGTAAGATTAACGGATTCTGATGAATTGGACAACTAGGTGAGATTGGCACGAATTTGCACGAATCCCCGATTTCGTAGCGCAGCCAGTGCAAATTCTGGGTTTTGCGCTATGAAAACTCCTAGGCAGTTTCGTAGCGCATGAAAACCTTGACACAAGTTTGACACATGGAAATTTAGGTGTGATGTATGATCGGTGATAGGTAAAACTAGAGTGTTGACCCTATTTGAAAATGCCAACAAGACTCCCTTCTAGGTCCTAGACTCCAAAACCTACCATGGAAAGACTAAACCAAGACTGAATCCTTTGGAATCAAACTGATGTTCAAAATTTAGAAAATTTTTCAATGATAACAATGGCTCCACTTGAGATAGTGTGCCCTTGTGGTACACTAAGAACATGTAGTTCCAGTGCTACTATCCATCTTTTATAATAGAATTTTGAAATGTTGCTCAATCTGCTTTCCAAGCTTTAATGATTTCTGGAAGAGGGACTCAATTTGCACCTACTGAAGAAAAAAAATGCTAAGTCAACCTACCCTGAGATTATTTGCATATTCCAACCTACCCTATCAGTTGCAATTTCTACTTTAGGTCAGGCAACATGATATTTCCAATAAATCCAATCAATTGTCTTTTCTGATATTTGAGGCTCTTGACTGCATTCGACCTCAAAATAACCATGATAGTGAGATGACCAAATCAACATGAGATGTAACTGATCTTCAAGATAAAAGTATAACTAGAAGCCTGAACAACAAATCTTTTCCATGTAATCAGCTATAGGGTCAAAAAAGACATGATTAGTTTGATGATTCTCATAACATTCTATATCTTCAGACAACTGATTCTCAGCCACACAAAATTCCTTTGATATGCTATCCAACTACTTTTCTGAATGATTCCCATAGACAATGTAATTTTCCTCACTATTATGATCATTTTTTGAAGTAATCTGCTGCAAGGAATTACATAAATGATCAACCTTTTCCTCTGCCTGAGGGTTATAAAAAATTTCTTCCAGTATTTCTTCTTGGTGTTTGCAATTATTTTCATCTTCATTATGATCCGAAGACTGACAAGTCTGCTGCATCTCTACATCAATCTCGGAGGATGTAATATGATTTTCATAAGTAAACCCCTGCTGATTTTCATGCTGCATTTCATGGGATGTTATCCTTTCTTCTTGGTGTTGAAATGTATTGTTATGAAGAGCCTCTAAAATTTCTTCATCCATGAATTCATCATCATCATAACAATCCTCCAAATATTGAATAAAACTCGCAGAATGTTTACAGCAATCTTTGACCAGCAATAAGGAGGGATGACACTCTTTATACATGTCATAGAATACATCATGGAAATCAGCAAGAGAATATAATGAACCATTTTCCAAGCTTTTATACCAAGACCATGCTTTTCCTTCCAATGTGGTCATAAACATCTTCATGAGACAATATTTAGGGAACTGAACCTTAAGACTACGTACATGCATATGGAACCTAACCAAATGAAGAGCAGCATTGTCTTTCTTTTCATCTTTGAATATTGGAAGATCATCTAACCAATAAACCTTTGGCATAGGATTTTGAAAACCAGGGATATGAGACCGATTCATAGGGGCATACCTTGCATTCATTCTTGCAATGGAACTCATCCTGAAATTTCATCAAGTTACTGATATTCTAGCAGTGGAGTCACCTTCCAATTTGTTATTTGATGTGTGGAGTAGCCAAGGTAGATTGCAGCCTCGAAAAAATTTTGAGCTCCTGCTACCTTCAAAAGTTCAGCTTTCTTGATTTCGGGAATGAATAATCTTCAGACTCCCGGCAGACGCACCAAAATGTTATCACCAAAATAGGACCCTAATAGGCTGTTGATCAGACTATCTTAGTGTAACTATTTCAAACCAATATTTTAGCTAAGGCTTAGCGTCCTCAGCCTGAGAGGGCTCTCTCAAAGGGTTAACGATATTGATTAAAGATATGGATACATGGCTAACTCTATGGTTTGTGATTATATATGTTTATAGGTTGAAAGATGAAGAATTGCTACCATTGGGCTATGGAGTCAGTGACAAAGATAAGGATAACAAATAGCTCTTCTTATAAAACTAAGGCTTGTATATACTTCAATGAAAGAGTGACACATTCAGGAAAGTCTCAATAACTTGAAGTTCATAGGAGTCAGAGCATGTGGGCATGAATTTTGAGTAATGATACATCAAGCTATTCAAAAGGAAAGAATTTAAAGTGATTGATCAGAGTTTAATACCTAAAGGAAGTCAGAGCATGAGTAACCATGAATTCTGAGTAATAAGTATTAAAACATTGAAGAAAATCATCCAAAGATAGGACCCAAGAACTCAATTCACCATAGTTTAACACTTAAAGGAAGTTAGAGCATGTTCCTCCATGAATTCTGAGTAATAAGCATTAAGAATATGGAAGTAAAATATCAAAGATAAAATATAAAACTCACTTAAGTATACTAAGAATCTCAGCTTCAGAAAAGTCCAACTGCTTCTGTATATATCAATCCCTGCACAGCATTTACAAAAGTAGTCTTTTTCTAGAACATTTTCCAACCCTTGATACATTAGATTTTCTCCCATATATAGAGTTCATTACATGACTTAGATTCCTTCCTCCAAAATGAGGGGAATTTGAATTCTTCCTAATTTGACACCTATTGACACTTAAAACCAACTATTTAATATAACTGACTGTTAACTGGCAGTTCTAGAGACCTAAAACAATTAGGAGTCTAACTCCTCATTATGTTGGTAGTAGCATTGATTACAATAAAAACTGGTTTCCTAACAAGTGGCCTTCTTCAGTTTGGCTTTGGTGGTGACTTTAAACTCCCTGCTGACCCTTGATGCCTTATCCTTTGGATGTTCCTAGATATTAGGAAGTTGTTCCTGTTTTTCTTCTTTTGGTCCCCAAAAGGATCTTCGAAATTTATTATCCCTATTGTTCTTCTTAATTACATAAAATGCATTGGATTAGCTTGTTTTCCATATGTTGTAGACCTTGCTCCTATACACGTGGTAAGACAAAAAACTCCTTTAATGCTGCCTGAAGCATCATGAACAGTTCTAGCTACGAAATAATGACCATTTTCATAACATAAAGCTTGGAGTTCATAGATGTCTTTCCTTTCCTTGTTTTGCCTTTGCTTGATGTTTACACCCTGTAAGTAATCCTTTTCAGAAGCCCATCTTCAAAAAGATTTCCTTTTTCTTCTCAAAAATTGGCCCATAAAATCATTACATGCAGCTACAGTAGTTTCGTAGTGTGTTACGAAACTACTGTGCATTAGGTATCACCTACAGCAGTTTCATAGTGCGCTACGAAACTGCTGTGTGATTTCAAAAACATAGTTTTATGCCAAAATTTGACTTCCTTGAGATTTCTTTCTTTTGAAATGGCTTTTCCATATACCATGTGGTTGTTCAAAACTAAATAAACTGATACCATTCTTCAAAGTAAACTTCAAAAAGGTGATCCACATCAAAATTTTAGGATTAGCCTTACTTGCTATGTAGTTCTTCTTAGCTAAGGATGTCCTTCAAGCTAGTTCAGATGTATCTTCAGATCTTCAATCTGTCTTTTCATCATTCGGATTCCAGTTCTCAATTTTGCATTGACCCTTCTGATATATCCTGCCTTGCTTGAAATGGTAAGGGGTGTTGCCTCGCTTAGACTTTAAAGAATTCTGATCAAATTCCTATCAATTTTCCTCCTATGCATGAAAAGAACATGATCATGACTAAAAACACTTGGACCCTTTTTTTTAAATTTGAAAATCATGCGTACCAAGACACCTAACGAATCTAATGATGAAAATGAGTGGTTGCATGTGATAGGCATGGTGCATGGACTGACAGTTGATGATGTAAGATTAACGAATTCTAATGAATTGGACAGCTAGGTGAGATTTGGCACGAATTTGCACGAATCCCCGATTTCATAGCGCAGCCAGTGCAAATTCTGGGTTTTGCACTACGCAAACTCCTAGGCAGTTTCGTAGTGCATGAAAACGTTGACACAAGTTTTACACATGGAGATTAGGTGTGATGTGGGATCGGTGATAGGTAAAACCAGATTGTTGACCCTATTTACAAATGCCAACAAGACTCCCTTCTAGGTCCTAGACTCTAAAACAAACCATGGAAAGACTAGACCAAGACTAACACCAATCCTTTGGAATCAAATTGATGTTCAAAATTTAGAAATTTTTTCAGTGATAACAGTGGCTCCACTTGGGATAGTGTGCCCTTGTGGTACACTAAGAACCTACAATTCCAGTGCTACTATCCATCTTTTAGAATAGAATTTTGAAATGCTACCCAATCTACTTTCCAAGCTTTAATGATTTCTGCAAGAGGGACTCAATTTGCACCTACTGAAAAAAATGCTCAGTCAACCTACCCTGAGCTTATTTGCATATTCCTACCTACACTATCAGCTGCAATTTCCATTTTAGGTCAGACAACATTATATTTCCAATAAAGCCAATCAATTGTCTTTTCTGATATTTGAGGCTCTTGACTGCATTTGACCTCAAAATAACCATGATAGTGAGATGACCAAATCAACATGAGATGTAACTAATCTTCAAGATAAAAATGTAACTGGAAATCTTAACAACAAATCTTTTCCATGTAATCAGCTATAGGGTCAAAAAAGACATGATTAGTTTGATGATTCTCATAGCATTCTATATCTTCATACCACTGATTCTCAGCCACACAAAATTCCTTTGATATGCTATCCAACTGCTTTTCTGAATGATTCCCATAGACAATGTAATTTTCCTCACTATTATGATCATTCTTTGAAGTAATCTGCTGCAAGGAATTACATAAATGATCAACCTTTTCCTCTGCCTGAGGGTCATAAAAAATTTCTTCTAGTATTTCTTCTTGGTGTTTGCAATCATTTTCATCTTCATTATGATCCGAAAACTGACAAGTCTGCTGCATCTCTACATCAATCTCAGAGGATGTAATATGGTTTTCATAAGTAAACCCTTGTTGATTTTCATGCTGCATTTCATGGGATGTTATCCTTTCTTCTTGGTGTTGAAATGTATTGTTATGAAGAGCCTCTAAAATTTCTTCATCCATGAATTCATCATCAACATAACAATCCTCCAAATATTGAATAAAACTCGCAGAATGTTTACAACAATATTTGACCAACAATAAGGAGGGATGGCACTCTTTATACATGTCATATAATACATCATGGGAATCAGCAAGAGAATATAATGAACCATTTTCCAAGATTTTATACCAAGACCATGCTTTTCCTTCGAAAGTGGTCATAAACATCTTCATGAGACAATCTTCAGGGAACTTAACCTTAAGATTGCGTACATGCATATGGAACCTAACCAAATGAAGAGCAACATTGTCTTTATTTTCATCTTTGAATATTGGAATATCATCTAACCAATCAACCTTTGGCATAGGATTTGGAAAACTAGGGATATGAGACCGATTCATAGGGGCATACCCGACATTCATTCTTGCAATGGAATTCATCTTGAAACTTCATCAAGCTACTGATCTTCTAGCAGTGGCATCACCTCCCAATTTGTTATTTGATGTGTGGAGTTGCCAAGGTAGATTGCAGCCTCGAAAACTTTCTGAGCTCCTGCTACCTTCAGAAGTTCAGCTTTATGATTTCGGGAATGAATAATCTTCAGACTCCCCGCGGACGCACCAAAATAGGACCTTGATAGGCTATCGATTAGACTATCTAAGTGTAACTATTTCAAACCAATCTTTTAGCTAAGGTTTAGCCTCCTCAGCCTGAGAGGGCTCTCTCAAAGGGTTAATGATATTGATTAAAGATATGGATAGATGGCTAACTCTATGGTTTGTGATTTTATATGTTTATAGGTTGAAAGATGGAGACTTGCTACCATTGGGCTATGGAGTCAGTGACAGAGATAATGATAACAAATAGCTCTTCTTATAAAACTGAGGCCTGTATATACTTCAATGAAAGAGTGACACATTCAGGAAAGTCTCAATAACTTGAAGTTCATAGGAGTCAGAGCATGTGGGCATGAATTCTGAGTAATGATACACCAAGGTATTCAAAAGGAAAGAATTTAAAGTGATTGATCAGAGTTTAATACTTAAAGGAAGTCAAAGCATGAGTAACCATGAATTCTGAGTAATAAGTATTAAAACATTGAAGAAAAACATCCAAAGATAGGACCCAAGAACTCAATTCACCATAGTTTAACACATAAAGGAAGTCAGAGCATGTTCCTCCATGAATTTTGAGTAATAACCATTAAGACTATGGAAGTAAAACATATCAAAGATAAAAGACAAAGCTCACTGAAGTACACTAAGAATCTCAGCTTCAGAAAAGTCCAACTGCTTCTGTATATATCAATCCCTGCACAACATTTACAAAAGTAGTCCTTTTCTATGACATTTTCCAACCCTTAATACATTAGATTTTCTCCCATATATAGAGTTCATTACATGACTTAGATTCCTTCCTCCAGCATGAGGGGAATTCGAATTCTTCCTAATTTGACACCTATTGACACTTAAAACCAACTATTTAATATAACTAACTGTTAACTAGCAGTTCTAGAGACCTAAAACAATTAGGAGTGTAACTCCTCATTATGTTGGTAGTAGCATTGATTACAATACAAACTCATTTCCTAACAAGCGGCCTTCTTCAGTTTGGCTTTGGTGGTGGCTTTAAACTCCCTGCTCACCCTTAATGCCTTATCCTTTGACTGTTCCTGGATATTAGGAAGTTGTTCCTGTTTTTCTGCTTTTGGTCTCCAAAAGGATCTTCGAAATTTATTATCCCTCTTGTTCCTCTTAATTACATAAAATGCATTGGATTAGCTTGTTTTCCATGTACTGTAGACCTTGCTCCTACACATGTGGTAAGACAAAAAACTCCTTTAATGTTGCCTGAAGCATCATGAACAGTTCTAGCTACGAAATAATGACCATTTTCATAACATAAAGCTTGGAGTTCATAGATGTATTTCCTTTCCTTGTTTTGCCTTTGCTTGATGCTTACACCCTGTAAGTAATCATTTTCAGAAGCCCATCTTCAAAAATATTTCCTTTTTCTTCTCAAAATTGGCCCACAAAATCATTATGTGCAGCTACAACAGTTTCGTAGCGTGCTACAAAACTGCTATGCATTAGGTATCACCTATAGCAGTTTCGTAGTGCGCTACGAAACTGTTGTGTGATTTCAAAAACACAGTTTTATGCCAAAATTTGACTTCCTTGAAATTTCTTTCTTTTGAAATGGATTTTCCATATGCCATGGGGTTGTTCAAAACTAAATAAACTGATACCATTCTTCAAAGTGAACTTCAAAATGGTGATCCACATCAAAATTTTAGGATTAGCCTTACTTGCTATGTAGTTCTTCTTAGCTGAGGATGTCCTTCAGGCTAGTTCAGCTGTATTTACAGATCTTCAATCTGTCTTTTCATCATTCGGATTCCAATTCTCAATTTGCATTGACCCTTCTGATATATCTTGCCTTGCTTGAAATGGAAATGGGTGCTGCCTCACTTAGACTTTAAAGAATTCTGATCAAATGCCTATCAATTTACCTCCTATGCATGAAAAGAACATGATCATGACTGAAAACACTTGGACACTTTTTTGAAATTTGAAAATCATGCGTACCAAGACACCTAACGAATCTAATGATGAAAATGAGTGGTTGCATGTGATAGGCATGGTGCATGGACTGACAGTTGATGATGTAAGATTAACGGATTCTGATGGATTGGACAGCTAGGTGAGATTTGGCACGAATCTGCATGAATCCCTGATTTCGTAGTGCAGCCAATGCAAATTCTGGGTTTTGCGCTAGGAAAACTCCTAGGTAGTGTCGTAGCGCATGAAAACCTTGACACAAGTTTGACACATGGAAATTTAGGTGTGATGTGGGATCGGTGATAGGTAAAACCAGAGTGTTGACCCTATTTGAAAATGCCAACAAGACTTCCTTCTAGGTCCTCGACTCTAAAACAAACCATGGAAAGACTAGACGAAGGCTAACAACAATCCTTTTGAATCAAACTGATGTTCAAAATATAGAAATTTTTTCAATGATAACAGTGGCTCCACTTGGGATAGTGTGCCCTTGTGGTACACTAAGAACCTGTAGTTCCAGTGTTGTTATCCATCTTTTAGAATATAATTTTGAAATGCTGCCCAATCTACTTTCCAAGCTTTAATGATTTCTGCAAGAGGGACTCAATCTGCACCTACTGAAAAAAATGCTCAGTCAACCTACCCTGAGCTTATTTGCATATTCCTACCTACCCTATCAGCTGCAATTTCCACTTTAGGTCAGGAAACATGATATTTCCAATAAAGCCAATCAATTTTCTTTTCTGATATTTGAGGCTCTTGACTGCATTCGACCTCAAAATAACCATGATAGTGAGATGACCAAATCAACATGAGATGTAACTGATCTTCAAGATAAAAATATAACCGGAAATCTGAACAACAAATCTTTTCCATGTAATTAGCTATAGGGTAAAAAATGACATGATTAGTTTGATGATTCTCATAACATTCTATATCTTCAGACAACTGATTCTCAGCCCCACAAAATTCCTTTGATATGCTATCCAACTGCTTTTCTTAATGATTCCCATAGACAATGTAATTTTCCTCACTATTATGATCATTCTTTGAAGTAATCTGCTGCAAGGAATTACATAAATGATCAACCTTTTCCTCCACCTGAGGGTTATAAAAAATTTCTTCCAGTATTTCTTCTTGGTGTTTGCAATTGTTTTCATCTTCATTATGATCCAAAGACTGACAAGTCTGCTGCATCTCTACATCAATCTCGGAGGATGTAATATGATTTTCATAAGTAAACCCCTGTTTATTTTCATGCTACATTTCATGGGATGTTATCCTTTCTTCTTGGTGTTGAAATGTATTGTTATGAAGAGCCTCTAAAATTTCTTCATCCATGAATTCATCATCATCATAACAATCCTCCAAATATTGAATAAAACTCGTAGAATGTTTACAGCAATCTTTGACTAGCAATAAGGAGGGATGACACTCTTTATACATGTCATAGAATACATCATGGAAATTAGCAAGAGAATATAATAAACCATTTTCCAAGCTTTTATACCAAGACAATGCTTTTCCTTCTAAAGTGGTCATAAACATCTTCATGAGACAATCTTCAAGGAACTGAACCTTAAGACTGCGTACATGCATATGGAACCTAACAAAATGAAGAATAACATTGTCTTTCTTTTCATCTTTGAATATTGGAAGATCATCTAACCAATCAACCTTTGGCATAAGATTTGGAGAACCAGGGATATGAGACCGATTCATAGGGGCATACCTGGCATTCATTCTTGCAATGGAACTCATCTTGAAACTTCATCAAGCTACTGATCTTCTAGCAGTGGAGTCACATTTCAATTTTTTATTTGATGTGTGGAGTCGCTAAGGTAGATTGCAGCCTCGAAAACTTTTTGAGCTCCTGCTACCTTCAGAAGTTCAACTTTCTTGATTTCGGTAATGAATAATCTTTAGACTCTCGGCAGACGCACCAAAATGTTATCACCAAAATAGGACCCTGATAGGCTGCTGATCAAACTATCTAAGTGTAACTATTTCAAACCAATCTTTTAGCTAAGGTTTAGCCTCCTCAGCCTGAGAGGGCTCTCTCAAAGGGTTAACGATAATGATTAAAGATATGGATAGATGGCTAACTCTATGGCTTGTGATTTTATATATTTATAGGTTGAAAGATGGAGACTTGCTACCATTGGGCTATGAAGTCAGTGACAAAGATAAGGATAACAAATAGCTCTTCTTATAAAACTGAGGCTTGTATATACTTCAATGAAAGAGTGACACATTCAAGAAAGTATCAATAACTTGAAGTTCATAGGAGTCAGAGCATGTGGGCATGAATCCTGAGTAATGATACATCAAGGTATTCAAAAGGAAAGAATTTAAAGTGATTGATCAGAGTTTAATACCTAAAGGAAGTCAGAGAATGAGTAGCCATGAATTCTGAGTAATAAGTATTAAAACATTGAAGAAAAACATCCAAAGATAGGACTGAAGAATTCAATTCACCATAGTTTATCACTTAAAGGAAGATAGAGCATGTTCCTCCATGAATTATGAGTAATAAGCATTAAGACTATGGAAGTAAAACATATCAAAGATAAAAGATAAAGCTCACTAAAGTACACTAAGAATCTCAGCTTCAGAAAGTCCAACTGCTTCTGTATATATCAATCCTTGCACAGCTTTTACAAAAGTAGTCTTTTTCTATAACATTTTCCAACCCTTGATACATTAGATTTTCTCCCATATATAGAGTTCATTACATGACTTAGATTCCTTCCTCCAGCATGAGGGAATTAGAATTCTTCCTAATTTGACACCTATTGACACTTAAAACCAACTATTTAATATAACTAACTGTTAACTGGCAGTTCTAGAGACCTAAAACAATTAGGAGTGTAACTCCTCATTATGTTGGTAGTAGCATTGATTACAATACAAACTCATTTCCTAACAAGTGGCCTTCTTCAGTTTGGCTTTGGTGGTGAATTTAAACTCCCTACTGACCCTTGATGCCTTATCCTTTGACTGTTCTTGGATATTAGGAAGTTGTTCCTGTTTTTCTGCTTTTGGTCTCCAAAAGGATCTTCGAAATTTATTATCCCTATTGTTCCTCTTAATTACATAAAATGCATTGGATTAGCTTGTTTTCCATATGTTGTAGTCCTTGCTCCTATACACGTAGTAAGACAAAAAACCCCTTTAATGCTACCTGAAGCATCATGAACAGTTCTAGCTACGAAATAATGACCATTTTCATAACATAAATCTTGGAGTTCATAGATGTCTTTCCTTTCGTTGTTTTGCCTTTGCTTGATGTTTACACCCTATAAGTAATCCTTTTTATAAGCCCATCTTCAAAAATATTTCCTTTTTCTTCTCAAAATTGGCCCACAAAATCATTATGTGCAGCTAGAGCAGTTTCGTAGTGCACTACGAAACTGCTATGCATTAGGTATCACCTACAGCAGTTTTGTAGTGCACTACAAAACTGCTGTGTGATTTCAAAAACACAGTTTTATGCCAAAATTTGACTTCCTTGAGATTTCTTTCTTTTGAAATGCTTTTCCATATGCCATGGGGTTGTTCAAAACTAAATAAATGGATACCATTCTTCAAAGTAAACTTCAAAAAGGTGATCCACATCAAAATTTTAGGATTAGCCTTACTTGCTATGTAGTTCTTCTTAGCTGAGGATGTCCTTCAGGCTAGTTCAGCTGTATTTTCAGATCTTCAGTATGTCTTTTCATCATTCGGATTCCAGTTCTCAATTTTGCATTGACCCTTCTGACATATCCTACCTTGCTTGAAATGGAAAGGGGTGCTGCCTCTCTTAGACTTTAAAGAATTATGATCAAATGCCTATCAATTTGCCTCTTATGCATGAAAAGAACATGACCATGACTGAAAACACTTGGACCCTTTTTTGAAATTTGAAAATCATGTGTACCAAGACACCTAACGAATCTAATGATGAAAATGAGTGGTTGCATGTGATAGGCATGGTGCATGGATTGACAGTTGATAATGTAAGATTAACAGATTCTGATGAATTGGACAGCTAGGTGAGATTTGGCACGAATCTGCACAAATCCCTAATTTCGTAGCGCAGCCAGTGCAAATTCTGGGTTTTGCACTACGAAAACTCCTAGGTAGTTTCATAGCGCATGAAAACCTTGACACAAGTTTGACACATGGAAATTTAGGTGTGATGTGGGATCGGTGATAGGTAAAACCTGAGTGTTAACCCTATTTGAAAATGCCAACAAGACTCCCTTCTAGGTCCTAGACTCTAAAACAAACCATGGAAAGACTAGACCAAGACTAACACCAATCCTTTTGAATCAAACTGATGTTCAAAATTTAGAAATTTTTTCAGTGATAACACCTTCTAGAGTCTTCTTCATCATGATTAGGTGACTAACCACTTTTCCATGAATAATGGAGGCTGACATGGCATATTCTTGAACCATTGTGGAAAAAACAAGAAGGTCAACTTCCGCATGGCATAAATTTTGCATAGAAACTCCAATTGGGTTGATTCTTGTGTTGTTGGAAAGGTATCTATGTGAAAATAGTGATAGGGTGTGCAACACTTAAGCGATGGTGTGTAACACTTACGTGTCAATGTTTTAGTGCAAAAAACATTTTTTTATGCCTCAAATTACTTCTAGAAGGTTTCATACCCTAATTTGCCAAACCAAGACCCACTCTTAAAAATGGTGTCGTGAGATGATTCCTCCACTTTTCCATGTTGAAAGAATCAAGATGGATGAAAAATAATATAATGGTCCAATATGGATCATAATAAAGGATATCATTTTGCAGAAGAGGTATAGTACTACAAGACATGGGCAACATGACCGTTGGAAAATTGGGTTGAAAGCACAACTTCCAGACAAGACTAAATGGTACAACTAAGACAAGGCAAAGGAAAAAATTCCTCACTTCATTCAATAGAAGCTTTTGGGGAAAAAAATATTTCCAAAGTGGGGAGGTATGATCTAGATCGGATCATTTTATTTTTCATCCATCTTGATGCTTTCAAAGTGGAAAAATTGGAGGAATCATTTCACAAGACCATTTTTACTAGTGGGTCCCAGTTTGGCGAATTGGTGTCTGAAACCTTACGGAAGCAGTTTGAGGAATTAAACATATTTTTTTTGGGGTAAAAAATTTTCTCTTAAGTGTTGAACCACCTAACATTATTCTAAACACAAATAACTTTCCAACGATGCAAGAATCACCTCAGTCATAGTCTTTATGCAAAAGTTATGCCACCCAGAAGTTGAGCTTCCTATTTTGAACACCATGATTCGAGAGGACACCACGTTAGCCCCCATTATCAATGGAAAAGGGGCTAACCATCTAATCATGATAAAGAAGACTCTAGAAGAGTTCATACCATAAATCTAGTTAAGAATTGAAGAATTCAAACTTAACCATTAGTAAGCTATTGGGTTGTGTTAAAAACATGCCACTAGGAGGAAAATAGGTCCCATTCTATTCAGGTACATGTTGTTTGATAGATGAGTAGAGTATCTAAGAGTGGATAGAGAGAGAGAAAACAAAGAGGGTTTGTTTTATGTAGTGACCCATAAGTGACAAGTAACACTCCTTTATACTTGCATCCATTTCTAGTTAGAGAAAGGGAGAGCAGAGCAACCTCACTTTCTAGTTGGATTTTCCCTCGTAAGGTTTCCTAGACCATATCCTATGTTCATTGTGGTTTTTGAAATTTATTTCGTTGTTCTCTATTTTCCATATTTTATCTTTGCATGCGCAAGCATAACACAATACTTGAAAAATCTAGAAATCTAAAGAGAAATTAACCATAATAGTATAGATTTCATATTTTCAAATATGTTTTAGAAGATCTATTGCGACGAATAGTCTAGTGGAATATCCATGGTAGTTCATGAATCAATGAGCTACTAGAACCTTATATATTTTTGAACCTTGTGAAATCTATGTGGATTTGGGTGAATAATTCTCCTTGGGTCACCTTAGTCAAGGTAGCAGCCATGGAGGGAGAATTGTCTAGGATAGGTTTCCTTGGGTGTGAGGTTTGGTGGGTGCTTGGAGACTCCATTGGAGTTGTTGGAGTTCTTAGAGAAATAAATCTAAGACTTCTTGTTTGGCCTATGGTAGAGCCTTGGAAGAGAAGTTGGACAACTTGAGGGAATCTGGAGCAAAGAAGGGGGTACACTTCCTTGGATTGTGCAACTTGAGGAGGATGAGTGTGTAGTTGGAATTGTTGTTAGAGTTTGGTACCTTGGCCTGGACATTGTTAGTGCTAACTGTAAGACCTACTCGGTTTAGGTATCCTTTACTTTGTTGGAGTTATAACCATAATTAGGGGTAACTTTCTTTTGAGAGAGATAAAACAATAATGTCTATCACTGGGTGGAGAATTTGAGGTTTGTGACCAATTGATGCTTTTATTCAAGATACATTATCTTTCTATTTTGTGCTTTTATGCTAAGTAATTTGTGTTCATATATGGCTAATTATGTCATGTTGTGAATTTTATTATTATGTTTTTTTAGTATATAGAGGAATTGACAATTGGGTTGGTCTCGTACTCACGTGACATAGGGTTGATTAGAACTGCTACCACTATAACCTCTAGGTGCTTATGTATGCCCCTTCCGCAGGCACATGTGAATTAGGGGGATTTGTGTTAAGAAGTGTAGCAATAAAGGTTAAATTTGGCTTAGCCTTGGTCATATTGAGAAAATTTGAAATTTCCACATCAACGGACAACCTGGAGGCAGTTAAATGAGGTGACATGGATCTTGTCACTCAGTTAACTCAAGAAATTTGAATTAGTGGGTTTGGAGTTCAATTTTCATATGTTGATTGCTAATTTGTAGCGATCCAATTCAGTTATTTATAGTTTTACTAAGTTAAACTAGTTCTAAAAGTTAATAGAACTAGTTGGAGGTCAGTTGTGCAGTGGGACAATAGTCTAAATCAGAGATCATCCAGTTAACTGATCAATCAACCAAAAATAGCTCATGCATGCAAGGAATTCAAATTGATCAGCTGTGGAGATTCCAAGGCATTGTAACATCATTTATAGACTAGTTTTGAGTGTATAGGTGTTTCATGCAATTAGGGATCAATCCTTGGGAATTACATAATCATTTTGGAGGAAATTCCTAAAGAATAGGGGGGCCAATTTTCTTAGGGTTTGTGCAAGGAAATAGGAGCTCAAGTGGGGAAAAAATTTGACTAAGTCAGGGCTATAGCTTCTCATTGAGTAGAGAGAACAAATATTCTATTGTAGGTTGAGCTCAAAGCTAGAGCTAGAAATTGTAATAGATTCTCTATTCATTTGATTAATGCAAGCAAACGTAAGGGTTTTTATCCATTGGTTTCCCCTAGATACATCTATTTACTTGTGTATGTGATTGATGCATGTTTACGAATGTTGTTCTAAATTGTGAATTAATTTCCACAGGTTAATAGAGTAGAATTGTGTCTCTTGATTTAGATTAAATTTCTTGAGCAATTGCAATTCTATCACCATATTTCTACATGGTATCAGAGAAGAATTCACATTAGAACAAGAATTTCGAAGTTGTTCCTCAAGAGGTTCAAATTTGCAGCTTTAGTGTAGTGGGATTTCCTCAGAGTTGGGAGAATGGCATTCAATGGAATGAGATTAGAGTATGCCTTAGAAGAAAACTCAAATTTCATTGCTTGGAAGGATCGCATGGAGGTAGTGCTTGATGACAATGGATTGTTGGATTATGTCAAGATAAAAATTCCAAAACCAAGACCAATTAATGCCTAGAAACTAGCCTAATGGAAGAAAGATGTAGCCAAGGCAAGGAGAATAATCATGGAGGGAGTGAGAGACCACACTATTTAAAATCTCCATGGGAAAGAAACTCTTTTCACAATGTGGAAGGCACTCACTGAGCTATTCAAGAATAACATTGACCATATAAAATTGGCCCTCAAAGACAAACTTTGAAACATTAAGATGCAAAAGAATGATAATATTATGCATTATCTCACTAGGTTTACACAAGTTTGGGATGAGTTTGGAGGGGTTGGTGTGGATGTTGCAGAAGGTGGCCTAGTGAACCTAGCTCTTCTAGGCCTTCCAAAATCCTGGCGTAACTACCAGGACTTGATGAATGGGAGGGAGAAATTACTGAATTGGGAATGCATATGGTATGATTTGGTACAAGAAGAAATCAAACAAAATACTAGAGATGGAGGTTCATTAAAGGGACAAGATGAAGAAAATTTTGCATTGGTTGGAAAGGGAAAGAAGGGCAAAGGGAAGAAATCTCAAACAAAACTAGATTCCAGCCAAGGGGGAAAGAAGAAAGACTTGTCCAAAATAAAGTGCTTCAATTGTCTTGAATTCATGCACTATGTTAGAAAGTGTCCACACAAAATGTCTAGCAAGAAGAACACATGAGCAACAGCAGGGGAAGCATTGGCCTCACAATTCGAGTTAGACTACACCCTAATTGCATGCATGCCAAAACTGTGATGGTGAGTTTGTGGTACTTGGATTCAGGTGCCTCGATCCACATGAAAGAGTGTAGAGAGTTTTTCAGTGATCTGGATGAGAGATAAATCTAGATGCGTATTGAGCTTGGGGACAGCGGAAGGTACAATGTTACCAAGGTTGGTAAATAACCTTTAAGAGGGAGTCATAATCCCCTCTTTGCCTCAAAGATGTTATGTTTGTACCATGCCAGAAGAAGAACCTTATCTCTATAGCAATTTTGGAAGATCGTGGCTATAATGTTATTTTGAATAAAAGTAAATCCTTTCTGAGACACATAACTACTAGGCAGCTGAAGCAGATCGAGGTTCGTGTGAAGAACTTGCATAAAATTGATGTGGAAGATTGTGTTGCATTAAGCAGTAAGGCAGAGAAAATGCAGAGTCAAGATGTTGGTGAAATTTGGCACAAGAGACTTGGTCATTTGCACCATGGATCCCTTAAAATTATGCAGCAAATAACCATTGGCCTCCCTAAAGGATCAATTGAGCAGCAATATGTCTGCAAGGGTTGTACCTTGGGGAAGTATGTAAAATCCACATTCCATGATCGAGACAACAAAGCAAATGTAGCCTTGGAGAGAGTTCACTTTGATGTTTATGGACCCTTCTCGACAACCTCCACTGTCAGCATAAATAATATGTTATTTTTATTAATGATTTCTCAAGAAAGTGTTGGATCTTCTTCATGCGGAAAAAGGATGAGACATTCTCAAAAGTAGAATTCAAGGCACTAGTTGAGAAAGAGACCAACAAGAAGGTTCTCAAGAGCGATGATGGAGGTGAGTATGTGTTGGCTTGAAGGGGCCTGACCCAGGTTCATCATTAGTTAGCCAAACAAATCCCTACACTACTAGCCCTTTCGGCATCAGCCCGCGCAGTGCAGACCAAATTCTCACTCAAAGCAGTATGGGGGGAGGTTGGAACCAAGTTTCTGCACCCTGAGATGGTCGTGATGTTGGTTTATTAATTCTATCCCTGCCTTCGCGTAGGTCACTTAGTTCTAGGGCCTACCAGACTAGCCCTCTATTCCGCCTTTTAGTGCCTCCACGAAAGGGTACAATTGGCCTTCGCGCAATCCTGACGTGCGGCTTAGGTACTTTCGTGCTGCTATGACAGCATCCCGTGCAGATTCCCAAACTAGTTTGAGTGTCTTACTTATCTTATTAGACAATCATAGTTAGCACCGCGTAAACATAAGTTCTTACTTACGTTCACTTAACCAACGTAATTACATACATTCGCGCATCATATAAGCATTATAAATTAAATTCATACATAACATGTCAAGATGCATTAACAGGAACAAAGACACAGAATCTGCAGAGTACTTCTCTTATTGATATCTTTAAGTGATTACAAACTCTATCCACCCTATGCACATAGTTACAGGGGTCCGCGCACTCAACTACGGACTTCCACCCTAGGCCTTTGCACACTCAACTGCAGAGCCTCTACTTATGCTACGACCCAAAACTTAGACTTCTTACTTCAGAGCTATGACTATCTGACTCCATCCATGACTCTAAAACTACTTAGAGCTTAGCTCTTTTTATACAATCCCATGGTCCGCGGACCATGGGTAGATCTTTTACAGCCGAATTTACTTTACAAAAATAAGGGTGGACAACTCTTTATGACTCATGACACCTTCACGCTCCGCAACCACAAAATGCAGAGACTTTATTATTTTATTACAAAATTTGACCTAAAACATGGGATTTTAGCCCCAAAACTGTCCTTGGGGGATCCCGTTCCCAACAAGCCCCCAACACAAACATCTTGACTCGCCCTTGAGTCGCTCGGCAGGCACGGAGATCTTGGCGCAAAGACCTTCCAGTTCGACTTGTATGACCGCAACCTCAGCTGTGCACTGTGCAGCCGCCTGCTTCGCATCTTCGACCATCTGCTCGGTCATTGCTCCTAAACTGTCGGCCTGAAGCTTTTGTTGCATGCCTTGGAGAGTCATAAGCTTTCCTTCAATATAACATGTCACTGCGTAAGCCTCATCCAGCCAGGGCTTCAGTCTCGCCTTCAACACTGCTTCCTTGTGCAGCACTGCATCCACCTGTTCCTTCAGCTGCTTGGCCTCCTGCAGCTTTGCAAGTCTTTGTGTCAGCGCGATGGTTTGCGCTTTGCCCTTAACCTCATCATAGCGATGTTGTAGCTTGCATGCTTCTGTCTCTAGTAGCTGGACATTAGGGTCCTCCTGCAGGCTTGTCAGGACCTCAAACGACTACTCAAAAAGTTGCATACAGTGTGCTACTGAACTATCCACCGCTACTACTACTTCTGTGACAGCGGTCGCTCGTTGCTCCTTCACTTCTGGCGGAGTTGAAGGCTGGGCCTTCAACTATAATTCTGTGATTTGCAGGTTCAACTCCAACTGAACCCTCGCCATCTCAGTATGAGTGTTGCGCACCCCTGTGGCCAGCTTGTGGATGCGCACCTCGACTGGCTCCTCCTCCGGAATGGCCAACTCTGGGACCATTCGGCATGCCTCCTCGACGACCTGCATAATGCGCTTGCTCTAATTGGTCGCCTTGGTCTCAACGGCGATGGCAGAATCTCACTGTAGTGCCATCTGCTCATTGTTGATCCGTTGTTCACTGATCACCTAGAGGGCACGGTGCTCACGGGCCCTTAGCTCTACAATCACTCCATCCTGCAAGAGGTGGAGCACTTCGTACGGGAGCACTGCCAGATTCAACCCTACTCCCTTTAAGGCGCTAACAGTGGGCTTGTCAGCCTCATTCTCTATGGTCAGTGCTCCATCAGGCAGCATGATCGCGTTGGAGGCCTTCGCGCACAGCATCTCGGCAGCCTCTGAAGTGCCGATAGTCAGGCTGGTAGACACCGTGTCAGCCTACAACACATGGGTCTGCAACTCCTGCAACTTTGTCCGCATAGCCCCCAAGATGATCTGTTGCTGCTGCTCAAATTATTGCAGGGCCTCCACGGTGACATCCCTCACTATGTCACCGATATCATGCAAGTCGCCCTCTGTTAGCATGATAGGGTCTAGTGATGTCTTGGTAGCCTTTGATTTCTTCTTGGACCCTCCTTTCTCCTGCTCCCTTGGGTGCTTGATGTGGGCGGACGTCTCCTGAGGGTCCACGTCGTGTTGTTCTGTCTCCTCCTCTGTCTCAGGTGAAGGCAACCTCATGCCTTTGTCAAAGCCTCGCTCTATCCCACCTGTCTGCTTTGCTACCTGCTGCGTGGCCTTGCGCTCTGCTTGGGCCTTATCAGAGGCCTCCTTCTTTTTCTTTTTGGCCGGCTGAGTCATCTTTAGCTTGGCATCCTCCTTCTTCTTCTGCGCGATGTACTTGCTCCCTCCCAACACCAAGTCTTTTGTAGCACGCCACTCTGCCGACCATTGATCAAGTACCGCATCAATGGCATCATCTGTTGTTGGGTAAGGCAAGTCATACCATTTATGCGCAGGGTACTTCCATGCCCTGATGGATACATGATGGAAGTCTGCTTTAAATTCTACATAGCCATACAGGTTAGCGTACACCATAGGCAATAATCACGGTTTGTGATTGATGGCCATGCGGATGTTCATCTCCATCAAGATCAAAAAGATCTTGTTGTCCTTGACTCGTTGCACATCCTTGGTCGCCCACAACGAAGTGTACTTCACTACTTCTGTGAGGTCTGGTGCGACAGAAGGGAACTAGTTGTCCTCTAGCAGCTCCCATGCTACCAGCACAATTGACAGCAAGAGCCACGCATAGTGGAACATCTTGCTGAGCTCTTGTGCTTCGCGACAGTTTGCTAGAAACTCTTCGCGAAGGTAGTCTGACCAGTTGAACTGGACTCCTTTGGTGCACTAGGCTGCTAGCGTGACGACAGGCACCAACACCTCATCGGTGCAACACTTCCTCATCACCTTCCTTGCTAAGATCTGTGTAGCTACCTTTACAACAGGGTCATAAATCCTGGATATAGCATATCCGCGCGGCTTCTTCACCCGTTTAAACTTTTCTTTCATAGACTCTGCGAGGGCTTGCTCTCCACCTTTTCCACCAAATATCATGGCTAGATTCTCTCCTATATACAACAATCGCGTTATCCTATGAATCAATCTATCCGTGATGGGTATTGGCTCCTCCAGCCATAGACACCCATCATGCACCAAGCACAACAGCTGCTTGATGACCAATACTATCACTGGGGTGCGGTTGTAGTGTGACACCCAAAGCAGGTTGAGCAACCCTGCCTTGTCTACTCCTCTGAGCCACCTCCATGGCTCCAATGCACTCATTCCAGTGTTTGTATCGATGATGCGGCGCATCATCTACTTGGTCACTAGGTGTGGGAACTTTTCATGATCAGCTAGGTCCCAATCCTCAAGTTTTAGCAGCGACACCTTCGCCAAGTGTGGTCCATCGAAAACAATTTCGTCCAGCAGCAGATGGGTTTGTAAGGGGGTCTTGCTCTCATCGTTGTCCTTCGGCACCTTAGTCTTGGGCTTGCGCGGAGGGACATACTCAAGCAACCGAGTAATAGGGTCAACACCTTGGGCTTCAACCTCCTCCACTTCAACACCCACATCCTCATCATCCATCAGGATGTCTTCAATGTCTTCTCCTCCGGCTCCAAATTTATGGCCTTGCCTTTCTCGTATGCAGTGGGTTTCTGTGGGTTTCTCCCTAGCGATGCACACACCGGTATGGCAGGTTGCTTGCCCTTTTTATCCTTCACGGTCTCCTTGGTTTGGGTCAGCTTTGGTCTTGGTGTTTTCGATGATTTAGGGACTCCAGCAAATACCTTGGCAACCTCTGGAGCAACTACTTCTGCCTCTATCTCAACTTCCAGAACTGACTCCTATGCTTTGGTGTCTATAGCTTCTATGGGTGCTGACAAAATGCTTTCCAACAGTGCTCGTGATGTCTGTTTGCAAATGTTGGAGTCTCTTTCAAAGCCTCAAAGAATTCTCGGTTCATGTGTGCCTGAGAGCTCAACAACTCAGTTATCAAAATGCTAAGTGTTTTTCGCTGGACAACCACTTGTAATTTATAGGGCATTTTGAATTCAAATCCGACTGTTCCCCCCAAATTCGGTTCATTAATGCCGAATTGGTGGCAGATTTTCAAGGATCTGAGCCATAAATTTCATCTTAAATGCTGGCCACCCACTCCATTTGGCCACATTTCTACCATCAAATCATGAACAATGACTTTAACAGTCACTTTCCGACGGACCTGCGTGATTTCTCCATGGGTAGCGCAGCTCCCTTCGCATTGCTGTGAACCCTGTGACACTTCCTTGCATTGCGCAATCCTCCAATCGCGTAGCTCCCAACCCAAGCAGTGTAGTTTATAGTCCTACGCCTCCTTTCAGCTGCCTGGAGCGCTAAGACTGTACTACCTTCAGCTAGTCACATGGCCGATCGCCGGTGTATGGCTTTAGTCGACTGCCATTCACCTTTCCTGGGAAGGGATCTCCATTCAATTTGACCAACCGAACCGCTCCTCTGTTAGTAATCTCCTTAATGACATAGGGCCCTAACCACTGCATTCTCAATTTCCCTAGAAATTTATCAAACTTACTGTCATATAACAAAACCATGTCATTTACCTTAAAGGTGCGCAACTTAATGTGTTGATCATGCCATGATTTTTCGCATTACTTTTGGACCTATTGGTGAAATCCAGCGAGAAATCTCTCTTCCTCAAGCTCATCCAGCTATGCGAGCCTTTCCTCCAGGGCTCCGCGATCCGTCATACCCGTGAGTGCCACTATGCGCGGACTAGGCACAATATATTCCATAGGCATTACCATTTCAACACCATAGACAAGCCTAAAGGGAGTTTTTCCAATCAACTTCTTACATGTTTTCCGATAAGCCCATAGTACTGTGGGTATGCATAGGTCCCAATCACTTCGTTGAGCATTGCAAACCTTGGTCAGTGCATTCTCTAGCACTTTATTGAACGTTTCCACCATCTCGTTAGCCTGTGGGTGATAAGACATGCTCTTCTGGTGATATACCTAAAATTCCTCCGTTAGCGCGCTAATCGTCTCATTCAGAAAGTGCATACGCAGTCACTCATCAAAATCTTTGGACAACCATATCACGTTAGTACATACTCAAAGAGGAACTTCGCAACAGTTGCGCCTATGCAATCCTTCACAGGTTGTGCCTCCACCCAATGAGTCAAATACTCCGTTGTGGTGATAATGTACCTTGCTCCCGTCTTTCCTTGGGGCTAAATGGGTCCCACCAAATCTATCGCCCATTTCTCAAAGGTTTGAAACGTCATCAGTGGATTCTAAGGCATCTCATCCCTCCGCAATGGCTTGCCAATCCTTTGACACACATCACACGCTTTGCAGTAAGCTTTTGAATCCTGATGGAGGGTTGGCCACCACAACCCCGTGTGTAGAATCTTCCGTGCGGTTGCTCTCCCTGCATAATGTCCTCCCGCGACGCCCCCATGAGCGTCTGTGAGGATGTTGTCCCTTTCAAACTCGGGTACATATCGTCACAATATCTCATCAGACCCCATTTTGTACAGATGCCCAGCAATGATAGAAAAATTTGTCGTGCGCACCATTAACTCCTTTTTCTGCTGGATGGTGTATATCTCTGGGGTAGTTCTTGTCGTTAGGAAGTGTATTATATCCTCAAAATGACCATCCGCGACGCGCACTGCAAATAGTTGTGCGTCAGGCAATCCTTCTTCCAAATTAGTGGGTTCTTCCCCTGTTTTGATGCGCGACAGATGGTCTGGTCCCACATTTAGTCATCCAGGCTTCATAATAACTTCAAAATCATACTCCTGAAACAATAACAACCACCTGCATATTCTTCCCCCCAACACAGGTTTATTGACCAGGTATTTCAACGCGGAGTGATCTATATACATCTTAAAATGGCCACCCAACAAGTAGTGCCTAAACTTCTGGAGCGCATATACCATGGTGTTATAGACATTTTTGTGCCTTACAGCTCTAAGCATGAAATGCCCATAAACCAAGGGATCCTAAGTCCCTAAAAGTGTTGTTCCGGCCCCTAAAGGAACAAGGTCAACAAATTACAACTTCTCCCAGAAGTTCTCCACCAGAAACTGCTCAGAATCAGTCAAATCAGGATCATTTCAGCTGCTCCACTAGCTAGTTGCGTTGCATAGCACCCAAGTACACTAGCTAGGTGCGTTGCAACGCACCTAATTGCACTACCAGGGTGCGTTGAGCAGGAAATGACAAATGGCAGTGTCATTTCGCGAGGTGGACAGACAATGGAAGCTTCCAGAATCTTCCCCAATGACACTTGCCTCACTGAGTTCGACCAAGGATGAGTAAGAGGCTCTCAGTCTCCAAGTGGAAGCAAGAACTGACAGAGAGAAGCCACTAGTCAAATCATAAGCTGACTCATCCTCTTTGCATACATCTATATATGGATCCCTCATCCCAGAGATCCAGGGGCTGGAATTTTGTACATTGCAGAGAATTGCTGTTGGTTTTGAGATAGATATCAGAGTATTGGGTGATTTATGCTTTGTTGGAGGTGAAGAGGGGATTCCTTTGTTGGGGGGTTGATGTTGGATTAGGAATCATCGGTTGTAACTCCTCCTGGACCTTCTTGTTATATCAATAAAACTATTTGAGTTTCTCCTACATGCTTGTGTATCAATGATGTTTGTTATATTTGCATGTTTAGCTTAAATCTGATCCTAAGCTATTTATGAATATAAAGCCATGTCTTTGTGTAGTTTTCTTCTTCTGTGATCTTGCAGGAACTTGGTGAAGCTGGGAAAGTAAGGGAGCAGGTAGCTGGAAGCTGTCAAAGAGGAGAGAGATTGGGTAAAAGGACTAGCGCAAGACACAGGTTGGTTCATCCTATTCCTCTTCGTTTATAGTTCATAAAGAAGAATACAAAAGTAGTTTTCTCTGTTTGTTTCTAAGGTACTGTCACACCTTAGTGGGATAGGGTCGTTCTGAATAGACACTTTTCCCGTTAACAAAATGGCGACTCCACTGAGGATCATGTCTAGTTAGTTTGTTTGTGTTTCTCTTGTTGTTTGTTTCATAAACATAGAAGTAGAAATCGAATTGCATTTGCCATTATCAAATGCAAAGTAGACATCTGCTACTTCAATCCATTCACTGGATTTGTTTATGATTTGAACAGCTGATGCACAAATGATCTGATTACCCTTTGTGATAGCTCTTAGACCTCCTTTAAATCCACCCTCTGATTGTGCATTACTGATTGCTTTTACTCGGCCAAAAACCATAGATTAAACTGCAAACTGTGACCCAGAACCCGGATAGAATTCTCGTTTCTGCCCCAGCACAGGCTCTGTGAAGAGATTCTGCATTTCAACGCAGTTCCCGAGAGGGCTACCTGCGCTGCAATCTAGTTTATCTGTGTAACAGGTGCGCTGATCAGCCTAGCCCTATGCAGCTGAGGTTCTTTGCTTCATTTTTTCAGTTTTGTCTCTGATTTTGCAGCCTGTGATCAGTGTGTGTCTGTTTAAAAACCCCTTTTCTTTGCCTTAATTCCACCTCCTTTGTACAAAAAGACTGTAGATGTTCTTTGTGTGTTTGTTACATCATTTACAGTTTTCCATTGAAAGAGTAGAATAGTCATACTGTCGTCCTTTGATTTAGATCTGTCGTAAGTGTCGATTTTGATCTTAGGAGAAAGTTTATTTACTGTTGACAGTCGATTATGCTTTTACTTTTTCCTTTGGTTTGAATTTGTGACTTTCTAGTGTCGAAACGAGTATTTATTTCAAAATCATAAAGTGTCGTAATCTTCTCTACCTTTTGATTTCGAAAAGAAGCTTGTTTGTGTTTGTCACTTGAAAGCAAATTCAGATTTGTACATCAACTTTCTTTTTAGGCATCAATATTAAGAAAGTGAAAACAAATACATGCATATGTGCATTTGCATATTGATAGTCAGCTTGGCGTGATTTAGGAAAAGTGCATTTACAGTGTGCTCTTTGCTCTTTGAGAAAATATTGTGTCTTTCTTTTCCCCTTGTAGCTAGGATTTTCATTGCTGAAAAGAGATAAAAGTTTGCTTATCATCTTTAGATTGCATTTTAGGAATTACATATACATCTCATGGTGATCCCAAAAGGCAAACTTCTAAGAAAGATCAACTTAAAATAAATTGAATGAATCTAACAACGCTTTGGAACTTAACGCACAACAATTAGAGGTCTAGGCTAGAGACGTATTCCGGCGTCGTAAAGCCTGGTAACTGTTGTCCTCACTGATGGTTGGGTGATTCCTCCACTTTGAGACGATAAGTGCCAGTACGGACTTGTGCTCCCATGTACCGTCGAGTGTATATTGGGAGACCCCTATAGGCTTAAAACCTTTTATCCATAGGAAGCCGTGACGGCCGCCCTACTGATCGCAATGCACCGAACACAGCATTCGAGAAGATTGACTGCCGTACGTAAAAAGTATTCTGCAGTTTTGCGATTAGTTTGGTACTCCCTCTACCTAGATCTCCAGAGCAGTCCCTTTCATTCCTTTTCAGACTCCTTAACGGAAAAGGTCCATCTGAGCACTTGTCACTTCAGGCTCATTAAAAATCGAAGGAGACTAGAGTCATCTTTTGTTTTTTCTCGACTCTTTAGAACTGAAAAAACAAGTTGTGTCAAAAGCGTCTAAAATTCATTTAATTCGGAAACATACTTCCCCTTTTTATTTAGTTGATCGAGTAATCCGCAATCATGGAAGAAAGTCAATTGAAACCCCGTCGTTCGCGGAGACTTACGAGTCAACCGTCTTTGTCTCTGGAATCGAAACCAGTACGGACAAAGCGAACTCGTTTAACCGGTTCAAAATCTCCTATTAAAGTTAGAACAAGTGTTCCAACGACATCCGAGATTCTGGTTACTCCAAACATTTCTGGAATCCCTGCCTCTACAGAAGAAGTTCAACAGCCACAGAGGGACAGTGATACTGATCCTAGTCTGAGAGTAAGCACTTGTGTTACCGAACCAATTCCATCTACAACCGGTTCGGAGAGTCTTTCTCTTCAAACATCTGTCGCTATCGATTCCACCCCTTCTTCGTCACCAGAAATATTTTACGGACCTGACGGTCTTCCCCTTCCACCTGGTCTGATTGCAATTGAAGAAATTGTAGAAGATCCTCAAACAAGTACTCCAACGCACTTTGGAGTCGGGATCACTCTATATCCTTCTTCATCAGAAGTTAGTCTACCACCAGCGGAAATTCCTGTAGAATCGCTAGGTAATCTTTTGGATAGACTCCAAATGTCTGAACAACCGTCAACATCTAGGACTGTGTCATCTGACACAGCGACAGCAGAACCCCCTGCCGTCACTCCGACAATGTTCGCCGGCATACCATCTGTCCCAACTAGCTCTCAACCGCTAGAAGGAGCCCACTCAGGGGCTATTTCGACAGTCTGGTCCATTCCTGTTTGTTCATCCGGAATAATATCCGGAAACTCTTGTGTTGAGTGTCAACAAATTGATCCATTTGGAGGTCAATTTGGGCAGTCTGGTCCCCAAGGGCAAACAATCCCCTTGAGTTCTGGATTACCACTGTATGGGGGGCAGTATGACCTTTCATTATCCCCTCCGGGAGGATATCCGTACGGGAGTTCACAACAATATTCAGGTTATACTGGAATTACCTCAAGTGGTTGGGTACCTATACTACCTCAACAACCAAGGATTGTGTATTCAATGCAACAATGTGTACCTATGTCGAATATCCTGACTACACCAGCTATTGTGATGGTGTCACAAGTTCAAACGCTGCCTGTTGTATGCCAACCTCAGATATCTCAGGTTGTAATGAAACAGCCCCTTGACCCTGTGACTCAACCACAATCGCCAACTGGTGGGGTGACACAGGTCCAGACGGGTACAATTACCCCACAACTTGGTCCAACGGTTAGTATAGCGCAACAGCACATGGCTTCTCAACCATGGCTGGTGCAATACCAACAACCACCATTCCAACAAGTATACCAAGGTTCTGAGTAGCAAATCTTTGTGAACAGTGGACATCCGTACATTCAAAACGGTCAAAATCAACCATTTTACAATGGTCATGTCCACCAACCTTGTCAGTCATACCAGCATCAAATGCATTATGCTGGCATGCAAAGACCAACTGCTCAGGCAATCCCATCTTACCCTGGGTATGCTTCACCTAATCTGAATCAGCAGTTACCATTCGTGGCAACTTTAGAGTTACCTGATTTAAACCAGTTAACAAACGATCCAATTGCTTATGCCCTTTGGTGGCCAGCGATTCCACATAAACTTCCATCAGATATTCCTAAATTTAATGGAAATCCGGGTGAAGATCCATCGAATCACGTGATGACATTTCATCTATGGTGTTCATCAAACACCCTAAATGATGATTCGATAAGGCTTCGCCTCTTTCAGAGGACGTTAACGGGTCCAACGGCAAAATGGTACATTGAACTGCCTAGAGCTTCGTTCGATAACTTCAGTACCTTAGCCACAACCTTTTTAACCCATTTTCAATTACCGATAAGGTACGAAACGGGAACAGAACTCCTTACCAGCTTCAAACAGAGAACGGCCACTCACATATCTGATCATATATATGAGTGGCGACGTCGTCGTAGGATGGTAAAAACGTACGTTCCCGATCAGCTATTAGCTGAATGGTTTATCAAGTCATTACTGCCTTCCATCACGGAAGATGTGGCAAAGGGGGGGTCGTAACAGAAGAGCAAGTGATCGCTCGTGCACAATATCTGGACTTGATCTATACTCAGTTCGGCACGCTCTACGACAAAATACCTGACGCCCCTAGACCGGAATTCTCAATTCCTCCTCCTCCTAAATCGAACAATGACTCTCACGCCGGCGATGGCGTGATTGGCGCAACAGACACTAAATCGACAAAGGCTACATCCAAGAAGGCCCGTAAGATTTCAAATCAAAATGCAAAAGAAGAACTTCTTGCTTCGGAAGTAAATGCTGTATCGACAGATAAGGGCAAAGAAACCAAACAACCAGGAAGCAAGAAGAAAGGAAAAGGGAATAAGAAGAAACAGGATGAATCATCACCTGAAAAATCTTCTTCAAACCCTCCTGGAAATAGGAAACCCCCTGCAGGGTGTCACATATGTGATGAGGATCATTGGACGAAAGAATGTCCATACAAAGCTGAGCTTAAGAGATTCTTTAAAAGTTCGAAAACCTCAGCAGTGCTAACTGATCCGTTTCCGAATCCAGGAACGAATCTCGTTGAAAGTGGAAATGCTTCCTCGTCTCAAGTGCTAATGTTCTCAATTTCAAAACAGCAGAATGATGCTTTGATTTCGACAAGGAACAAAGATTACGGGAATCCGCAGCTGTCGAACGACAAGGATAAAGATCAACCAAGTAGTTCGACAACAACTTCGACAGAAGTTGTACCACCCACCATTCCTGAATTGACAATAAAACCGCCAAAGGGAGTAGTACACAAGTCAACATTTAATCCCCGCGCTAGAGCGGCGCAACATTATAACATAGTGGAAGATTTGGCCTAATCGCCATCCGCTATGTCGACTCTTGAAGTACTACAAAATTGCCCATCCCAAAGGCAGGCTTTATTATCAGCCATTGGTGGGATTGATCCAAAGGATTCCAATCTTGTATCCTTCGACCACAAAGGATACGATCCTCAGTTACCGGCTCAACTAGCTTTCCTTGTTCAAGTGAAAGCCCTCAACAAAACTGTTCATCGAACAATTATTGATGAGGGGGCATCTACATGTATTATGCCGATGAGTTGCTGGAAAACTTTAGGATATCCAACCTTGTCGCGATCTGCGACGACGTTAAAAGCATTCGACGGAAGGACATATACCCCATATGGTATCCTAAATAACTTGAAAGTCGAACTAGGAGGGAAAATGGTAGAAATAGATGTTGAAGTCATCGATGGGAATCTTGATTACAACATCCTACTAGGAAGACCATGGATATATGCCATGGCAGCTGTTGTGTCGACCTATTTTAGAAAGATTGCATTTCCCTTTCAAGGAGGGATTACAATCGTCGATCAACAAAAATTCCTCCCCAATGGTTCTCAAGTTACAGGAAGCATTCCCATGATCCATGGAAGCCCCCATTCGCTTCAGAATATCGGAGTAGGCCTACTAAAAGATCCTATACTAATGGGAACTTTCGCTTTTCCACCTCCAATCAATCTGGCGGAAGTAGCGTCGATAGGAACCTACAATATGATATATTCCACAAAGATCTCAGAAAATGATATCAACATGGATCATGCGATGGTTGTGCCCCCAAGCCCAATAGAAATATTATAGCAATCAATGTTTCTAGCATGGGAGGCAAACCCAAATCAACGCTCATCAAGCGTTTGGATAGATAGGTCTAGAGAATATGGTACTCCTTCAGATCCTTGGTCGCAAGTGCATGTCACCGACGAAGGAATTCTCCAAGCTATGGTAATTGAAGGAGCGCCATGGAATGATTCCCACCATCGTTCCCTTCTTCCCGATTGTGAAGAAGAGACTCAAAATGACCTTTATCATCCCTCAGTCTTTGATTTTCTTTCAAATACTGTAAATACAGTGGATTCCGAGCGAAACTTATCCAAAATTGAAGAGACTATAGCCATAAATATCTCGACTAAAACAGATGTTGTAGAGAATATTTATGTTGGCAAATGTTGTTCTCCTTCAGAACTAGAAATATATAACGCTCTTTTTCGCGAATTTAGAGATGTATTTGCTTGGTCATACAGTGAAATGCCAGGCATCGACTCGAGTATCGTTGAACACAAAATTAAGATGTATCCAGATGTCAAACCGGTACGACAATGGCTAAGGTAGGTGCACCCCAAGAAAGCCGCTGCCATCAAGGCAGAAGTTGAAAAACTTCTCCATGCTGGTTTCATCTACCCAGTTCCTCTAACCGATTGGGTATCGAATATTGTCCCTCTTATGAAGAAACAGGGGACAATTAGAGTGTGTGTCGATTATAGGGATGTAAATCAAGCTTGTCCAAAAGACAACTACCCTACACCCTTCATCGACCAGATAATTGATGAATGCGCCGGATGAGAAATCTGACAGGCTTTGATAAAGGAACCAGTCGACCTTTAGGGATCCTTCCCAATGTGCCCATAACATTGAGAGGGAAGACAGTTCAAATGAATGTAATGGTAGTTCAAGGACCCTTGGATTATAATCTACTCCTTGGACGAGACTATATTTATTGCATGGGAGCCATCGTCTCCTCACTCTTTAGAGTAATGTGTTTTCCGCACGAAGGAAGAGTGGTCAAGCTCGTGGACCAGCTTTCATTTCCTGGATCACGCATAGCAAATAGTCATATACCATCCCTAAATGGTCTCTTCACGCAAGAAATGTCTCAATCCCCAGTCCGTCCTCTCGATGAGTGCGAGTAATTCAGAGGGATATGACTGAAACCCAGGGGGCATGCGTCCTGGTCTGCTTCGGCAGGAAAACTTCGGGTATAGGGTAGGTTTCCGCGGGAGAATATGACTAGTCTGTACCCCGTTCGTGATTGGAAGAGGGGTTATTCTAGAATAAGATTCTCTTGTCAAAGTTATGTGAGTAGCGGGCATCGTCGCTCACCTTTGTTTATCTCGGTAGACATCGCCAGAGAAGTGCTTTGTTTACGCCGTAAATAGAACAATCTTTGGGTAACCTGTAAGAGGTAGTACCCTTCCTGATAAAACGAATGTTTTGTCAGCTCGAATAAAGGGTGACCCTTCGTGATAAAATGAATGTTTTGTTAGCTCAAATAGAGGGAGACCTCGAAACTCTGTTTTATACCTGGGGGCATGCAAACCTTTTGGAGTGCAAGCGAGGGGCGGCTATTTATTTTTTAAAATTTTTAGGACCTCTAACCCTTTAAACTCGTAGGATTAGTCGTCACCTAACTTGCATAAAGAAAGGATGTGTGGCAAAACTCTAAAAATTGCCAATTTTATATGAGACATTCTTATCATATGACTGGACAATCGAGCAGTTTTAGCACATAGTTCAAGCTCGTTAAAAAATAAACATAAGACATGAGCAAATGTTTCCACCCGCGTTTAAGCTCGGTAAAAAATGAACTATTCCCCGGTAAATAACCACCGTGATTGAAGCATTTCAGCCATTAAAGCCTTGGTCATGTTTGCACCTTCACCACCACTTTTCCATTGGCCGATCATTCACCTCCATTTGATTGTTTACCCATTTTGAGGAACAACTGCAAAGAGTGATTTCACTAGCCATCCTTGTGACACCGCCGTGATTGGAAAATTCCAACCCTTACCTGGAATCAGCTGCTACCCATTTTATCACTCGTTCCTCAAAAGACGAGTCTTCTTTAAGCTCTTTTCAACTGACTCGTAAAATATGAAAAGATTACCGAGTTTTGGCCTTCCAGCTCGTTAAAGCGACCGGAAGCGCTATCCCTCCTCTAGATTTTAATCTTTTTGGACCTGAGGGATTATTGCACAAAAAGATCGAGCGCTTGTTTTGTTCGGCTCGTTAAAACTATCAAAAATTCATCCCTTCTGTATTGTTTTATACTTTTTCGGACTTAAGGGATTAGATGACGAAAAAGGAATTTTGGAGTTACCTTTACGTACCTTTTCAGACTCTCTAAAAATGAAAAGGACCGAGTTATCGTTGTCGTTAAACTCGTTAAAAATATTAATAGCGACAAACTTGTCTTTAGACGAGAACGAGTTTCACTATCGCTACGCTCGTTAAAACATAGCAATGGGTTTGCCCGAAGGGCAAATTATAGAACAAGCATATGTTATCCTCCTCAAGCTTGACAAAAATAAAGAGGTACTGGTCAGCAGTGACTGGGGAAAAATTGGGAAGAAACTCAAAGAATCTTTATTGGTAGCAAGTCGCTCTTGAACATGACACTTCCACTCCGTGCCTGAGTCGGGTTGGGTTGTTTCATTCACCGGTCACATCACCATGGTCACGCCATACCATCCACATCTTGGGTAAATGCTACCAATCCATCACATAAGTGTCGCCGACATGTTCAAGAGAAGTCATCCAGGGAAGTCACCCATGTCCCATCCACTACCATACATTATACTTCATTCTTTCATGACCACCATCCTGAACCATATATCATCAGATCGTTTTCACCTCCATCAAAATCATTTGCTCCGTTCCGTGTCATTGATGTGGGATTCATCAAGGCCCTCCTTTGACGGATTGCTTCTTGTCGACACCAGCTCATTATCCAAGAAGTTGATCTAGGAACACCCCATTCAGTACTTTGAAGCTTGCATGCCTCAATGGCAAGTTTCTCACTTCCGGCAACAGGTATACATCAATGACCTTCGACCGAAAGATTTTGCGTGGTGTTCGACGCCAAGTCCTTTATTCACACCACGTGAATTGTACTGCAGTACCTTGAGGGTCATCATTGTTATAGACATTTTTGTGCCTTACAGCATAGAGCATGAAATGTCAATAATCTGAGGGATCCAAAGTCCCTAAACATGTTGTTCCTACCCCTAGAGGAACAAGGTCAGCAAACCACAGCACTTCAGATCAGTTCTCCACTGAAAAACACTCAAAAACAGGTCAATTTTGGATCAAAGCAGCTGCTCCACTGGGCATTTGCGCTGAATGTCAACTGCTCCATGGTGTACCTACGCTGAATGTCAACTTCATCAAAGGCTACCTGCGCTGAGCGAATTTGGACATGTGGAGGAATCTTTCCTCAATGTGTCAGTGCCCAGGAAGCTTCCAAATTGACACTTGGATCAGAAGATTCGCCTAATGATGAGTAAAGAGGTTCTAAAACTCCAAGTGGAAGGTAGAATCTCCGAGTGGACTCAAGAACTAAAGAACAACTGGGGTTGAAGAGGACAACAGTCACACATCAAGCTGACTTATCTTCACTCCAAAACTCTATATAAGGATCTCATCCCATGGGATCTAAAGGCCGGAATTTTGTGTAAAGAATTGCTGTTGGTTTACAGTTGAGAGTATTGGGTGATTGCTTGAGGGAGGTGAAGAGGAGATTTCTTTCTGTCGGGAAGGTGATGCTGGATTGGGCCTCTTATGGTTGTATCACCGCCTGAACCTTACTTTCTTCCATTAATAAAGCATTTGAGGTTCTTCTATTCGCATGTGTTTCAATGATGTATTGTCTTACTTGCGTATTTGATTTATGCTAATCCTTGAATCAATTATGAATGCATGCTTCTTGTAGTTTCCTTTTCTCGTCTTGTTTGCAGGATCTTGTGTAGCTGGGCCCGTGAGAAGACAAGGAGCTGGGAGCAAGCAGCAAAGAGAGAAGATTGGATCGACCATTTGCGCAAGACATCGGTAAGTGGATCTCTTCCTTTCCTCTTTTGCATGTCATAAAGAAGTAACCTTAGATAGCTTTGCTTTGACTGTTGCTAAGGAACTATCACCCTTAGAGTGGGATAGGGTCATTCCGTGTTGGATACTTTTCCCCACAACAATCATCATTATCGGTGATTCCTCTCGCGCTTGTTAACAGTTTACATCATTGACTGGTAATCAAGCGATGTCTTTCCATGTTCGACTTCAAAACATTTCTCACATGGATCGAATTGTACTTCAAGTGAAGATCAGACGAGATTGAAGACCCCGGATCTAGTTTCATCCATCCGGGCTGCGATATATATTCAGGAAAATAAAGACATTGAAATGTACAGCATTGCAGCACAAATAATCATCCTACCAAAAGGATGATGGCTCTATCAGAATCATCAGTCTACCATCAGACGGTTGTCTGTCCTATGTACATGAAAATGAATTTATAAAGCTGAGCATGGGAATGCCCGCCTCGGCTAGATCATGAAAACAGCATGAAGATAATGTATTGTATTGTATCTTATTACAGGACTCCTCCCAGCATTGAATGAACTTCGGATCCTCCTAATAAAGCATTTCACCCGATAAACGGCCTCATACTTTAGGGGGCAACTGTTATAGACATTTTTGTGCCTTACAGCTCTAAGCATGAAATGCCCATAAACCAAGGGATCCTAAGTCCATAAAAGTGTTGTTCCGACCCCTAAAGGAACAAGGTCAACAAATTACAGCTTCTCCCAGAAGTTCTCCACCAGAAACTGCTCAAAATCAGTCAAATCAGGATCATTTCAGCTGCTCGACTAGCTAGCTGCATTGCATAGCACCCAAGTACACTAGCTAGGTGCGTTGCAACGCACCTAACTGCACTACCAGGGTGCGCTGAGCGGGAAATGACAAATGGCAGTGTCATTCCGCGAGGTGGATAGACAAAGGAAGCTTCCAGAATCTTCCCCAATGACACTTGCCTCACTGAGTTCGACCAAGGATGAGTAAGAGGCTCTCAGTCTCCAAGTGGAAGCAAGAACTGACAGAGAGAAGCCACTAGTCAAATCATAAGCTGACTCATCCTCTTTGCATACATCTATATATGGATCCCTCATCCCAGAGATCCAGGGGCCGGAATTTTGTACATTGCAGAGAATTGCTATTGGTTTTGAGATAGATATCAGAGTATTGGGTGATTTATGCTTTGTTGGAGGTGAAGAGGGGATTCCTTTGCTGGGGGGTTGATGCTGGATCAGGAATCATCGGTTGTAACTCCTCCTGGACCTTCTTGTTATATCAATAAAACTATTTGAGTTTCTCCTACATGCTTGTGTATCAATGATGTTTGTTATATTTGCATGTTTAGCTTAAATCTGATCCTAAGCTATTTATGAATATAAATCCATGTCTTTGTGTAGTTTTCTTCTTCTGTGATCTTGCAGGAACTTGGTGAAACTGGGCAAGTAAGGGAGCAGGTAGCTGGAAGCTGTCAAAGAGGAGAGAGATTGGATAAAAGGACTAGCGCAAGACACAGGTTGGTTCATCCTATTCCTCTTCGTTTATAGTTCATAAAGAAGAATACAAAAGTAGTTTTCTCTGTTTGTTTCTAAGGTACTGTCACACCTTAGTGGGATAGGGTCGTTCTGAATAGACACTTTTCCCGTTAACACATGGCTAACCCTTTGCACTCGATGGTGGAATAGTTCTTCTCTACCTTAGATAACCTTCTGCTTGTGAACGCTATAGGATGATCCAAGTCCCCTCCACTAGCATGTGTGAGCACTGCTCCCAACGCTATACATGACGCATCGACGTGTACATGAAACTCCTTCTTCCAATCCGGGAAGACTAAGATTAGTGCGGTGACCATCTTTTCTTTTAATACATCCAAGATCTTCTTACAGTCCTCGTTCCAACAAAATGTGATATCCTTCTTCAACAAATTTTCCATAAGCACGATGATCTAGGCATAGCCTTTGATAAACTTTCTGTAATATCATGTATGTCCTAGGGTAGCACACAGTTGTTTCACACTCCTCAACACTTCCAAGTTTAGTATCACCACAATATTCTCGGAGTCTACCATCAATCCTGTCTGCAAACAACATGACCCAGCAAGGTCCCAAAAGGAACACAAAACAGACACTTCTTTAGATTGAGCATAATCTGGTATCTTCGACAAGTATCTAGCATTAGGTGTAAACTGGCGACATGGCATTTCACCAGCCCAAACACAGTCCAGTCATCAAAGTATACTTCCAGGAACTTATGAATAAATTCCTTGAACACAGCAACGACTACACGCGAGAAAATCGCAAGCGCATTCTTCAACCCAAACGACATTACAGTGTACTGAAAACAACTCTACTTAGTCACGAAGGTTGTCTTGCTCCTATCCTTCGGTGCGATTTTGATCTGGTGGTACCCCAAGAACCCATCAGTGAAGGAATATGCTTCATAGCCACCTACATTGTCCAACACTTCATCAGTGAATGGAGTCAGGAAAGGATCATGTACGCAAGTGTCATGAAGCTTTCTGAGATCCACGCATATCCTTATTTAATCCTTCCGCTTCTTCTCTTATACCACCATTGGGCTTACCCAGTCAGATTCTTCCATAGGCTCAATGATGCCTACCGCGAGCATCTTGTCTAGCTCTAAGTGGACCTTCTCCTTATACTTTGGATTGAGATGGTAAGGTCTTTGCTTAACCGACTTCGCGTCGGGTTTCAACGTCATCTTCATAACACCTAGGTCTCCAATTATCCCTTTTAAATCCGTAAACTTGGTGGGGAATAAATCCTGTTATTCGCGGAGAAATTCAATGACCTTATCTACCATCGCATCATCCCAGTAATCTCCAATCTTCACGAATTTGGGCTCTGCCTCCATACCAATGTTTACTTGTTTCGTTTTCAGCAGTGTGGTTATATCAGGATTCTCAATATGCGTCCCTTCAACCTCGCGGTTGCCTTCTATTTCAGGGATGTTAATCTTTCGTGGATCCTCATCTTCTTCAGTGGTCACGTTATAGCATTCAAGTGCGTGACTCAGCTGAGTAGCCCACTCAGGCTAAATTAGGTCGAAGGGATCCTGCGGTGTCCTAAAGATTGTTGCTTTCACCTCTTGTAGCACCTCATCAATACAGTCAAACCTGTCTTCAAAGCTGAATGTCATTATAAATCCCTCGCACAAAATATCCCATTCACCTGTACCATGGCGAAGCTTTGTCTCTACGTAGCAATTCATCGGGACGACGTCCAGGGTGTGACAGAACAAGTGCACCCATTCTGGTTGGGGCTTCTCTCCATAAGCCTGAGTCCATTAGGCCAAGTGCGTGCGCGAATCATCCTGCCCATCATATTTGTCTATTATTCGCACCTTCGGCTTCCCAAAGCATGTTCTCATCATCCTCCTACATTCGCGCCAATCATCAAAGCTTCCCTTGTGCATACCCCACCACCTTGCGGGCATAGTGCGCAGTGCCCAGTCCAATGCCTGGAAGCGCTGCTTTTCTGGTACCTCCCTCTCAAATGCATCTAAAAAGATATCTACATCATTTAGGCCATCATAAGTAGGCAAATTTCTTACCTCCGACGACACATAGCGCAGCGACCGGGTCATCATGTTACAGCTCAGTGTAGTTACTTCATGTAACCGATTCTGCCAGCGCTCTAATTCTTCATCAAAGTCTGAGGTGCAGGAACTCTCGCGATCCCATGTAATTCGTCCATCCGCTGTTGGATTCACCCAATCTTGGTCTTGCGTTGTTATCTTATAGATACAGTCCAGATTGTCATCACTCTCATAATCACGGACTGGTTCAGTATAGCGCGATCCTTCAGCAAGATCTAGGGGTACTATTACGTGGAGCGATTTCTTCTCAAATATCATCTTTTGCTTCTTTAGATTGATTACCCCATTCATATCAGTAGCCCAATCAATTCCTAGGAGCGCAGGTGTAAGGCCTCCCAGCTGCGGTGCGACGGGCGCCGGGCGGGCACGGGCGCACGGCGGGTGAGCGCACACGACGGTGCGACGTTTCTGCGAGTTGGCTGCGACGATACCGTGGAGTCATATGCGACATAAAATGCGACAATAATGTAAAATCATAATACGACTAAGTATTATGTGGACGCACATATTATATGTAATATGGAGGTTATATACGCATGGAATAATAAAACAATAAAATATAAATCAAGCTGACATGTAATAAGATATGTGGAGCATACGAAAAAATAATATGAGGTCGGCCATGGATTAACACCATGTAACATGTGTATATATGGACATACGTTGGAGTCATTTTAACATCACAACTTCGCTCATCTCTTTCATACGCTTAAGGGGTAAACACTTGCGCAGATTTAGAGGTAGATACGCATATCTCATGCGTAGTCTAATCTAAGTGCGTGGAGGAAGTGGTTTGCAGGTTGAGGTATGAAGGTTCGGTTGTGAGTGCAGACTTGGGTTTCTAAGTGCCGGTTTGGGTGAGGCAAGTGTGCCGAGGTGCAGATTGTGTGCAGGGCTTGACAAAGTGAGATAGGTGGCCCGGGTGGGCATTCTTCTTTGTGCAAGAGTGCATATGATGGTGTATAAGGCTGTTCTATGCCTGTTGTAAAATTATTCTAAGTGTTGGCTTGAAGTTTGTCAAGCACACTTGTATTGTAAAATTGAAGAAGCTGTTATAATATATTGTTGGGCAGACTTTACCGAGAGTTGCCCCTCCCTTTATACTTGTGTATTGTTCTTGGTTTATTGTACATGGTTAATGATTGAGAATGTTCTTTGTTAAAGTATAAAGGATAACTCTTTACTTGGTTGCAAGAAAACATAAGTTAAAGTAAGTTTATGTTGGAGTAGGCGTAGCCCATAAACGCTAGTATTGTTAAAAAGAAAGCATTCGGTGGTGCCGCACCTCGCTACAAGCAGTTGGAAGATCACCGCAGGTGTAGGGGCGTGACAGTTGGTATCAGAGCTCGGTCGGAGCTGATGAGCTGGGTTGCTCATGACAGTGGACAACAAAGCATGGCGAGTTTGGGTGAAGGGAGAAAGAAGCTCTTGCTTACCTTGGACAGGTTGAAGAGGTTAAAGGAAGAGAGGCCCCGAATCCGTGAAGAACTTAAAGCCTTGGGGAAGAATATCGAAGGACTTCTCCAACTTAGTTGGGCAATGAAGCAAGTTGCATTTGATGCCAACAAGGAAGAGGAAGTCCGGCATGGTGATCTTAGTCTTCAAGAGCTCTTTGATGAAAGAGCCCGGTTGGGGAAGGAAAGTGACCAAGTGGAAGCCGAAATCAAGAGGAAACTTCTCAGTAAAGAGGTTGTTGTAATTGAACAAGAAGAGCTTGACTACATTGACAAGTTGGGAGCTCACTACCGAAATCATCCAGAGGACATTCGGAAGCTAAGTTCCATGGACTTGGTCAATGGACACTTGGTTGGTGCACTTGAGCTGAACAAGGTGGAAGGAAAGCTTGAGGCAAGTCAAGCTAGACCGGGACCGAGATCCCTAGAAGGGCCAAGCAAGGAGGTGAAGTACCTTAGGAGGAATGTCAAGAAGGAGTATGAGCCTATTGACACTTCTGAGGCCGAATTCTTGAAGAAAGTTGCTGAGGTGAGACACAAGACAAAGCCAACAGAAGGAGGTGATTCCTTGAAGCTAAGTTTTGTGCAGGTGACCGTGAAGGGAAAGAAGTTTGCAGCTTTGGTTGATACGGGAGCTACTCATAGCTTCTTGAGTAGGAAAGCAGCAAAGTCCCTTGGAAAGAAGACAAATATGGAAAAGGAATGGAGTGCTTTCAAAGCTATCAACTCTACCATTAGAGCAGTTGATGGTGTATTGAAGGACACACAGATAAGAGTTGGATCATGGTTTGGAAAGTTGGACTTGAGAGTTGTAGACATGGACGATCATTCCATGGTGTTGGGGCTGGACTTCTTGAACCTAGCACAAGCCATGCCAATGATGAACCAGGACATACTCTTGATCACAGCCGGAGGGAAGACCATGATGGTGCCTATGAATAGAAGGAGTTGCTTGGGTTATAGACCAAGGATGAATTCTATGATCTTGTATCCCAAAGATCCTAATGTGAAGCATGAGAATGTGGAGCAAAGAGGATTTGGGAGTGTAGTGCAAACGAAGGAGAAGAAGTTGGTAGACTTCATAACAAAGGCTGGGAAGAAGAATGAAGGAAGTGAGAAGAAGATCTCACGAACTTGGAGACATTTGATAGGAGCATCTGCTACTAAGGATCTTCACAATGGAGTTGCAAATGAAAGAAGCCCGAGTGCTACTTCAAAGGCAGTGGTTGATGGAGATTATGAGGGTAGAGATCCTGCTGGGATAGTGGGCTTTTGCAAGTATGCCATGGGCATATATGATTTCCAGCTGACAAAGAACAAGCTAGGTGAGCTTGGATGTACATGTGAGGAGATTGAAGCTGTGCATAGATACTTGAGGACACAACATCAATCTGATACATGGGTGGATGAGAGTCAGGGAGGGAACTTCCTGGCTTTCCTTTCTCGATGAACAACCTTGGAAGAAGGTTGGTGTGGAGGCCTTGGTAGGGAGGAACCACACCAACTCTATAAGGGGCCTTGGGAGAAGGCTTCCTTGTGATGATGATGAGATGGTTGAGTGACCGAGTTCACTAAACCGAAGTTTGAAGACTTGGATGAGATGGCCAGATGTTGCGATGTGTCTACTTGGTTGGACTACATGGGCAGCTTAGTCGTGGACATCAGGTTGGAGACTTGAAGACATGGAGCATGGCAGAGACCTATGCAAGGAAATTATGTGGAAGCACTTGTAGAGATGTCGAGGGACATCCTAACAAGGTGCTAGGGCAGGAATGTTATGCAGGAGGACTTGCTATGGAGACTTGAGGATGGCACATTGCAGATGATGAAGAGGGCTTCATGGACCTGAATGGGGCACACCAAGAGTTGATCAGATTGGAGACTTGAGGATGGCACATTGCAGATGATGAAGACGACTTCATGGACCTGAATGAGGCACATCGAGAGTTGAATAAAGACTTGAGGGTGGCACTTTGCAGATGATGGAGAGAGCTTCATGGACCTGAATGGGGCACATCGAGAGTCGGTTTGATATGAACAACATGTTGCAGATGAGATGGATGGAGTTTCCATGGACCTGAGCATGGATTATGGAGATACATACCTTGGTATGGTGAGCTTGGTGGCAGTGGTCATTAAGCCGAGACATAGTGGAGAAGAGTCTCTACATATGTTGCAAGGATGTTTGCCTTGTAGAAAGGTCGACATCCTGAATGATGATGATCTTGGTGGAGAGCTACCGAGATGGTATGTTGTCGAGGACGACAACGATTTCAGGTGGAGGAGAATGTAAGGCCTCCGAGCTGCGGTGCGACGGGCGTCGGGCGGGCGCGGGCACACGGGCGGGCACGGGCGCACGGCGGGTGAGCGCACACGACGGTGCGACGTTTCTGCGAGTTGGCTGCGACGATACCGTGGAGTCATATGCGACGATAAACGACACTATGCGACATAAAATGCAACAATAATGTAAAATCATAATACGACTAAGTATTATGTGGACGCACATATTATATGTAATATGGAGGTTATATACGCATGGAATAATAAAACAATAACATATAAATCAAGCCGACATGTAATAAGATATGTGGAGCATAAGACAAAATAATATGAGGTCGGCCATGGATTAACACCATGTAACATGTGTATATATGGACATACGTTGGATTCATTTTAACATCATCTTCGCTCATCTCTTTCATACGCTTAAGGGGTAAACAATTGCGCAGATTTAGAGGTAGATACACATATCTCATGCGTATTCTAATCTAAGTGCGTGGAGGAAGTGGTTTGCAGCTTGAGGTATGAAGGTTCGATTGTGAGTGCAGACTTGGGTTTCTAAGTGCCGGTTTGGGTGAGGCAAGTGTTCTGAGGTGCAGATTGTGTGCAGGGCTTGACAAAGTGAGATAGGTGGCCCGGGTGGGCATTCTTCTTTGTGCAAGAGTGCATATGACGATGTATAAGGCTGTTCTATGCCTATTGTAAAATTATTCTAAGTGTTGGCTTGAAGTTTGTCAAGCACACTTGTATTGTAAAATTGAAGAAGCTGTTATAATATATTGTTGGGCAGACTTTACCGGGAGTTGCCCCTCCCTTTATACTTGTGTATTGTTCTCGGTTTATTGTACATGGTTAATGATTGAGAATGTTCTTTGTTAAAGTATAAAGGATAACTCTTTACTTGGTTGCAAGAAAACATAAGTTAAAGTAAGTTTATGTTGGAGTAGGCGTAGCCCATAAACGTTAGTATTGTTAAAAAGAAAGCATTCGGTGGTGCCGCACCTCGCTACAAGCAGTTGGAAGATCACCGCAGGTGTAGGGGCGTGACAGCAGGGTAGGGGTTGTTGTCATCCACAATTTCTATTACCTCAAAGTCAGTCAAGCGCTCGCACTTTCAATATCTATAGTCACCCCTTGCAACCACCACATGGGGATGATCTTCTGCTGGTTCGCCATTCTTAGCTGAATTGAAGACCATTGCAATGTAGGTATCCCAATCCGTTCACAAGTCTTCTTTGGTAGGATGTTCACGTCTGACCCCAGGTCCAAAATAACTTGATCCATTTTATACTTTCCTATCTGCGCAGTCAGTCTCATCTCCCGTCTTGTCCTTGTTTTATGCTTACCAATCTTTCATACTACGCACGGCTCACCCGGAGTGGTTATGGTGCACCTATTTATAAGCTCCTGTAGCCCCTTCACAGCCTTACTATCGCGCAGTAACTTCATGCAGGTCTCCAGGAAGGTTGTAAGCATAGTAGGGTCCATCTCCTGATCAGGTTTATCCTTGCTCCATGAGGTGGAGGCCTCAACAAATCTCTTCTTCGCCTCCATGACTATTTCACATGTGCGCTCCAAATCGAACTTAGTCTCCTTTGCCGGAGCTTTGTGAACCCATGTGTTGCCCTCAAGCTGTTTCCCCTTATCATCTCCTATTGTGATTCTAATTCAGAGCACTATATTTACGTTTGGATCCTCTTCGCGCGACTCAAACATCATCATTTGCAGGTTCTGAGTTGGCTGAGGTAGTAACACCCCTTTGTCTCGTATTTTCGCTATCAGTGTAGGACAATCCTCTGTCTCATGATCAAACAAAGTGTAGTACTTTCACGACAGATGTGTTGGGTTAGTGAAATTACAGGCATAGTGTCCTGGTCCTCCGCAATTGTAGCAAATCAACTGCCCCCGGCCTCTGATAGGTCCTCCTCCACCTCGGTCTCGTCCGCACCCCTGAAAGCCTGTTGGTGCCATCCCCGCGCTCTGGTCAGGGGGGCACGTTTCTGCCTGAACCCTATAGGTGGGATTTATATCCATCATCAACTCATAGCTTCTGCAGTTGTGCACATCATGCCCTACCGATCTATAGAAGTTGCAGAACAGTCGCTACGGTGTCTGTACAAAATTTTGCAACAAATGACAGTTATGTGGCATGTTTTCCTGCTACCTAACATATAGCGCACCACAATGCAAGCCCCACGCTTGGTCCTGCCTGAGCTTCTAGCCTCAAAGGCATCGATCCTCCCCCTGCAATATAGTTCACAAAGACCAGGCAATGGTCTTTGTCATGCCCCTAACCCTTGCATTTCAGGCACCATACCTCTTCGTGCACCTCTGGTCGAATTGTTCTGTCCTGCTTCAAACTTTGCATCTCAAGGAAAATATTTTTCAACTGCACATGGATCTGTTGGACCCCCATTTTTGGATCTTGCATCTGCGTTTCATGCAGTCTCACTGCAATCTCAAAGGCCTTTACCTGATTCATTATCTTCTGTTGTGACAACGTAACCCTTAGGTGTGGCAGGAGCGAAGCCACAAACCATTCACGATGTTGTCTGTCTGTTAAGTTCATGTTAGCTTTGTGGATTTTACACTTCAACCTCTGATCTAATTCCCACAGTGTCTCGCCTGGTTGTATCGCAATTTCCTTAAACCCCACAATAGAATGTGCTTCAAATTTAAGCCTACCGAATTCTTTGTTCAACACGGTCTGGATGTCTGCCACTCCAGAATTCGGGTTATCATTAGAGTACTTGATATATCAGGTTAGCGCGCGATCTTGCAGAGCACTAACCAATGTCGCCTTCTTCATGTGATCATTTGTAACACCTTGATCTTCCCATACAACATTCACAATGAACCAGAACTGATCCGGGTCCTCATTTCCCAAGCCTTTGAACAAAGGTAGCTTCACTGAATTTGCCATACTGAACTGTGGTGGAGGCGGAGGTGGTACGGGTGAAGTCGCAGGTGATGGTGGTGAAGTTGGAGGTGGTGTGGGTGGAGGTGGTAGTCGTGGGAATCCTTGTCGTATTAATTGAATAACATTTCGCGGAGAAACCTACGCTACTCCCTCTTCGTCACCTTACGGAGGTGAAATCAATGGACTATATTCAGGACCCTTTCTTCCTTCGTTCCTGTAATTTTTTCCGCTTCGTGTAGCTCCAAACATCAAGGTAGCTACATAACCCGCTTTTCGCACAATAACATTTTAATCCTGGTTTTCAAAGATTTCAAGTACTTACCTCGCGGTCCTTTGAAAAAACACCGCTCCGCCTCGCTATAGCTGACTGAGATATCAACTGCGAACTCAGTCACAAATCCTCCTATAATGTGATCGAGCCAATGATCGACAGCGCGAGCAATCTTATCCTCAGATGCTTCCAATTTTTGTACTAACTCCGGGGTCCAACAATAGGACCGTCAAGTTTCCATCTTCCTTGGCTATCTACTAGCTTCACAATCCACTTGTATAGCTCAACTGGAAAGGAACATAAAAATATCTCGTGGATCTATGTATATAGGTACCTGTCCAGCCACTATTCCTTTGTCAGCCGCGGGTTCCTGTTCTCCTGTACCGTGAATTCGTGGATCTTCCTATCCAACTAGTGTTCGAATCTCTTTCTTAGTTGGATTCCAGTGATACGACATCACACATCTCTTATGCAGATTCTGGTCCCGGCAACGGAACCATTTGTTGGCTTGAGGGGGCTTGACCTAGGTTCAACTTTAGTTAGCTAAACAAATCCCTACACTACTGGCCCTTTCGACATCAGCCCACAGAGCACGGATCGAAGTTTCACCCGAAGCGGTATGGGGGGATACTGGAACCAAGTTTCCACACCCTAAGATGGTCGTGATGTCGGTTTATTCCTTCTATCCCTGCCTTCGCATAGGTCACTTAGTTCTAGGGCTTTCCAGACTAGCCCTCTATTCCGCCCTTCAGTACCTCCGCGAAAGGGTACAATTGGCCTTCACGCAGCCCTAGGTACTTTCACGCTGCTATGGCAGCGTTCCGTGCAGATTCCCAAACTAGTTTGAGTGTCTTACTTATCTTATTAGACAATCATAGTTAGCACCGCGTAAACAAATGTCTTTCTTGCGTTCACTTAACCAACGTAATTACATACATTTGCACATCATATAAGCATTATAAATGAAATTCATACATAACATGTCAAGATGCATTAACAGGAAAAAAGACACAGAATCTGCATAATACTTCTCTTATTGATCTCTTCAAGTAATTACAGACTCTATCCACCCTGCACACACAACTGCAGGGGTCTGCGCACTCAATTGCGGACTTCCACCCTAGGCCTCTGCACACTCAGTTGCAGAGACTCTACCTACGCTACGACCCGAAACTTAGACTTCTTACTTTAGAGCTATGACAATCTAACTCCATCCATGAGTCTAAAACTACTTAGAGCTTAGCTTTTTTTATACAATCCCATGGTTCGCAAACCATGGGTAGATCTTTTACAGCTGACTTTACTTTACAAAAATAAGGGCGGCAACCCTTTATGACTCATGACACCTTTGTGCTCCATGACCACAAAATGCGGAGAATTTACTATTTTATTACAAAATTTGACCCAAAACATGGGCTTTTAGCCCCAAAATTGTCCTTGGGGGATCCCATTCCCAACAGTATGTTTCGAATGACTTCAAGGAATTTTGTGCCAAAGAAGGAATTCAAAGAGAACTGACAGCTCCACACAACCCACAGCAGGATGGGGTAGTTGAGAGAAAGAACTAGCTATGCTACATGACCAAGGTCTACCACTACATTTGTGGGAAAAGGCATGTGACACAATAATCTACTTGAAGAACCAGATTCGTCATCGGATTCTTGGTATGATTACACTAGAGAAGGCTTTCTCGGGGAGAAATCCGGATGTGTCTCATTTCAGAATTTTTGGTGCCTCTGTTTACTGCCATGTCTCCAAAGATTTGAGAAAAAAAACTTGAGCTGACAATATAGTTGGGAGTTTTTGTGGGTTACATTGAAACTCCACACAATTACCAAGTGTACTTACCTTCCCTTAGAAAAATAGTTGTGCGAAGGGATGTAAAGTTTGATGAGGAAAAGAAATGAGATGATGTCTTGAGAGGGAGCTTCAAATCCCACCAGAAGAGGAGATTTTAGCTCCAAAGGAGGAGCCTCGGGAAGTTGTGGAGTAGCCACAAATGGAGGAGAAGAGAGGAGAAAGAGTGGAGACATCCACTGAAGAAGAACCATCCAGAGAAGGTAGAAAGAGAACCAGGAAAGATGATAGATTGGTGCAAGATGCGAGGGAGAATGTGGGAGCTCCTTCAAAATTTCGCAGGCAAAGGAGGTAACCTGTGAGGTACACTAGCTACATGGCTCTAATGATTGAGCATGTAGAGACTAAGCCATCCTCTTTCGAGGAATTAGTTGAGCAACCAATTTGGTTTTATGCAATGGTGGAAGAATATGAATCCATCATGAAGAATAGTGTTTGGGAAGTGGTCCCAAGACTGACAGATAAATTAGTTGTGGGTTTGAAGTGGATCTTTAAAGTTAAGCATGCAACAGACGAAAACATAGAGAAGTATAGGGCCAAATTTGTGGCCAAATGATTCTCTCAAGTTGAGGGAATTGATTATGAGGAAACCTTTGCTCCCAAAGCAAGATATTCATCCATTAGATTAATTTTTCACTGGCTACATAGGTGGGGTGGAAGATCCACCAGATGGGTGTAAGAACAACATTTCTCAATGGTGTTACTAAGGAGGAAGTGTACATAGAGCAACCAAAAGGTTTTGAGACATTTGATCAGGAGTCTCATGTGTTTAGACCTAGGTGAGCATTGTACGGTCTCAAATAGGCACCCTGAGTTTGGTACCCTCGGATCAATAGTTATCTCACTGGATTGGGCTTCACCAAAAGCGAAGCAGATGTGAACCTCTATCATATTTTGGCATAAGGTAAATTTCTTATCATTGTTTTATATGTTGATGATTTAATATTGACAGGTGATGAGCAGTCGATCAACTCTTGCAAAGGAATTTGAGGTGAAAGACATGGGTCTCATGCACTACTTCCTCGGGCTGGAAGTATGACAAGGTGATGGGGAATTGTTTGTGTCTCAAGGAAATTATGCCACCAAGATACCACAAATATTTCACATGGAGAGTTGTAAGCCCATGGAGACACCTCTAGCAACCAACTGGAAGAAGGAGAATGCCACTTCAGGTGAAGAGGTTGATGCTACCATTTACTAATAGCTAGTGGGTTCACTGATGTATCTTGTGAACACATGACCAGAGATGTGCTACACAACCAACCAACTGATACAAGCTATGGTTAAGGCAACTAAATTGTATTGGAAGGCAGCTAAAAACGTTTTACAATACCTCAGAGGCACTACCCAACATGGATTATGGTATATATGCACAGAGTGAGTGAAGTTGTGTGGCTTCACAAATGTAGATTGGGCAACGAGTCCATCTGACCGAAAGAGTACATTAGGTGCAATTTTCAATGTTGGGTCCGCAAAAATTTCTTCGTACAGTAAGAAGTAGAGGTTTGTGGCGCTCAACTCAGTAGAAGCTAAATACATGGCTGCAAGTCAAGCAACATGTGAGGCGATTTGGATGAGAAAGCTACTTATGGAACTGTTTGGTTAGGAGAGGGATCCAAATGTGATCTATTGTGATACTCAGAGTTGCATTAAGCTCTTTGAGAATATGGTATTTCATGATCGATCCAAGCATATAGATATATGGTATCATCATTTATGGGACTGTGTGTAGAGGAGGATAATGTTTCTACATTACATTCCAGCATAGGAACAAGATGCTGACATCTTTAAAAAGGATTTTCCAAGAGGAAAGTTCGAATTCCACAGATGCAGATAGGGGTGGTTGATAATCCCTTTCTAGCTAAGAGGGGGTGTTGAGAAGTGTAGCAAGAAAGACTCAATTTGGCTTAGCCTTGGTCAAATTGAGAAAAATCGAAATTTCCACACCATCAGACAACTTGGAGTCAGTTAACTGAGGTGACATGTCTCTTATCACTCAGTTAGCTCAATAAATTCGAGTTAGTGGGCTTGGAGTTCAGTTTGCATTTGTTGATTTCTAATTTGTAGCAATCTAGTTCAATTATTTCTAGTTGTACTGAGTTAAACTAGTTCTAATAGTTAATAGAATTAGTTGGAGGTGAGTTGTGCAATGGGACAACAATCTAACTCAGAGCTCATCCAATTAACTGATCAATCAACCAAAAATAGCTCATGCATGCAAGGAATTTAAATTTCTCAGTTGTGGTGGAGATTCCAAGGCAGTGTAACATCAATTGTAGACTAGTTTTGAGTGTACATGTGTTGCATGCAATCAATGATCAATCCTTGGGAATTGTGCAATCATTTTGGAGGAAATTCCTAAAGAATAGGGGCCAATTTCCTTAGGATTTGCAGAAGGAAATAAGAGCTCAAGTGGGGGTAGAAATTGACTAAGTCGGGTGTCATGCGGAAAGAGTCGTTAGTGCGGACACAACCGACCTCCCTAGAAGCAAAAGCTTTCTAGTGACAAACAAGACAAATAAATCCTACCTTTCTCTAAACATGCATTGCAAATACAAGTAATCAGGGGATATTTAACATACCTTTAGTCCAACGCTTTGTAGTAGTCCAGCCTCGCCGATCCGGATGAGCTCCTCCTTCTCTTCGAAACCTGCATTCACTAACAAGCCAAAAGATTAAATAACACCTGATAAACTCATAAAACAATACATATCTATCATATAGACCAAGGAGTATATGAAACAAACCATGAATAACAATCTGTTGAGAAAAATAAGTTCATTTACATTAAAAGGTAACAAAAGGAACCATTACAACCTGAGCCTTGGTGTTGTGCAAGTCCCTCCTAGGGTCCAGCAAGAGTTTTCCTTTACTTTGATCAGCTCACCCACTCTCAAATAAGGCTAGGAAAGGATGGGAATCTCTCCTCTCAAGCTTTACAAGGGAGTCCTAATTCCAGCAGCATCTACCCTTAGGATGTTCAGCTTTCAACCTCCTTCCCTTTGGCCCAATGCCTGTATTTATAGTGCTCTAGAGGAAGTTATTCAGGTCCACCATCAATGGGATAAGACCCTCTTTGGATGGGATAGCTCCCCTCTTGATGGGATAAGTTCCTCTTTGGTAGGGATACATGAACCATCTGGAGGCGCTTCATACACGTCAAACAAGCTTCTAGAATACTCTAGAAATGACCACAAGTAACTTTTTTGGAGTGAAACTTGCGCCTTTTGACCTTTACAGGAGTACGCACCAATTGCTTTACATACAGAGCGTACAAGTACGCAGGTATTGTGAACTTGGAGTGCGTACACGCAGGTAAGGCTAAGAGAAACTGCGTACCCAGAGATATATAGATTTTTAATGACTTTCTTTCTTTCTTGAAGCTTGACATGGAGAGCAGAGGTATGAGGCTTGCCAAGGAGGATAGTATGACAGTTGATGGAGCCATACTAACTGCAAATAGTCATGGTGACAAATTTTAGTGTAACAGATTGCCCCCTAAAGTGCGAAGCCTGTAGTAGATAAGGGTTTCATATCATCTAGGAAGGGTGAAGTACTTTATCATTTCAAGGATTATCTTGTGGAGAGCCTAGTCGGAACCTACAAGTATTCAACACAAAATACATATATATGATTATATCATCGCTGAGGTAGGCATTCCCATACTCAGATTGAAAACTTTAACTAATTGACTATCTACTGCTCTGATACAGGAATGATTTTGCAGTACATCATAATCATAGACTTTTGTAGACACAGTATGGACGCAGCCATCTGTTTATAGTTAGTCTACTGTATAATGAATACAAAACTCCTCGCAGCCTGGATGGTGGAAACTAGATCCAGGGTCTTCATTTCTACTTCCCGAACAGGTACGATTCTATCCATGCGAATAAATGAGTTGATGTCGAACATGGTAGAAACCACTTGATTACCAGTCAATGATGTAAACTGTTAACAAGCGTGAGAGAGACCACCAGTGATGTCAATGGTTCTCAAAGTACCCAGTACAATCCATGAGATGTGAATGAATGAGTTGATGTCGAACATTTCACGGAATCCTTCGATCGAAAGTCAATGATGTAAACTGTCGTCAAAGGCGAGAAACCTGCCATTGATGCATGCAGACCTCAAGGTACTGACGATTCCTAGGTCATCTTTCTAGATAATGTGCTGATGTCGATAGAAAGCGACCCGTTGCAGGCAAGCCCACAACACGAAATCATAGATCAAGTTGAAGAAATGTAGTTGTAAGTACTGACTCGGGGATGGTCAAAATGGATGACGAGTATTTTGCAGATGAATGTTTATTGCAGAGACCTCTTGAACACATAACAACACGACAGATGGCTTGGTAACATTTGACCCAAAGTTAATACCCGGCTAAAGACTTTCAATGTGGCTTGATCAACTGTGAGGCAAAGGATTTCCCAACCCAGGTGAATGAAAAGTGTCGTGTTCAAGAGTGGTAATAAGGCTTCTTCTGAGACAAAGGATAACAAATGGGCTCATTTTTCTCTCTTTTCCCCCACCATTTCTGGCAAGTACCTCTTTATTTTTTACAAGCTTGAGGAGGATAACATATGCTTGATTATAAGCTCATCCTTCGGATGAGTCCAACTTAGTTTTGATTCGAACCCTAAGAAGGAGTGGTCCGTTCCTGTTTGTAATCGAACAGGTCCTTTACTGTGAAATTTTAACGAGTCCAGTATAGGAGAAACTCGGCGTTTTTCATTTTTAGAGAGTCTGAAAAAACTTAAGAAGACTCCAGGTTGAACTTTTTCGTAAAGTTGTGTCTCCCAAGCCCGAAAAAGTATAAAATAATACTTGAGAGAACCGCTTAGTCTTGCGACCAAGGAGTACTTTCATTATTAGTGCCTCTGACCTGAAAAGTAAAAAGCGATCAAGGACACGCCGTTTTATTTCCGTATCGAGTTTGAAATGACAAAAACCCGGCAATCTTTTCCTGTTTTTACGGTCAGAAAAGGGCTATAAGGGGACCGTCTTTTAATTCCGTTTTAACGAGTGTAAAAGAAACGCTCGGCAATCTTTTCATGTTTTAGGAGTCAGAAAAGGGCTTAAAAGATGACTCTGATGTTTTGGTTCGTGAAAAATGATAATTTTCCCTGAAAGTCCTTTTGTCCTGCACAAAAACGACACATTACTCATACCTGTTTAAGATAAGCAAAAATGCATTGAGAAATATCCTTCCATGGTGAAAAATAAACAAACTTAGCATTCATTTATCCAAAAAACCTATAAAAAGACCTTTTACCATGTCATTTTTACCATTTTACTGTTGAGGGAGAGAAAAGGGCTTTTGGCAAGAAACTTCCCGTGGACTTTGCGGAGAATCCGACCGTCGGAATCGAGTGTCGTCTCTTTCAGGTATTTCACAACATCCTCCTCTTTGTTTTCATCCGTTTAGAATTTCATTTTAAGCCCTAGTTTGATTTTTTGAGGGCTTTGGGGTTTTAGGATCCGCCTTTCGGGGTACGCAGGTGCCCCATGGGCGACCTGCGTACCCTGACATTTTCGTTAATGGGAAAATGGCCGGAGTACGCAGCCTACCTTCAGAAAAGCTGCGTCCCCACGCTCTGTTTCTGAAAGCGGGGTGCATACTCCACGCAAAGCAATTTCAAAACCCCAAATCTCAAAAGTAAACCATCAATTTTTGATTTAATGAATTCTAATGAATGTTTTCTGGTGTGTAGATTGCCCACCATGCTTGATTGGCGCGAAAGAGAACACGAAGATGTTGATTTGGCCGCAATAGATCATCAACCCTCCATTGATGCTTTGAAGGCATGCGGTCTCTACAAATACTGGGCCATACCTGGCATGAGGGCCCAGGTGCGATTCTTAGAATGGCTGGTTGAAAGGTGGAACGTTCAGGATCAATGCTTCTACATCGGAGGGCACCAGCTCGAGATAGAGCCCTCAGACATATATTTTCTCACTGGTTTGCCTAATAGGGGCGAGCAACTGACTCTGTCCAGGACTAGGCCGGGTGGCCAATCCCTTGCTAGCCTCCGGCTAGAGTGGTGCAACAATCAGAACCAGGAGAAAGGGATAGAAATCAAATACATATCCCTGCCTGAACTTATGGTAATTGCCTTTACAGTTACTAGACTCTGCGGCGCAGCCGCTTTGCATATTGCCACCGGGTCCCAAATGCAGATGGCGATAGATTGCTACCGAGGCACCATTTTCAATTGGTGTGACGCTGTGTTGGCCAATATGAAGGGCCAACTGACTAGGGCAAAGAACGGGCAATTAAAGACCTTTGGGTATGGGCCTCTAGTTGTGAGCTTTGCCCTAGAGAGGGTTCCGATGCTGATCCCACAACATCTCACTGTTGCAGCTGGGCCTCCTCGGGAGCCAAAGTTGATGCGATGGGTTGCGGTGATGGCCCGACATCCTGATGAGGGAGCGGGAGTTGTCCGATTTCCTGCGGGTTACTTTCACTGGTTGGAGGACCAGGTCTTTGCGATCCAGGATTTTCCTTATGCCGGAGTAGATTTTCGCGGTGATCCGAACATGGTTCTTCCACAGGGAGAACAATGGGACGACAGAGGTACTTCATTCTTCACAAGTTTTTAAATTATTTACTTTTTTTTTTTTTTATATCGTCTCAAAACTAACAGTGACAAATTTTCAAAATGCAGATGTAGGTCCACAGCGTCCGGCCAATCTCCGGCCATTCAAGAGAAGAGTACCAGTTACACCAGCACCGGCCCCACAGGATGCGGCCGCAGAGACCTTAGCCGAGCTGGAACAGGACCTAGAGCGTCTCACGACGGACATACCAGAGACGACTATAGACGATATTCCTATTCGACTTCAGTGCTATGTGGTCGCAGTCCCAGGACCTTTCAGGAGGTTCCTGTGTAGGGTAGCGCGGGCAGTGGTCTCGTATAGAGAGCACCACCAGTGATTGGCTAGTCACTTTTTGTAGACACAAGTGACATTTTTGGTTTTTTGTACTTATCATTTTTGCCGATCATAAGGTATTTTTCAACCTATGATCGAAGACGATGTATATTTTTGACACACTCCTATCTATATATATATATCATTATTACCGGCTTATCTTGTTAAACATGTATGATGAAATGTTTTTGAATTTACATTTATGATTATCGCAAATGTCTGTCTAACATTCGAGAAGCAATTGCATCTGCTAATGTATTTAATGACCTTGGAATATGCTGATATTCAATGTAATCAAATTCACGTTCCAAGAGGCGCACTCTCAAAAATAACCTTAATAACACTGGATTTCTAATGGCATATACTCTATTAAGCTGTAATACAACGAGTTCAGAATCTAACCTCACTATCAAACTCCGAATCCCGAATGAAATAGATTCAGATAATAACTCAATCACTGCACTGTATTCTGCAATGTTGTTTGTTGTTTGACCGAGGCTCACCCCATGCATAGAAACTAACTCGTTAGAGGGCGAATAGATAACCCAAGCTGCGGAAGAGATATTCCGTTTACTACGACAAGCACCATCAGCAAATCCAATGTACGTTTGGCGAGGCGTCGACATCTGCAATATCAAGAGTAAAACCAAGATAAGCCAGAATAACGACGAAAAACACACTCTCTAAGCTAAGCACACTGTCTATACTAACAAACGCACCAGCTAGAAAGAAAAACTAACCTAACTAAATCTCCATACCCATCATTTAAGCATAATACCTCTTTAGGTAAAGTCCATTTCTGGGCTTACCCAAAGAGTCCCCATCAAAATCTACCAGCTCATAGGCCCCTTTTGCTAGCTTTCGCTTAACAATGTAGGGCCCATGCCACATGGGAACGAATTTTCCAGCACCTAATTTATCGTTAGCTTGATCATATAATAACACTAGGTCTCCTTCCGAAAAACTACGAGGGGTCACGTTGCGATCATACTGAGCTTTCATTCTTCTTGCGTGAGTCTCGATTGCCAATGCAGCGTCACGTCGAGTCTCATCTAATTTAGATAAGTATAATAGACGCTTCTCCTCTTCGGAAGTAGCTGGAAGTAATTCGATAGCCATTTGAAGTGATGGGATTTCGCATTCAATGGGCAACACTGCTTCCAAACTATAAACTAGTTGGAAAGGAGTGAACCCTGTTGATGTTTTCACTGAGGTTCGGTACGCCCAAAGCGCTGAAAATAACATCTTGTGCCAATTCGACCGATGAATACCAATGATTCGTCGGATCATGATAACTAGAACTTTGTTGATGGACTCAACCAAACCGTTTGCTTGGGGATAATAAGGAGTAGAACTATCATGACGCAAACCAAGCTGGCTTGTAAGTTCTATCATCATAATGTTTCGAAAATGGCGCCCATGGTCAGTGATTATCGCTTGTGGGACACCAAACCTAGCAATAATATGATTGAATACGAAAATCACAGTTGTCTTACCGTCTACCTCGAACGTAGGCATCGCCTCGGCCCACTTAGTAAAATAATCAACCGCAAGGATGATATACGCATGCCCCCCGGCCGAGTGAGGGTTACATGTAATAAAGTCGATACCCCATTTAGCAAAAGGACCAACGGCAATTATAGGGTGGAGAGGAGCAGGTGGTGCGCGCATCTTGTGATCAAACACTTGACAGTTGTGGCATTTTCGGACCGCAATGATACAATCTTTAAACATGGACGGCCAGAAGTAGCCAGCACGCAACACCTTCTGAGCTGTGGCATACCCAGACATATGACCGCCACATGCTCCAGAATGACAGTCATTCATAACCCTTTCTGCCTCTTCATGAGTTAAACAATGACGAAAAACCAAATCTGCCCCACGACGATAAAGAGTATCTCCAATAATTTGGTACAGTTGGGACTGGAATCGAATTTTTCGGCGTTCCGACTTTGAAGCTTCGGGCCGAAAGGATTGGGTTTGGAGATAGACAATTATATCTCCATACCACGGATCTAAAGTGCTGATGAGAAACAGAGATTCGTCCGCAATGGGTTCCTCTGCCACAGTTTCCGTATCAGCACGCGGGAAGTCACACATCAATTCCGCAAAAACTAAAGATTTCTTAGACTTAGATTTTTCTAACTCCAAGTCGAACTCTTGCAAGATAACAATCCATTTAGAGTACTTGCCCCCTAGCAATTGTTTAGTCAAAATATAGATCATAGGGTTGCAATCTGAAATGACTGTAGTTTTACGGAGAAGAATGTAATGACGAAAACATTGGACAGCTTGAACAGCTGCCAGGGCCAATTTCTCCACATGCGAATATTTTAGCTCAGTGGGATTTAACGTCCTACTAAGATAATATATCACATGTTCCGTTTCGAATTCATCTTCCTGTACTAAGACCATTCCAATGGTGGAATGAGCGGCGACGAGGTACAAAAGGTAATCCTGGTTGTAGTTGGGACGATGCAGCAACGGTGCATGGGTCAACGCATGCTTTAGCGCATCAAAAGATTTCTGAGCTATCTCATCCCAAGAGAATTGAGCATTTTGTTTCAACAACCGGGTAAAACCCTTGGTAATCTCGGCGTAGTTAGGAATGAATCGGCGTAAAAAGTTTGCTTTCCCTTGCAAACTTTGGAGTTGGCGCAAACTCGAAGGAGGAGGCAATTTGATGATAGCTTCGACCTTCGAGGGATCGACGCGAATGCCGGCTTTTGAAACTACAAATCCCAGCAATCGTCCCACTTCGATGCAGAAGACACATTTGTGTGGGTTCAACCGTATACGATAATGCCTACACCTCATAAAAATTGCTCGTAAATGGACAAGGTGATCAGCTCGGCGTAAGGAGTGAGCGGGCAAATCATCGAGGTACGGTTGCACAATGTGCTTGATGTCATGAAATGCATAAGACATTGCCCTTTGAAAAGTGGCTCCGGCATTCTTAAGCCCAAAAGGTAATTTGCAATAAGAAAATGTCCCCCATGGACAAATGAAAGCCGTTTTTGGTTGATCGGCAGGTAGAATATTGATTTGGTTGTAACCGGAAAAACCGTCCATAAAGGAAAATATTTCACTGCCGGCACAATCATCAATTATTTGATCGATATAGGGCGTTGGATAGTTGTCCTTGGGACAAGCACGATTAATATCCCTATAGTCAATACATATTCTTAGTGTTCCTTGCTTTTTGTTAACTGGAACAATATTCGATACCCAATCCGTTAACGGGATCGGATAAATGAAACCTGCTTTCAACAGCTTCTCAACTTCTGCTTTAATTGCAGCCGCTTTCCGAGGGTGTATCTGACACAGACGTTGCCGAACGGGTTTAGCGTCCGGGTAAGTCTTGATCTCATGAACAACAATGGAGGGATCAATTCTTGGCATTTCCTCATAGGACCAGGCAAACACGTCGCAGAATTCTTGAAATAGGGCCTTGTATGTTTGAATTTCGTCATCTGAACACGAGGCACCTATATGAATGTGTTCAACAATTCCGGGCTTCACTGAAATGTCAATGGGAATAGTGCGAGAAACGTTTCCCAAATTCAGCTCTGAATCAGGATGTTTCATGGGACTCTGAGCGTCTTTGACATATTCAGCTGTAAAGATTGATGAGAAATCGTTTTCAAAACGATCGTCTTCAGGTAAAAACGAAGATCTATGATGGAGATCTTCCCATGGTAAATCGTCTACGCACAGGACTTCACAAAGTTGTTCGTCAGATGACACAACTTCGGAAAATGTTATTAACTCCGAGGTTGATGCGAAAAGGGATTCCTCACGGACCACATTCATTTGGTCGATTTGGGTTGAACTTGGGTCGGAAAAAGACTGCACGGCTTCATAAGCAATTTCATATGGACTCAAAGGCATTGCATCACCGTATGAGTCTATCTCAGATTCAGATGGGACAATCCAAGGATCGTCATAAATAATAGTGTCTGAAGTAATCATATGAATGAATGGGAATGAAGGGTCTGCGTTGATTGGAGGAAAAGGAAAAGTTCCCAGTAAACCGGAATCTTTTACTAATCCTACGCCAACATCCTTATAAGGGATAGTCGTTTTACCGACATGCTGGATACTCTCTGAAGAGGCTGGGTCGGATGAAAAATAAGCCAGCTGGTCTATGGTTACGATCTTGCCATTATGTGGAAACTTTATGACTCTGAAGACCGATGAAACGACCGCTGTCATAGCGTACGACCAACTTCGACCCAAAAGAAGGTTGTAGTCTAGAGGGGCATCAACCACCTCCACGTCTAGACTAACGGTTTTTCCTTCAACCCCTATAGGCAAATCCTGTAAAATGCCAAACGGATGGAACCCACGGCCATCAAAGGCCTTAAGAATTGTCGGGGATTGGTTCAGCGAAGGAGAACCAAGCGATCTCCAACACTGAATCGACATAATACACGTGGAAGCGCCCTCATCAATTACAGTCCGATGAATAGGCCTGTTTTTGACTATCACTGGAATCTGGAAAGCCATCTGATGAGGGAGACGCGGTGTACTATTTTCTAGATCAAAGATTATCAGGTTCGGGTCCTGAACATCAACAGCTCCTATAGCCGACAAAAGTAATTTTCGCTATGCTGGGCATGATTGCAGCACTTCTAAAGTCGACATTGCTGAGGGTGAAACAGCTAAATCCTCAACAATGTTGTAATTCTGGGCCGCTCTCGCATGTGGATTGAAAGCAGACCTTCGAAGTACACCCTTGGCGGGCGGTTTTATTACTAAGTCAGGGTTAGGTTTCTCGATCTGTAGTGGATCGGAACCGGGAGCTGAGGTTGATGGATTTGAATGAGAAGATTTTGCTTCTTTCGATCCATCAACAGGACTTTTACTACCATAATCGTGAGATCGAGTCGCAATCCTTACATGAGACATCATCAATATGGGTTCTTCAGTGGCACTCGAGGAAGAACCTATCATTTTACTCTCCTGCTTTGGAAATGGATCTTTCAAAACAGCAGGAGTTGAGGAACCTTTGACGATTTTCACAACCTCGGCCCGATGGGGGCAATCTCTTGTATAATGATCCTCTTCACAAATTAGACAAGGATATCGAGGTTTGCGCTTTTCGTCATTGGATTCCGACTTTTTTGTTTTCTCCTTTGGAGTCTTGCCTGCTTTACCCTTCTTCTTACCCTTCTTCTTCCCACCGTTTTTTGATTTAGCCGTAGATGACTCTACAGCGTGAATATCAGCGGAAATTCCAGGAGAAGACTCTCCTGTCGGGGAATCTGGTAAGGTTATAATAGGCGAAGAATTCTTTGAAGATTTCTTCTTGCTTTTAGTATTTACCGAACCAATCATGCCATCAGCAACATGAGATCCCGAAGGAGCAGCAACGATTTGATTTGACTTTGGAAGATCTGGGATCTTTTCATGTAACGTACCTGACTGAGTGTAAACTAAGTCAAGGTACTACGCTTGAGCAATTACTTGCTCTTCAGTAACTACTCCGGCCTTAGCTACATCTTCAGTAATCTTCGGTAATAATGATTTAACAAACCATTCAGCTAATATTTGGTCCGGGATAAAAACTTTCACTAATCGCCGTCGACGTCTCCATTCATGGATATGATCGGAAATATAAGTGGACGTCGACTGTTTTAGTGAAGTTAGTAGCTCCGTGCCATTATCATATCTGACCGGCAACTGAAAATGAGTTAGGAACGAGGTAGCTAACTGACTAAAATTGTAAAAAGAGGCCCGTGGTAACTCAATGTACCACTTGGCCGCGAGACCAATGAGTGTACGCTGGAAAAGACGTAAGCGGATCGAATCATCCGAGATGGAATTTGAAGCACACCAGAGGTGGTAAGTCATCACATGATTGGACGGATCCTCTCCAGACTTACCTTCGAACTTGGGTATATCACTGGGCAACTTATTTGGCATTGGCGGCCAGAACGGAAGATATTGTATTGGATCGTTCGTTAGGCGCGTCAAGTCTGGTAAATCCAAAGTTGCGATAAACGGTAATTTCCGATTAGGATCCCTAAAACTCTGGGTCACAAGGCCAGTCCCAGGAGGAGGATATCCAGGATAACTTGGAATTGGAATCGCATTCGGGATATTATATCCTCCTGGAAAACCAGGATTAACCGGACCGTACTGGGGTTGTTGAGGTTGTTGATAAGTGTACCCAGGATACGGTTGATACTGGTAAACCGACTGTTGGACAGCAGGCCCGTATTGGTACTGTCCCTGGTACGGTTGATAAGCGAATTGTGGTTGACTAGTGACAACCGTACTTAAACCAGGTTGTCCTACAGGCATCTGAACCGTGGTTTGAATCGTAGATCCAGACAATGGTAAAGATGTCTGAGGAGTAGTTGCAGAGACAGTAGAAACTGGAGCTGTCGATACTCCAGAAGCAAGTGTGGTGGAAGGAGCAGATGTTGCGGTAGTTGCAGCATCCGTTTGAGATGGAGTACTAGGTGCAATTGGCGGCTGAGTAACTACCGAAGTTATAGAAGTTTGAACATTAGACTGGACCGGTTGCTGGGATGGACCAGCAACTAAGGGTTGTCCAGCTTGAGATGACAACTGTATACTTGGCTGCAATACCTGTTGAACTTGCGATGGATCCCACACTATGTTCATTCCAGGGTATTGACCCATGACAGGTTGAGGATATTGAGATCCATAACCGGATTGAGGATAGGATTGATAACTGAAAGGCACAGTTCTCGTACCTTGAACATATGATTGACCTTGAGGTGGTTGATAACCTTGACTCGAGTATTGACCTTGAGGTTGATAACCTTGAGGTAAATACTGATACTGGGGTTGACCTTGACCTTGAGGTTGATACCCTTGAGGTAAATACTGATACTGAGGTTGACCCTGGGGTACATATTGAGGCTGGGGTTGACCTTGAGGAATGTATTGTACTATGGGTACATACTGTCCTTGAGGTTGCCCCCCAGACGCAATTTGTGTACCTTGAGGTTGCCCCCCAGACGCAATTTGTGTACCTTGAGGTTGCCCCCCAGGCGTTAATTGAGGCTTCCCCCAGGCGGTAATTGGCCACCTTGAGGTTGAGAACCGGGAACTGAACCTGACATCATGTAAATGTCTCCTACACCCAACGGTTTATTACCATTGTTTCCAGCTAATAACCCATGTTCAATGGGTTGAGGAGATGCTCCCGCAAAAGTACCAGAAAGTGACTGATACCCGGAGGGAACAGAAGGACCGTCGTACAAGAAAGATTCAGGAGATTGAGTGAACACGAACGACTGACCAGACATATTTACAGGAGTATAAATACCTCCAGGTGGAAAAGGAGTACGAGGTGGAGAAAAACTTATCCTTGAGTTGTCTAAATAATTGGTTAACGAAAGGTACCAAGTAGTACTTCTAGGAGGACTGTAAAAGATAGATTCACGCTCCCTTAGATCAATAGTAGGTTGATCTTCAAGGATAGATACACCTAATTCTTCCTCTGGAGCAAGTTCTTCAATAGCTATCAAACCAGCAGGAAGATTTTCGGTGATGAATCTTTCTACCCTATGTGAATCAGGTGCACTAGAAGTTGGAGTAACAGGTTCACATACTTCAGGTTCTTCGCCTATATCACTAGTAGATGAAAAACTACCAGCAAGCTCGGAAACTGCAACTGCCTCGGGATTATAACCTGTTTCTAGACTTTGGTAATCTGGATGGACTACCAATGACGATTCTCCTTCTTCAGGTGAACCTACTTTACTGCCACTAGGAGTTACAAGGACTTTCAAACCTTCGTAATGACTCGGGACCTCTTCAGGAGGTTCGCCCCGCAATCTACGGGACTTCCTCAACAAATCGGCCATGGTAACAATCTCAGGAGACTTGCCCCGAAGTCTACGGGACTGTCTCGGTAATTCAGCCACAGCTAAAAACTTTTAACTACTGCACACGCAAACAAAGTAAAATCTCAAAGCAAACCACCTAAAGTCTCTAAAGAACCAAACAAATTTGAATCATACGCCTAAAGAATCTAGGGCGTCAAACCATACACAAACAGTAGCCTTCCGGACCGAAAACACTAGTTGGAGATGAAACCCAACATCGTTGAATTCAGTACAGAAGTGGTGGGCGAAACAGTTACCTCGGCAACCTGCTTAATGAATAGACCGGCACAAGTTCCTCCACTTTAACCGTCTCGAGTGAAGTGAACCCCCCGGAAAATCCAAGTGAGTTTAGCCGACGTCTGCTCCAGGTACAGTGGGATCTTCCCTCCACCGTCACCTCGGTAGAATCCTAAAGATAATGGTCACTAAGGTTACCAACAGCAACAAATGCACCTGGGGGAATAGTCTACACTCCGATAGCACGCAAGGGCAGAGTATCAAGCTCAATCCCCTTGCCGGCTCCTTGACAATAATCCAAGGTTTACCGACAAGTGACCCCTGGCTCCTCGACAATGGTTAATCCGAGGTTTACCGTTTGTAATACGTGCGTGTCTGGCGTCGTTCCCAACGAGGGAGGATTGATCCCCTCACTGGTTCGGACACGAGCTCGTGCTTCTCCTTTAAGAGGAGCTTTCCCAGAGTACAAATGAAACAATTGGATTTATCCTACCACAAGATGAGCTACTTGTTTAGTTTTGCTGTCTTGGAGAGTTAATTACTCTCCTACTCCAAGACACTAGCCTGATCTATATTGGTGTTTCAGAGCCCTAGTAAATAAAAGTTACTAAGTTGATTTTACTTTAAGCGTTAATTTTTTATGGCTTTTCTTTAAGACAAAAGGTAGTGGAGATGAAACTGGTGGTGTGTAGACTCGACCGAAATCCACTAAAAAGATGCACTTAGGATGATTTACACTAATTTTTTCTTTTTCAATGAATTCCCTAGCTAAGAGAGTTGGAGAATGCAAACTTGATATAAAAACAACTTTCTTGGCAATGAAAACAAAGAAACAAACTCTTTATCTTTTTCAAAACATACGACACATGACCACTAATCACTTCACGAAAATTCCTTTTTCTTTCAAAGACACAAATGCTACCAAAGCAAACTTTCCTTCAAAAGATATTTTTGTATTTTTTCCTAATTAATAAAGCATGTAAAACTTACTTTAACAAAAATCAAAGTTAAAAAAGCTATGGCAATCGAATCAACTCAATTTCACTCAAAAGCAAATCTAAGAGAAAAGCACCTAAAAGTAAATCTAACGAGTCAAAAGCTTACTAAAGATGATTCCTGGATGTTTTACTCAGTCAAAATATAACTAAGGACTAGTTAATGCAGAACCAAAAAACCAGTCAAAACAAAAATCAAAATCTTTTTGTTCTTTTCTCAAGAATAAAATTCAAAGTTCAAACAACAAACTTTTTCGAGATTCACAAAGAGAAGACACAAAGGTAGGTCTCTCACAAGGGTGATTTCTATGACAGGCCCGACTCCTAAGAGGACTGAACAAAACCAGGGAGATCCAAAGTTTGACAACCTCTAACGCCAAAGTCACTACAGAACCAGTTAAAAATCAAACCCTAAGGAAAAATCCCTATGAATTTCACTAAAACACTCGACACTGACGAAACAAGCTTAGGTGAAGATTTATGGCAGAAAACCAATGGATCTGGGTAGAAAAACAAATTAAAAAACAAAATGTAAAAGGCAAAAAGGGAGAAAATTGAAATTTTCTTGATTTTGACAGGGGTACGCAGGCGACCTGTTTGCACAGGTGCGGGTACGCTCTGTGCACAAAGCGACAGTGCGTACAGGTACGCACTGTGCTCAACTCAGAGACTGCGTACTTCTAGCAAAACAAAGAAAGACTAAAATCTAATTTAACCCTAAGCTAGCCCACCCAAATACACAGTCAGACAGCCAAAAACCAGAAAACAAATAACTTTTCTCAGATCAAAAGTTGATACAAAGGAAAAAACATTCACATCAATGGATTCCCCAGTGGAGTCGCCATTTTGTCATGCGGAAAGAGTCGTTAGTGCGGACACAACCGACCTCCCTAGAAGCAAAAGCTTTCTAGTGACAAACAAGACAAATAAATCCTACCTTTCTCTAAACATGCATTGCAAATACAAGTAATCAGGGGATCTTTAACATACCTTTAGTCCAACGCTTTGTAGTAGTCCAGCCTCGCCGATCCGGATGAGCTCCTCCTTCTCTTCGAAACCTGCATTCACTAACAAGCCAAAAGATTAAATAACACCTGATAAACTCATAAAACAATACATATCTATCATATAGACCAAGGAGTATATGAAACAAACCATGAATAACAATCTGTTGAGAAAAATAAGTTCATTTGCATTAAAAGGTAACAAAAGGAACCATTACAACCTGAGCCTTGGTATTGTGCAAGTCCCTCCTAGGGTCCAGCAAGAGTTTTCCTTTACTTTGATCAGCTCACCCACTCTCAAATAAGGCTAGGAAAGGATGAGAATCTCTCCTCTCAAGCTTTACAAGGGAGTCCTAATTCCAGCAACATCTACCCTTAGGAATGTTCAACTTTCAACCTCCTTCCCTTTGGCCCAATGCCTGTATTTATAGTGCTCTAGAGGAAGTTATTCAGGTCCACCATCAATGGGATAAGCCCCTCTTTGGATGGGATAGCTCCACTCTTGATGGGATAAGTTCCTCTTTGGTAGGGATACATGAACCATCTGGAGGCACTTCATACATGTCAAACAAGCTTCTAGAATACTCTAGAAATGACCACAAGTAACTTTTTTTGGAGTGAAACTTGCGCCTTTTGACCTTTACAGGAGTACGCACCCATTGCTTTACATACAGAGCGTACAAGTACGCAGGTATTGTGAACTTGGAGTGCGTACACGCAGGTAAGGCTAAGAGAAACTGCGTACCCAGAGATATATAGATTTTTAATGACTTTCTTTCTTTCTTGAAGCTTGACATGGAGAGCAGAGGTATGAGGCTTGCCAAGGAGGATAGTATGACAGTTGATGGAGCCATACTAACTGCAAATAGTCATGGTGACAAATTTTAGTGTAACATCGGGGTTATAGCTTCTCATTGAGCAAAGATAATAGTTATTCTTTTGCAGATTGAGCTCAGAGCCAGAGCTACAAATTGTAATAGATTCTTTATTCATCTAATTAATGCAAGCAAGCTTAAGGGTTTTTTACCAGTTGGTTTCCCCTAAATACATCTATGTACTTGTGTATGTGATTGATGCATACTTGCGAATGCTGTTCTAAATTGTGAATTAATTTTCACAGTTTAGTAGAGTAGAATTGTGACTCTTGATTTAGATTAAATTTCTTGAGCAATTGCAATTCTATCACCACATTTCTACAATTTGAACCTCAAACCTCCTCACACATAACACTTCATTTTCAGGGCCATCGCCAATTGAGCTACACCCCCCTGACGATTTATTATTATGCATGTTATTATAGGTTATGCATGAAATTAAACGTTGTTAGGAGTGCGTGCATAGATTTATCATATGTGGGACATATCATTACAATTGGTATTAAAGCCCTGGTTGGGCATAATTTATTAGGTACAAGAGAATTAATGAGCCACGTTTAATTAAAAAATAATGTGTATAGAAGCCAAATTGTCATGACACATGCTTAAATTTGAGGTGGGGTGTGCTACAATTTTTTTAAAATAACCTAGGTTTAGTTTGATAGTTATGGGCATGGATCCAAAATTGGGATTGCTACTTCATCAACTAAATAAACTATTGAGGACACCCTTCCTCTTCCAACTCATTTTATAATATCCTCTTGTGGTGCTTCCCCGTGTGATCAAGCCAAAAAATAATGAAAAAAATAACAATAATCAAAATAGTGAAAATGAAAAATAATATATACAGTGTGGCCGAGATCCTTTTTAACTTAGAATCTATTAAGTATTGAGAGATCAAATGCTTTAAGCTGCATATCTTTTTCTTCAAATCAAATTCTTTAAATTAAAAAACTTGTACTTCACATGATTTGATCATTTAAATATTTGATATATTCATAACTATGATGAATTTATATTAGTAAAAAGATTTACACTTCAAAATTCATCTCTTTTAAATTCTTAACATATTATTATTATTATTATTCGTATCTAGAGGAATTAACAACTAGATTGCCTTTGTACTTGCGTGACATGGGGTCAATTCCAACCTCTACCATTATAAACCTCTAGGTGCCCCTTCTCCAAGCACACATGAAATAGAAGGATTTAAACATCAAACCTCCTCACACATAACACTTCATTTTCAAGGCCACCGCCATTTGAGCTACCCCCAAGAGCTAATGCTTAACATATTTAAAGTTAAAATAAATTTATGTTATATTCAAGAAACTTTCAATAAACTAATTAAATTCAAAACTTTACAAAACCAAAAATTGTACCAAAGTTGTTTGTATAACACCACCTTATGCCAAATAATTTTTTTTTAATCAAAAAAAATCTATAAACTTATCCTGGTCACCAAAGAGACTATTACTATACTCTTGAGCTTAATACAACGGCCCACAAACCTCACTAAAATAAAATAATGCAATTTCCCACCAATCTCAATAAGAGAAATAAACTAAGCTTCAAACCTGAATAAGTGTTTATCTCGATTATGAAACACCTTTCCATATAAAATTTCCAACGTTAAACTTAATTCGATAAAATATCTTAACCATGTACCAAATAGTTAATTAACACCTTGTTGTGAAACGGAGGAGAGCCTTTCTAAGGTTATGAAAAATGACAAAAAAGTGGTAGATTACCCTTAGTATGAAATGATTACACTTCAAGTGTTGTATGGAATATTTATGAACGTTGGCCTTATGAGATTGTAAAGGCAAAGGTGAGTATTTGTCCGAGGGACAAACCACAAATTGCTAGCAACTTATGCAACTAACTTGGTCACATGTTAAGGGTGAGTGACAAGCACAACTCATACAACCAAACCAAACCAAACCAACTTCTTGTTGGCATGTAATTGGCCGCCCCTCGTGAAAAAAACAATATTGTCCTTCCAAGACAAAAGTAATAATATTAGAAAAGTTACTAAAAAAAGGAAATCAAAATTGACGTCATGCATCCACCGTCTCTCAGATCTCTTACGGCGTGGTCCACAAATATCTTCCGATTCACTCAAGTCGAATGACATTCTGAAAAATACATTACATACGCAAACACACTTTTCTCTGCCTGCCAATCAATCCGATACGCACAGACAGATGACACAGTCTTATTGTAAGATGACCATTCTTTTTGGTTGAAGGAGTAGAATTTAATTTCCTAGCAAAGCTTTCAGGTGGCGTCTCAGGAGCCGGAGGATACGTTGGATTTTCAGATCCCAATTGGGCAACTACGGGGGAAGATAATTCTGTAGAAAAAAACACAAGAGAGAGAGTCTCAGGGAAGGGTTTCAGGGGGTTTCAAATCGAATCTCAGAATGACGTCATGGGCAGACGTTGCAGCACCAGCGGAGAACGGGACCCCTGCATTGCAGCCTCGTTCCCGTGGCACATACGTTCCTCCGCACATGAGAGGTGGGGCGCCTCCTCCTGTCAAAGAGCCCTCTTCTTCTTCTGGTCCCAATCGCCCTTCCACCCCGCCCACGCAGAGCCGAGCATGGAATCGAGTCGCACCAGTCGGTGGAGGGGGCGGCGCTGGTGGCTGGTCCCGTGGCAGCGGTGGATGGGGAAATAACGCCAACATCAATAATAACAGATCTGGTGGTTGGGGGCGCGAACGCGAAGCGAATCCGTTCGCGGAGGAGGATGGAAGCGAGAATACTGCTGAGGTGTTTGATCAGGAGAATACGGGGATCAATTTTGATGCGTACGAGGACATTCCCGTTGAGACGAGTGGTGACGCCGTTCCTCCTCCGGTTAATACTTTCTCTGAGATCGACTTGGGGGAGAGCCTGAATAACAATCTGCGAAGGTGTAATTATACGAAACCCACTCCTGTCCAGAAGTACGCTATACCTATTTCGCTCGCGGGTCGGGATTTGATGGCGTGTGCTCAGACTGGATCCGGGAAGACGGCCGCTTTCTGTTTTCCAATAATTGCAGGGATTTTGCGGGGGAGCCACCCTCAGGCTCCTCGGGGCGTCCGAAAGGCGTTCCCTTTGGCGCTCATTCTCTCGCCCACCAGGGAATTGGCTTCTCAGGTCAGTTGGGTATTTTCAATTTTTTATCCTAATGTTTGACTAGATGCTTCCTCTTCTCACCGTGTATCAAACTTGTTCTTGCTCTTCCGCACATATCATAGTAGCCCGCTTACAACACACTAGAGAGATCCCCTTAGCTGAACCACAATGGTGGGTATACGTGTTTCTGGCGAATTTGAACCTTGTTGGGGTTATGGAACACCCTTGGCTTACCAACTAACCAAGACTTTTTGATGTGTTTTCAATTTCAACTGAATTGCATAACGTTGTCTCACAGCATTTCGCTAGAGAAATATTTTGATATAGTTAAGTTTGTTTAAAATTCAATTTACCACCTCCTTAATGCAGCTTTAGTCTAGTGGGTATGTCGGAAAGAAATTTAGTCACATTGGGTTTTTAAGGTTTCAGTTTATTGATGATTCATTAGGCAGATTTTTCCCGATGAGTTTCGTCTCGCTTTTCAACAAATTGTGTTTGGCCTAGTGAATTTTGTTAGGTTGGCTTTTAGTTCGTTATCTAATGAGTTGGATGGGCCTAATGTTGATTATATTGCAATTGGAGTTGTGAATCGTGATCGTTGGGTTGCAGCTTTTCTGCTTTTTTCTTGCAAAAACAGAACACTGCAACAACAGAAAAGCCATTTTAGGGTTTGACTAATCATGCACTATAGATTCCAATAGCTTTAAAAACTCCCGGAGGAAACAGAAAATGCTGGTGAATAATGCAAGCATGCTTTCTCCGAAATGATTATTCATTTGCCAGGCTTCCGTCAACCTATATAATCATGGCGTTTCTTTCACCCTTTGGTTTATTTTTCCTGTGTTGGAAGCAATTTGTTTGAATTTGGTTCAAGCTATAAAACTAAATTAATGCATGAGCAATATATGAATGAGGAAATAGTTTGCGTGCATCAGTAACTTGTTTTCATATTGTTGGCATTCGTTTCACTACACTTGCATCTAGCTAAATTATCTATAGTTTCACCTTTTTATGTCATCATTTCTACAATCTCACAAGTAACCTGCATTCATTATTTTACCTTTGGCTTATAATATTAAGCCATTGTAAGGCCATGGTGCACATTTATCTATTGCACAATGAAGAATGTAGGCTAGAACATATTTGGATAATGAATTATATTGTGGATGTTGCATGATAACTATGTTGCACGAAACTTCAAAGAACCCTGCGTTTTGGGCCATACCCGAAACTCCGAAACTTGGCCTAAACTCGGTTGAAACTCGACCATCATGTAATCATCTATTAGAGTTAATATAGATTTGTTTTCCTTGTAAATTGTCATCTATGGGTCTTATTCCCTTTTTTCTTGCAAGATAAAGTGTTATTCACTTATATATATATATATATATATATATATATATATATATATATATGACGTTTCGGCTGACATTTCAGCCGACATTTCCATTTTTGGGTATATATATATATATATTTTTATATATACATATATGACGTTTCGGCTGACATTTCAGCCGACATTTCCATTTTTGGGAGGTGATGTTTCTAAACGTACCCGTTTTGGAAACTCCGAAACGTTTCGGCGTTTCATGCAACTTAGCATGATAATTACGAGACATTTTTTAACAAGAAAAATGATATCTCGAGCCTTTCTTTCTTGTTTTCATGAATCCAATCCTCTTGGATTTTGCATTTTTCATAGTGTTCAAAGTTGTATCATTTTGGTTTTCCAACCAGTTTTACAAATGGAATGCTCTCTTTGAATATGAGAATTAGTAAGGTTCATAATAACGTTACAGTATAAATTTTTCTTGTTCTTATTCTCTGTCCATCTTATGGGTTGGACTCTTGGAGTGCTTTTTAGCTGACATCTATTTGCCATTCATCATGCTCTTATTACCTGTCTTTTGTTGCTCCCTTCTAAAATATTTTTTCTTGTTATATCTCTTAAAAATGGCAAATGGTTTGTTCTTGCAAATTATTTTCTTTTTACTAGAAACTTACATTGTGCTGTAATGGTTTATTTCCAGATACATCTAGAAGCTAGAAAATTTTCTTATCAAACTGGTCTTAAGGCGCTGGTAGCTTATGGAGGCACTCCTATAAATCAACAGGTTTGTGCTTTTCTCTTATTATTCTGTCAGTGGAGCTTTATAACTCGTTATACACATTTGTTTCACAGAACATCTATGCTAAAGGATCTGCACGTATGGAATGCAAGATTTTCATGTCATTATTCCAATTTAGAACTTGCAAGGAAGTTGAACTACCTTTCTTTTTAGATTTTAAACACCTTCTTGGGTCTAAAACCCCTTTGCTTGGGTTCTTTGCCCACAAACCCTTTTGTGGTGCAAATTCACACAAACCCAACTCCTAGGGTTTTGTGGAATACCTACACAATTCAACAGGGTGGTGCTCCATTGGGATCTGGTGGTTAAAACAAAACAGTTATGTAAACATCTCTGATCATTTTTGTATGCAATGTATAAGATTAATTAGTGGTGCCTGTCTCGTGGAGTTGTCCAATTGCCAGGACATTTTGGGTGTGGTTATAAGAAAAAATCAACTTATTGTTCACAACTCCTAGCCTGGTGAGGTTCCCTCATTTTTTAGCAACACATGATCAATAAATTTGTGGGTGCTTCTTGAATTTACGAGTATGATCACTTTATTTTTCAACATAGCCCTTCATCTATAAGGCTCTGGTTGAACAATTTCTGTAACAACTGCCAATGAGACTTTTGGCAGGATTTTTCTTCTTTAGATTCCGATTTGACTGGTCAAACTATTTCAGCATCATCATCACTCATGTGACTGCCATCAAAATCTTTACACATTCCCGGCTTCACAATAATATATTTTGTTGGTTGTTATTTTTGTTGAAAGTCTTTTTTTTTTGAAAGCTTATCTCACATAGTCTTGCTTTTTTCTGACCTTAATCATGTGTTCTCTCTTACTCCAGTCCTCCCTTTCTTGTTTTGGGGGTTGGCAGAATGCATATGGAAGGTTTATATTTTGATGGTCGAGCTTCAACTGTTCCATAGAGACCAATAGTTTGACATTCTGCCAAACAAGGCTTTTGCATTGCTTTTGGCCCTTGGGACACATCATATAAGATGGAGACTTTCTGTATTTCATATTTTAACCCTCCAATATATGATTCTTTGAGAGATTCCTTTGGTATGCTATGGACATGAGAAGATATTTTTTCCCAATATGCATTATATTTTTCCACATAACAAGTCAGGTATAATCACTTCAGATGATTCAAGAAGTCCTCCTTAGGTTCACAGAACCTTTTAAGAAAGTCTTCTAAGAGCCTTTCTAAGGTAAATGTATATCCTAAATCCCTTCAACTACAAATATCGAGAGTAAGCATTTCCATCTGATCATAGGAAAGCAGTTGCTACAGCTTTATTGTATGAACTTACTGGATTATTCTGGAAGTAGTGCTTGATCTTACTAACCCAATTCTTGGCTTCAAAATAATTATTTTCATAGTTAACTTTTAAGTAAGCGTCAAGAATACAGCTTCTCCCTGTAATTCACTGCTCAATCTATCCTTTGTTTTCCTCTCTGCCATCTTTTCTAGTCTCTTTGATAACAGTCTGTAATCTCTGATGATCAAGATGGCCTTCTTCCTTATGTATTCTTAAAGCTCAATGGTCCTTCTGAATCCTAGGTTCCTGTGCACCTTGCAAATCTTCCCAAGCAATTCCACAATTCCAAACACTATCTCTGAGCTGATCTAGACTATCAAGATTAAACATTATCATCCTCAACCCTTCATCCCGAAGCAGTTCCACTCCTTGTTATCTATGTTGAGCAATTTCCCTTTGGTTATCCAATGGTTAATATTCAAATTAAGCTCTGGTACATATCAGTTGGTCCACTGAAGAACCAATATCTAGGCACACACCTCTAACTTTGGAATATTCGATGTATACTATAGTCATGAAATGAGAAAAATAATTAAAGGAAAGGTCTAACTACAAATGGCCCTGCATTCCCACACCACCCCACCCCCTCTCCCCCTCTTAAGATTATCACTGTTCCAGCTGCTACCATGGAATAAGTGGCATAATCCTGCCTTGTTCTTCTTCATGCTCTCTGGTGACATTATCCATTTACAGTTTTTAGACTGGAGCTTGACTATGTTGATAACCTGATTTTACAATGTCTCTCAACATTTGACAATAATCTTGATTGACTCTGAGTGGAACCTATGTTTCTTTTCTGTTCTCAATTGTTGCATATATCCTTTGGGGTGCATTTGGTGCTTCTGTTACCACTCTAACTAGCTCCTGATTTCTGTATAGACACTCTTTTTGGTAGTGATACCCTCTACATATGAAACGCCTGCCACTAGGTTGTTTTCTTTGCTCTTGGCTAGTTGACTTGTTTTTCTTGACTTGCTGACTTGGCATTCTTAATTTAGACTCCCGTTTGAGGAATGGTTGGGACCACTTGTTTTTTTTGCTCCTTCACGGGCTTTTAGATTTTGCTTCAATATCTTCATGTCTTCCTTGTGCTTTATCTGATTTTCAAAGTGTTTGCATTTGCAGATTGCTGCAAATATGGTCCTCGCCTCTAAGTTCTAACAAACTAATACACAGCTAATCTATAATAGCTGCATGCAAACCACTCTTAAAGTGACTGACTTTAAACTTTTCATCTTTGATATAGTCCATATATTTCACAAACTCCATGAATGTATGCTCGTATTTTTCTACAGACATGGATCTCTGCCTTAAGATATGGAATGCATTAACATTAAATGATGCTGAGAGTCATGCAATCCTTTTACCTGCTTCTGATGATCCCTCTATAGTGATGCACTATCTATCAAACGCTTTCATATCCTTAGAGAAGTTGTGGAGACTGAACTTCTTTCTAAACAACGAGCTTAGTTTTGGCTGAATAACCTGTATTGTTGCCATCAATGGCAGGGGAGGCTTTCACCTTTTTTAATTCATGGAAGGCATATGATGACTTACGGTTGTGTCTTTTATTAGAATATGTAGATGATGGACTGGTAGTTTGTATCATACCACTAGATCCTGCGTACTAGCTTATTATTGGCACTTTGCAGCATTAAGCTTTCTAGGTCTATGAGCATCCTTTTATGTGCTCTCAATTGCTCCTGTATTCTTTACTTTTAGTGTTGAGTATTGCCTCTCTCCTTTCTAGGATTTGCCATTTCTTATCCATGACTTTTATTTTTCACTTGTATTTGGTTTTCTTGTCACTTTAGGAGTTTCCTTGGCACACTCTCACATCATTATTTTCTGTATTCCCTAGCCCTATTGATCTATTCTTTTGGTCACCTGGGGACATTAATCAAATTATATTATCTTTGGCATTCCTCCAGTAGGAGTTTCTTCAGGGAACTGGTCTGGAGCCTAGTTTGACATGCAGCTATTGAATATCTTGTTGGTCCTTGCCAGTCATCGGCATAGCATGGATTTCTACCGACATTGAGTTCTGCAATCCTCCAGTTTTGTTCCCCCAGTTCCACTTCCTCTTCCTCATGTCATGATGTTTTGACACTGGCCCCAGTGGGATCCAGTACTGTAACTTTGCTTTGATACAGCTATTGTGCACCTCTTTTCTGACTTGAACTTACACTACCTTTCAACTGCTGGCTTGTAGGATATGAAAGGAGATGGAAATCCCAGCTAAAGTTCTCAAATTATGCATAATATTTCCTTGTTTTATTAACTAGTCTTCTCGAAGTATCAATTGAAATTTTGGGACACCAAATTAATAGAAATTTTTTTTCCAGCAAAGCCATTGCATTTATGAAGTAATATTTGGAACAATTCCAGTATTCAATCTGAAATTTCCAATCAAGAAAACCACCACCAAATAATTGGCTAGGACAATATAATATATACATTGGCCAACTTCAACAAAGAGGAATCCTACTGCTAAGGTACATGATTTCCTCCCAAGTGTAGGTCTATGTGATCAACACTCGTGTCAGGTTTACCTGTAGAGCCTCTCATACACACAGCTATAATCTGGCATCCATTAGACCAAATTACATTTGGTGCAAGGTTTGCATATCAAGTATAATTATTGCATACTTTACAAGTTACTATGTGTCCATGTTATTTACTGAATGTAAACCTTACATCCACAAAATCTTACCTTTGAAGGTTCAGAGCTGGACTTGTGTAATTTTTCTGCCATTATTCAACTACCTACTTTGTTCCTGTACAAATCTGTCAACCCATTCTCTGTGGTTTTCAGTACTCCACACAGTCACATTTGATCTTGTTCACCTGGATGTTATAGATGAAAGTTGAAACTGTCCGACTTGATTCCATCTACGGAGATGTAATACGTGAAACTCAATTAAGACAGCATGCAACGTTACTCAATAATGTCAAATAGGTTGCTGTATGTGGGAGGCCAAATAACTGATTCACTAGAAGCATGGGTGCACAGTTTGTTCCCGTTACTCCCCTTTGTGGTCTCTTGATGTTTCGCATACAAGTAAAATATATAATCCTACTTCTAATTTTCCTTCACTGCCTTCAACTGCTTGCCTGTAGGCTGTAATGTATAAAAAGGAGCTGGCAATCCCTGCTCAACTTCTCAAACTATGCACACACTTTTCCTTATGTAATATGCTGGTCTTAGACAAGTAAATCAATTAGATCCTGTGATATATGATGATATTATCTGCCTTTTCCTTCTCTGGCCTGTCTTATAGAAGTAAATCACTTAGATCAGATGCTGTGATACATGATGATATTATCTGTCTTTTCCTTCTTTTCCTTCTCTGCTTCTTCTAGTAATCTGTATTGTCAGATTGATGATGCTATTCTGTTCATACTTGCAATAAGGGTAATGGCTTTTTCTCCATTCAATAGCTCATCCTTCCTTTACCTGTTCCTCACTGATTCAGTAAGAGGTATAATCACTTCCACAATTGCTATCCTCTGATCTTTAGCTCCCACAATTGCATAGTGTCTTCATTGTAATCAAGGAGGAATACTGGTAAAAAATAATGATGATCTTCTCAAGTGTTTTACAAATCAACAACACAATCAATAGCTTAGAGAGGATCAAGAATATAGATTCTTCTCCCTGTTATTTACTACTCAAATAGATTGGAATAATTTGTTGCATCATTCTTTGCCATGCTCTCTGATTTCTGTAGTGATGGTCTGTGACCTATGATTATGATCATCCCCTCATATGCTATTCACAAGGCATACAGTGAAGGAATTGTAAATGGTAACTTCTGGAGCACATAAAAGATTTATGCTAGTAAATTGCAGAGCAGATTGCAAGTTTAGCAATTTGCGGAGTCGATAGGTTATTGCAATACAAGCAGAAAGGTCTAAACATCTTCATGCCCAATTCAGAGTAAAATACCTCCGAATCAGGTCTGCTCTGATCTGATAGAAATATCTGTGCATGAACCATTATTAGACCTAGTTATTATCTTGCGCTCCTTGTCCAAATTCCTTCTCATATGTATTCAGCAATATGGCCTCGATCGATGGCTGGTTTTTTTTCAAATTAAAATTAGCTATATAACATTATTGTTTTATACATTGAAGATGTATCTAAGTGCGACTGTCCGTCCACCTTTACAATACCCAAAGGTTGTAATGCATGGGTTCATCTGGGTATGGTATGACTATGTGTAAGGCAGGTAATAGTGCAGCTGAAGGAGGCTTGTTAGTTACCATTCATGTACCTGCAAGTTTTTTGTTGTTAATAACCACTTGTTCACCAATTCTAACCTATGGTTCAATAAATTAATCGTGTAATTACTTCAAATTTATAACATAATTAGAATTTAGAATCACAAACAATATATGAAATTGGCATGGTCAAAATGCTTTTGGAAGAAAAGGCTTTCAGCTATAGGAAATGGTGAGTAATAACTGGGCAGTAATTTTCTTTACACATCAACTAGATTTCTTGTATGATGAGCCAAATTGATCATGTTATTATTGACAGGGTTGGATTTTTCATGTTTATTTTATTAGTGACTATGTTCTTCAGATTAAATTTAGATCACATCTTTGGATGAGATTTGGCTACTTCAAATCAAAATACTGATTTAACCATGTTACACAGTTCCGTGAATTGGAAAGGGGTGTTGACATTCTTGTTGCAACTCCTGGACGACTTGGGGACCTCCTTGAAAGGGGGAGGCTGTCATTATCTATGATACAGTATTTGGCCTTAGACGAGGCTGATCGCATGCTTGACATGGGTTTTGAACCCCAAATTCGTAAAATTGTCCAAGAAACAGATATGCCTCCAGCTGGCAGAAGGCAGACCATGCTCTTCAGTGCTACTTTTCCAAAGGAGATACAGGTAATGTTGAGAATTATTATCCAGCGGTTTGATGAAATGAATTGAACTGGTGTTTTGATTTGTCATGCATATATAGTATATACTATTTCGATATGGTAATCCATCATTTGCTGTGATAGCTATTGAGATATTATAGAGTATGCCCTGGTATTCCAACTCAAGCTGTTTGCGCTTTGTCAGATCCCCTTTCATCAATCCTATGGTTGAAGCATCTATTTTATTTATCCTTATGTGATAAAAAATCTTGCTGGATTCATCTCAGAATTTCTGAACATCACAATCTATTTTCTGCAGAGGTTGGCTGTGGATTTTCTTTCAAATTATATATTTCTGGCAGTTGGAAGGGTTGGTTCCAGCACAGATCTGATTGTACAAAGAGTAGAGTTTGTTCCTGATGCTGATAAACGTAGCCATTTAATGGATCTTATTCATGCTCAGAAAGCTGAAGGTACTCATGGAAAGGTGAGTGGTGTGGTGAAAATTGTAGCTATTATAGTAATAAAGAGCTTCACTTACATGGTTACATCGGCCTTGCTGAAAGTCAGTAGAGCTTGAATTTTAAAGGAATTTTTTTCTGTGGGAGCCGTGTAGTCTATAGTAATAATTACTTTAAATTTAAGTTCCCTTGATGTAATAATTGTTACATGCTAGTGTAATTATAGCTAAAGTACTGAATATAAGCACCGCAGCAATCTTTGACCTTAGTCTTTGTGGAGACGAAGAGGGGAGCTGATGCATTGGAATATTGGCTATCGTCAAATGGGTTTCCTGCAACAAGTATTCATGGAGATAAATCTCAACAGGTAGGATGATATTTCATAATTATGTTTTCAAATACTGTGATTCCCATGATATTTAAGAGTTCTTCTCATGTAATTTTGAATTCGGCTGTGTTACAAATTTTGTTTTATTTTCCTGTTCTTGATGAGGAGGCGATGGTTTGGTTTATTTGGCTTCATTTATAATCTAATTAGAATTTTTTTCTTTACTTGTAGTGTCTGTAAATTATTGCATCCAGAACTGGTGTGATTCTTCTGAGGTTTTGAATCTTGGGCACTTTTTCCTGTCCCAGTAACTGGTTTCCTTCAATCAATACATAATCTATAGGCATCCTTTGCTTGTTTTGAAATATTCGTCTTGAATAGTTACACTTTTTATTTTGTTTTGTTTTCTGGGTAACATATTGCAGGGAAAGCCTCTGGGAATTTCCGGTCATTTTGAAGATGGTACCCAGGGTAAAGTCCAGAAATTTCAGAGCAGAAGGCCAGCTCAAAGCCATTGAAATAATATACTCTTGAGTCTTTATAGGCTCAATATGTCACTTACAGACATAGACATAGAAATAGAAATAGAAATAGACCCTGGATGGGTAGGATGACACTCCATTCCACAACTGCTTGTGCTAGACCCAATTGATGGTTACACTTGAAACACTATACTCTTGAGTCTTTATAGGCTCAATATGTCACTTACAGACATAGACATAGACATAGACATAGAAAGAGAAATAGAAATAGACCCCGGATGGGTAGGATAACACTCCATTCCACAACTGCTTGTGCTAGACCCATTTGATGGTTACCCAATGCCACCTGTTTGATTATTTGCTTACTAAGCTAACCGATACCAAAACCGATATCAGAGCAGGGCTGAAACAAACTTACTTGACGTGTACTTTTCTCATTACTTTGTTAAGTTTCTATGCATCTTAATATTAAAAATATCCATGAAAAAATAGAAGCTTCAAATCCAGCAAAGATTGCCTGGCTGGATTCTTGTGATTGCAAACCAGAAAAAGTTGAGGTAGGACGTTTTGCCTTATTCATAAGAAAATGGAATTTCCTTTTTGAGGTTGCTTTGAGAAACACACCTCGAGATCTATGGCTGAACCATATAACACCGATTACCTTCGATTGAGGTGTCAGGTCTGAAGGGGAACTCTTCCACAATTCACCTATCACACCTGGGTCTTGTACCCAGCCTCGTCTGTTTTTGAGATGTGCATTCAGGTGGAAGAGACCAAGCAAGGTTGGAAATGGCAATAATTTACAAACAATTCTCTGCAAACTTCTATGAGGTGCTAGGCTGCATGTGAAATGCTTGATGCCAGTGAGCTCATTCCAACTTCTGTGGCTTGGAGTATATTTTCGATTAGGTACTAGATTTTTTGGCCTGATATCTCCTCTGTAGTTAGTCCAATAGAACTGGGAGTCACTTTTAACTAAATATTGCATTCTTTACATTATACTGGGCAGTGTGACATTTTTGTGAGGTATTTCCAGGATTCTGTTATTGTGCTTTTAAATATTTATCATCATATTTTATGTGAGGTCCTTGAACACAGATTTATTTGACTAAAAATGGTGCTTTGCTTTCACGATCTTGTATTTTGTTCCTTGAACGCTTTTATCTGTCAAAGTAGCTGGAAAATGGTCAGTTGTATGGTAACCGAAGGACCAACCCATTTTCATAACCTTTTTTGAATTACTGCCGCTTGTATTTAATGCTGTGCATGACATACTGAAGGTGTTGATTTTCACAATGTTGCAGGAGCGCGAGCAATCTCTGAGAAATTTCAAGAGTGGGGCTGCACCTATTTTAGTTGCGACAGATGTGGCTGCACGTGGACTTGATATTCCACATGTGGCCCATGTAATTAATTTTGATTTGCCAAATGATATTGATGACTATGTCCACCGCATAGGGCGTACAGGTCGTGCTGGTAAATCAGGGTTGGCAACTGCCTTTTTTAATGAAAGTAACCTTTCTCTAGCAAGGCCGTTGTCTGAACTCATGCAAGAAGCAAACCAAGAGGTTCCAACATGGCTATCAAATTATGCTGCAAGGTTTGCATATGGTGGTGGAGGTCGTAATCGTCGATCTGGTGGCGGAAGATTCGGTGCTCGTGATTATCGTAGAGATGTTAATAGGGGTGGCGGGGATCGTCCTGGAGGGGCATATGGTAGCATGGGAAATTCTTATGGTGCTTCAGCAGGATATGGTGGTGGGTATGGACGCGAGACTAGCGCATGGGATTGAAGTTATCCCTTCCCATGTGAATTTTTAATCAACTGTCTATATGTTCAGCTGGGTAATATCCAGCGCCATGTCTTTGTTGCAGCTTTTGCCTCGACGGTCCATGTGGGTAGCTTTTGCGGCATGGTAAGTTTTGGGCTTCTGGCAAATAACACTGGGCTTTTCAACAGCCCATAGAGAGATATTTGACTCACTAATGTATCATTGGTGTCCAGAGTTTTCTGCTATATTTGCTTTTATCCGGCGAGGTGTATATTAGTAGGCAGCTGGCAATTTACATGGAGTAAAATCCTAGTTTGGTAGACATAGCTGAAAGTAGTACTAGATTAGATTTCAGCTGCTGATTCTGGTGCATTGGTAGGTTGCTTTGTTTCTGACATTTGTGCATGAGATTACAGACTGAAAAAGGGCCAATTTTTAATGCAAGATGGCCATTTTATGATACAGAGTCTAGCAGTGTATTCTTCCCAATTTCTTCGGAAGCGAGAGAATTTTCTCATCGTTGATTTGGTTTTGGCTATATGAGCAAATCGTTGAGTAGACCTAGACCTTTATAAATTGGATTCTCACTATCCCTCACTTGTGCTGCCTCTTCGCAGATGTTTACCTATGTTGCTTGTATACACGTATTTTCTTTGTAAAATCCACAGTTGTCCAAAAAAAATATTTACTTTTAACAGTCGTGGCTAGCACGCACTACAAATCCACATCATAAAATTCTAAGGCTTGTATCTCGTTCACATCTATAATCGCATATCTAGTCCTCGGAAGTGATTTTAGGGACAAAAGAGAATCGCTAATGTGAATCCTCCTGATTTGTTTCGTATAAATGTTTGGATTCCTCAAAAATATTTAAAATATTATTTATATCGAGTTTAAAGAAAATTATGTATCTTTTACTTGGGTTCGACAAGAATTCAAAGTCGTCGCAAAATAGTGCTGAGCCGGAATGTTTTCAAAGTTTTTGTTTTTTTGTTTTTTTAATTGAAATATTAATTATGGTATTAACCAATCAGAATATGTTTAAGATATTATAAAATAGTAAGTGTTTGGTAAGCAATAATTTTTTTTTGGTTACGAAGCATCTTTTTGGTTACGAAATTGTGATGGTATATGCGGCATCATAGTTGTTTTGGACGTTTGGCTCATTCAAATATGGAAAGACAAAGACATTGGCGGGGTCAGTGTTAGCTAGCAAATCTCTTGGTATCTTCTAAAAATGAAAATGTGATCAGAGTGAACTAAATAACTTAATTAACAAAAATTGTGATCTTATGTAAAGTAAAAAAATTGATACAAATTGATCAGCTAAATAAAAGATATTCTTAGATAATTAAACCATTAAATTAGCCCCAAGGGTTAGCTCAGTTGGTCAAAAACCGTGCCTCGCCATCGGGAGGTCACAGGGTCGAATCCACCCGAAGCCCTTGGGGTCAGGTCTTGCAGTAGGCCGAGGGGCGATTTAGCCTAGCTATCGCCCAGATTTTTCTGTGGACGTAGCGATCACTGACTGACCAGGGTGCTCGTGAACCACATGCAAAAAAAAAATTAAACCATTAAATTACGCTAGATTGCTGAAAAGAAGTGTCAACATTGAATAACATAAATAGGCAAATATAAGAAGGCATGAGAGGTGAGTCTCATTATTGAGTAGAGCATTGCCACATTGCCCACTTGGTATTTTTTAGGGCTGGCTTAAATGTAAGATTGAATTGGCATTGGTGAGGTGTGATGCCCTTGTTTTGGTTGTTGTGTACCCTTTTGTTGAATGAACAGAGGATTTTTGTGAACCATTGACAAAGTGACATTGTTACAACTTAATGTTGTTGGCCTATCTGAACTAATCTAATTGATAATAAGCATCTTGTAGGGAAGTGTGGTTTAGGCCTTTGCTAAAAATGATGCTTGCACTTCCATATTTAATAGTGCAACTAAATATATCTATGTTTTTATTTTGTCTAATTTTTAGAATACAAACCAACATTAAAGTGGCATGTATTTCTCACTTCGAACATGGAGTAAATCACTATCTTGGTCAATTGCTAGAATAAAAATCATAACATTAAAGTGGGATGCACTTTTTGAAGGGTGTAAATGACTCCTCCATTAAAAGTAATAGATGATGAACTCGGGTAGGTGCAAATCATCCTCTTCAATGGTCCTAGTTTAAGAAATAGAGAACTATCCAAAGGGGTTTCATCACTATTAGAGGCATTTATCACAATTCCAAATTCAAAGTCATTCAAAAGGGCATGCAGGTAGGCTTTATTGAATATTAGTGCTAGAAAGTAAAGCATTTGTATTTATGTATATTTCTTTTGTCCCTGGGCATTTTCATTAAACTAAGACAAGCTCACCAAGTTAAACTTCAAGACAGTTGACATTTCAGTGCTTTGACTCTAACATAACACAATTTATTGATAAACATTATCCTTAATGATTATAGTAGACTTTCCTTTCCAGCTTAGGGCTTGCAAAATCCATGACCCTCATATAAAAGTCGGTAGCTTTAGTTGTGTGTTGTGGCTTGGTAGTAGTCTAGATGATTTTTGTTAACCCTTTATTACTTTAGGGGCATAGAAAATTGAGTAAATGTAAGTTGAGATTTGAAGCAAAATTGACTCTAATATTTCGATTCTTAAAGATTTGGGTTGGCAGAGCCTCTACATTGGAGGATTTTTTAAAGGAGCTCAATCTATCATGCTTGTAATGAGGGAATCTCATGATAATAAATCTCTACTATTTTATCTTTTGAACTTAGAGCACATCGTATGTTGTTGACCTTGTGTATGATCTAGAGGGATGTTGTGGACTTTATGTATTAAACACCTTAAATATTTTAATCATCATAAAATATGTCATAACATTTATATGTCTAATTATAAAAGAATGGTTGCTAATGTAGGTAACCAATAACATGCAAAAAGAAAAATTAAAAGGCCACATCAAATAACTAGTGGCATAAGAGTCCCATAACAAAGTGGCACAAAATGCAAGAACCAAAGTCATGGATTTCCATAAACATTAAGCCCCCATCATGACAAATAAACAAGAACTTAAGTGATCTGGAATATACAGATGTTAGGATCAATTTGGATGTAGGAAGTTGGATGGTCCTCCTTAGCCTTGGCATGGAGGATTGGGCTCAACAATGACGATTTCCTATCAATTTAAGGAACTTTTCATTAGGAATGGGGTTGTATGGCTAGTTCTTTGGGTGCTCGCAACAATCCCTCATGACTTTATCCACCTTTGTGTCAAGTTGATGTACACTTTTCGTTAACCACTATGAAAAAATCGAGGGAGATGATGATATCATGGATGGATTTTGACTCATTGTGCAAGGGACTCCCTCCTAATATTCCAAATTTAAGTTGAGGTGGATGACATCCATCTTGACCTTTTGGATTTCCACAAATTGTTTGTAGAGACATTTAATAAAGATTAGTCTCTTAGTAGGATTTTGTTGATATTATATAATTTCATATTTATAAGAAAGATAATTTCTATCTTGATAGGTTCCCATGTTGATTGGAACTCGTTAGACTAATAGTATTTATCACCTAGAAGCACTAATTTCCGAGGAATGCTAGAAGGGGAGATGACAGGGAAAATGTGAAACTCATTGTGATGTTGATTTGGTGAAGGGACAAGAAAAATAAGTATTTAAGGAACTCATTCTTGTGGCAAAAAGTGCACTTAAGGTGGGGGCAACTTAATTATATGAAGTGTCTACCAATAACCATAATGCATAAGATAAGGGAACCATGAAAGAAGGCTCTACAAATGAGCCAAATGAGCCAATTTACATATATTATTTTAGAGGATAAAGTTGATTTAGCTAAGCTCCTAGAAATCCATTGGTTACCATCAAAAGGCTTATATTAATCCAAGGTCCTTGAGACATTACATTTCCAAGGTTTTTATCAACTCTCGTGGAGGGTTGATACCCATTTTCAATGGAGTTGAGAATCAATTCCATGACTTCATCTAATTTTATTCAATTTGTGACGTGGACCCTAAATCTGACCTCTAAATTAGGTAAGGAGACTCATTACCTAGAGTTTGTATTAAAGATATTCAAAATCATTTGAGCACCTTGTTTGAACCACCTCAAGGTTAAGAACACTAGCTCTTGGCTGGATACTTATCATCATGAAATAAAACTTTGAATTGCCAAATGGAATACTAGTCAAAAGAAAGTCTTTCTTTAAAACTTTCTCCCTTTCATTTGAAAAAAGGCTTAATAGCTTCCCATATTACATTGCTGATACTTCAGGTGATAAAAGTGCCTTTATTTCTCGAGTTGGTAAGGGGGTGATAGTGAGGTTTTATAAACTCACCTTACCAATAAATTTTTCTATAAAGAGTTCCTTATTTGATGCAATTTCTAATCAAAACTTTAAAGGCCTCCCAATACTCCAACGAGAATATGTTTTTCACATAGGGCCCATGCTTAAGTACTGAGGATACCCATGTCACCCCAATTGCCTAATGTGCAACAAAGGTTCTGATTAATTCTATGGAATTGTTTATGAAGATTGAATTTAGTCCATATGAAAGTATATGAGATATTTCTCCAAACTCTTACATCCATTTGGGGATGAATCCCAACACAAAAAGTAAGAAAACATGCATGGAAACTAATATTGCTTGATTTATATATGAAATTTAGCAAAGGATATGGATTTAGATATCCAATTATCAACTTTCTTTTTTGTCATTTGTATGACCATGCCACAAGGTTCTATGGAAGAGGCTTAGCATATTGCAATAACTCAATTTTGACCCTTGGTCAATTATGTTAAAAATAATGGCATAGATATTTGTGATATGTTAAGTTTAAAGCTAATTATGATGTAAATGTTGTATTGAGTTCAAGTGTGGAGTGGAAGGTCAAGTCATGACTAGACAATTATGTCTTAGTATCATAAGCATTTTCAAAGTTTTCTTCCTAGTTTGACATGTTAGGTTTAGAGTTTGACATGTCAAGTTCGTGTGAGTAATTGGAAATAAATAATAAAAAGGAAAATGCACATTATAAAGACTTGTTGGGAGCACAAGGAGGATATGAACCTATGAGAGGGGAAAATGATACTTGGTAGGGGTGATAATGAGATCTTATAAAATCAACCCCAACAAATATATTTTTCGATACAAAGTTCCCTATATGATGAGTTTTTTGTTGGCTCAATTTTTGACCAGGGTCCACATTGGTGTCCAACAAAAGGGGTGAAATGTAGTCTAAGTGTTGACATTTTCAATCCCCATGAAGAGGAAGGTCTCATCTGAAACACTATGCTACAGTTAAAGATTGTACATGCCTCGTTCACCATTACTAACACAACTAAAACTCAAATCATCACTTATATCTCCAACTTAGCCATTCCATTGGGGTAAAACCATTATCAACTCATGTAGTATGCTAAGAAAACTCTAGGACCGTGTTCCTAGTTAAGCTATCGACATAGATTCAAGCAAGCTACATTTCATTCAACTATTGAGCACACACTTATATTGAGAGGGGGAAGGTGAATCAATATAAGACAATTTTTACTTTTTTTTTTTTTTTTTTCATTCCTGAACCATAAGAAAATAATCACATACGATATCTATTAGCTACAAAACAAGGAATACACAACTTACGTGGAAACCATTTTGGGAGAAAACCCAAAAAATAATTTTATAATTTTTGTAGAAACAAGTCCGCTTGGGGTAGTTCAATTGGTAATGGCCTGGAAATGAAGTCTCACTGAATCGGAAGTCTAGGGTTCAAATCTTGTGCTATCCCCCCTGATCGAGGTGAGAAGTTGGACATGGTGAAGATGTAGTCCTACCAAGCTTACAATTTTTTGTTGTTGTAGGAACAAATATTTTTAGGCACCAACCTATTGGAGACACCAATCCCCACTACTGCAAATATTCGAAGGTACCAACATACTGGAGATATAAATACCCACTATCGCAAATATTCCTAGGCACAAACCTACTTCATTGACGTTGCTTGCTACTTCTGCCTTCACTAGGTCTTCTAGGTACTTCTACCTTTACCAAGTATACTTGCTTCTTCTACCTTCACCATGTTTTCTTGTCCTAAAACTTGTTGTTTTTGGAATCTTTTGAAGAACAAACATGTAAAGCATGCTACATATCCATTTTTGCAAATTTGATTATGAAAGTTTTACATGAGGCACTTTTTTGTGTATCCTTTGATCTCTAAAGATTCCACTGTTTGAAAATTTCTTGAAAAGAAGTTACAACAAAAATTCCAAGATGGCCTATTTCAAACTAATTTCAGGATCATTTAGAAACCCTAAATTCCACAAGGCATATCCATGAAAGTATAGCGAACCAAAGTCCGAATTTTTTACTTGAGGAACTGCTATATGCCTCCACAGGTCTAAAAATTTCGCATTCCTAAATATCCTAGAATATAAGTTATAGCGAAAATTCCCCATTTGAAACAAATTTCATGACTATTCAGAAACCCAAACTTCCACAAGGCATATCTCCAAAATTATAGTGAACAAAGTATAAATTTTTTATGAGGCATTGTTATATGTCTTCACAGGTCTTTGAAAATTTCATGATCTAAAACATCCTAGAAAATAATTATCGCGAAAATGCCAAACTGATATGTTTGAAATTGATTTTAGGACTATTTAAAAAACCTAAATTCCATAGGGTATATATCATAAAGTATAATGAACGAAAGTGTGAAAATTTTACCACTTGTACATGAAGATCTTGTATCCATATCCTCAAAATTTCATGATTTAGAACATCCCATAAGAAAAGTTATAGCGAAAATGTCAAGATGGCTCATTCACTCCACAAAATCACATTTTTGCTCCACCTTTAAAACCCCAAGAATATTCCACAACTTCTCTTGTGAATCTCATATCTCTTCTTGCCTGGATGGTATTCAAATGCACTCATCTATCCTTTATTTGTAGTGTTTATGTGTTAATTTATGGGGTTGACTCTAAAATTGGCCGGGTCAACTTGTACTTTATGGCTGGGTCGATCTGACAAAATCTTTCATATCTTCTCATTCTTATGGAGTTAGAGGGATTCCACATACCATTGGAAAGGTATTGGAATAATATTTTAAGCCATGTATCCTATGCTCCCATTTGACCTGGGTTTTTATAGTAAAAACACGTTCAAATATAGAGTGTCTAAACTTGGCATCAAATGTCTAGAAGCAATATTTCAACAATATTTATCTTGGACATATGTAGTCTCCCTTTGTTTTTGACATCAATGAAAACAACATTTCCAACATCGACAACATATACATTTAACAATAGTAAAATATATCATCACCATATAAAACAATGAAAACCAAAATTTTAAATGGGGAATCATTCCATTAATATCCAAGATGAACCAATACATTTTCCAAAATGGTCAGGAGTTGCAATCACTCAAAATACATTATAAAGAGTTGATTCTACTTTAACCCATAACCCATTACAAAACTTAAAAATTAATAACAATTGATCCTAGATCAACAACCATCTAGTCATTAAAAATATTTTTATGTCTAAGGTTTTACACTATATGGTTGCACCTAAGGGAAGGAACATACTTTGAAACTATGCAAGGTTGTTCTGCTTTCTTTTAATTTTGGCTTGATGGACTCACTAATTATTATCTACTTTTTCACCATCTAGGTGTCTTTATCCTTCTGCCACTTATCCTTGCTCCCTAAGATTCTTTCCCATTGTTCTAATCTTGATCTATCTTTAATGTTGAGGTTCCTAACTATTATTGGTGGTCTTTGATCTAAGTGGTGGGAATCTTATCTATTGTATTTGGTGAGCTTACATCATCCTATTCTTTTCATTTCCACCATGTAGTTGTCTTCAAAATTAAAAACAAGGGGCCAATAAGCCCTAACCACACTTATTGACTCACCCTTGAGTAAACTCCTATTGCCTTTACTTGAATCTGCATCCTCCATGTCCTTTCCAAATGAAGGGATTAACTTCAAGACTACCTCTAAAATTTTGTCTTGAATTCAAGGAATTCATTTAATTCCTTGGTCCATTTTTCCATCATATGTTCAAACTCACTAGGTGATTTTTTGCTTAGTCAAGGTTGGGGGCTTGTGGCTGTCTCCCACATAGATGACCAATTGGTTTCCATGGAATTGTTTAGTCGCTGTAAGGCGCTGTAATTTCCAAGCATGATTGATCAAATATATCTTAATTGTGACTGGACTTGCATACAAAATTGGCTCCTTCCTCTTTGGTGCCATTCTGACAGTTACTTTGCCCATATTTTCTATGTTAGGTTCCCTTCTTGAATACATTATGGGTAGTCCAATAATATATTGGATTCTAGTTTTATAGCTTCGATTGTGGCATATAGACATCAACCCATGCTTGATGAGTTTTGGGATCTTTTCTTCTTCTTATATTTCTCAATTTAAATAATGACTCAAGAAATTGGCGGTGTTCGATAGAGAAGACATTAACATATATTTAATTGCCAATAATATGAAAAGTGATTGTATGTTTCATGAATTTGAAAAGTGATCATATCTTCCAAAAAATATTGAAAAAATAACTAGAGCATGTGGCAATCACAATATTTCCTAGGTGCATTTACTGCTAAACTATTGTCATTATGGGAAGGAGTGATGTCATTGACTAAATTTGAATGATGGCATGACATACCCTGACCTATTGCCAACTTGACCCATATTAATTTCCCTTTAACCCATATGCCCACCATTTTGATTTAATGTCTTAATGGATTATTAAATACACATAATTATCACTAATTAGAATCAAACCCACTGACATGACCTTCAAATATTTTTGGTTACCATGAAAATGCTCTAACACAACAATACAACTCAAATACCTTATTTGGATACTCCCCTAACCACAAAAGTTGTGTTTGGGTCTTACTCTTAACTCCGTTGACTCAACACTTTGTTAATCTCAGGGCCAAGGTTTATTTAGTCGATGCTACTAGATTGACTAGCTCTATCATAGGATTGAAATTTATTACCTAAGATCATATCCATTAAGAGAATTCAAAACATATCTATAAGGAATAGTGAGAATTACAAGGAAATCACCAATCACCTATCCCTCACAAAGTGTTCCATCAATTTGAGCCAATTTTATTACTTTTGACTCTTGGATGACTACAACTATGAAGGGTCCTAATTCGTGCTTCTATAACTTAACAAGATGTCTGAAGTACCTACTACTATATTGAAATACCAAGTCATCAATTTCAAAAATATTCTTTATTTGGTTTAAAGTGATTTCTCGACCTCTTGGTGATAATGTGCTAAGAACTAGCCTTCCTCCAGTTCCATAGATTTTGAAATTTGGCTTTGAATTGAATCCTTTGGCATCTTGGTAGCTTGCATTATGAATAGAATTGGTGCTAGAAATTAGCATGCACTACTACTTCTCTCTTATTATACCAAATTGAAATGGGTGTTCTTTTTTAGTGTCTTGGTCATAATCATGTATGCCAAGAGTATTGTAGGTACCCTCTCTTCCCAACCATCCTAGTTGACAACAAAAAATTTGGTTAGGCCTTTATCACATATCTTCTTAAAGGCTTCAACTCTTCCATTAGCTTGTGGATGGTATGGATTGCTAGCTTGGTATTGCACCATGAGATTTTGAGTAAAGGTTCAAATGGTATTTCTCATGAGATATTTACCTTGAACCATTGTTAAAATCACGAGACATCCCAATATGGAAATATGAAGATAAATATCACACTTATGTTCATGCTGCAATCTCTCATTTGGTTTTCCTATACCCCTCCACTAAGGTATTTGACTATAGTGATGATATATTGAGCTCCTAAGTGTCTAGCTAGGGGGTTAATCAGATTGATAAAATACACAACCCCCCTCATGAATGGTTGTAGTGCAACCACTGAGTGGTGGTAGCTCATATCTCTTGGAGGGTTGTCCAATCCTCTCATAAACACCACAACACTTATTATATTCCTTGATGTCCTTGAAGATTGTTGGGAATACCAAAATTTTCACCAATTTCTAGTACCACTTTGCAGATCAAACAATCCAATTGATGGACTCTTTACATCCAATTACAAAGATAGAGTAGATATATAAGTAGTTTGAAAGTCTCAATTACCATAAACCTTTCGAAAAGATATTAATAACATAAAATAAACACGATACACACATAAATGTTTACATAGTATACAAATATTTTACAATGGAAACTCTTAACTAGGTAAAATAACCAACATTTGAGCTTTTCCACTCTTTTTTCTCCCAAAAAAATCATAAGTTTTCATTTCAAGCATAAATGCAAAGTACTTTCTATATAAATGACAAGTCGACACACTGATAATTTCTCAAAAGATACATATGATTATCTGTCCAAAATATTCACTAGTATATGTCCTAGTAACAATACCTCCCATATGGAATATATCATTACAAAAAGTACCATATGAGTGGTAATTTAATGCCCATTCTTGAAAACAATATAAAAATATTCATTCAGTCCAAAAGTTGTTGAAGGGAACCGTTTTCTAGATCTGCTTGACCATCCACCATATGAGTAATCTCATAGGTTCTTGTTGCCATCTCTAACCCCTATTTTGATAATTGGTTTGCCAACAAGTTATTTTCTCTATAGACGTGTGTACTCCATCTTGTTGAATAAGATAATTTTTTCATTAATTTGTGATGCTACAAATATAAGATTCAAGTGACTTATTTTGTTCGAGCCATTGAGGTGTCCTATAACAAGCATAGAATCTCCAAAGACCTAAAATGAGAATAAGCCAATTTTTGTAGCTAGTCTAAATAGCACAGGCAAGTCATCAACTCAGCTAAGCTGTTACTTCTAGCACCCATATTAGCTTTGAAAGTGTATTGACAAACATGATGAATCCATAGGGAAAAGCCAAGTCCACTCTTGAGTCCTATGTCTGAACAAGTTCCATTGAAGAAATATCAAGACCTTGATGATCCAGGTGGATATTGGTGGCCACCGGCCTATTCCACCTAGACCTCTGGTTGGTTTCATCATTTTCCTTGTTTGTAGCAGCATTTACTATTTTTAGTAGTTTTTCGAGTCCTGAACTCCTAAACCAGTTTTGACCCCCTAAAAGAAATTTTTTTGAGGCCTGCAACATGCCCGTAGATGTAAGTAGGGGCCTGTGGTAAATCTTGTATTAATCGGATATATATTTCTAATGAGGTATCGTACGTGAAAAATGGAGATAATATGACCAAGTTACGACCTCAGGAAGTTGGCTGCCCAACTAACCCCAACGGGGCCCACAAACTCTTGGTGTTCCATCTCCTGGGGTTAGGGTTTTGGTTGTTTAGGGCTTCCACTTGTTAAATAATAAAAAGGCCCTTGAGCCTCATTGTAACACATTTCAGAGGCATGTAGCCACCACATATATTCTAAGATATAAGCTACCATCGATTGAGCTAATTTATTTCCATTATGTTTGTAAGCATATCTCAGTTCTTTGATATTAATGAAATGAAGTGTTATTTCTGCTGCATTTGTGTATTTGTGGTTATATTTATATTTTATTGCATTCATATTTAAGTTCGGATCAGTCGTATCAGAGTGGTCTTCCATTTCTCTGTTTTTCTTTGCATGTCCCCAATGAGGTCAGGGTATAAGAAGTTAGGGCTAGAACTGGTTGAACACTTGCAATACCAGCCTTGCAAACCCCGACGACCTCCCATGGTGGAAGAAAATAAAGACGAGGGAGCATGAGATCCTTTTAAAATATTGCTCGAAGAATCACTCGAGCGACAGAGAAATGCTAGGATGGACAACTTTTCCCAGATCCTTCAGCGACTACCCACAGGAGACACATCTTTTTCCGACAACCACTTTGGGAGAGCCACTCCCTTTAAGGTACAAGTTAACTTTGACATCTCCATATTTGAAGGTCAGATAGATGTGAATGTCGTAGATAAATTGTTAAATCTTGTAGAAGGATATTTCTTAGTTCATGACTTTTCCAATCGGGAAAAGATTACTTTTGCACTCCTCAAAGCTGCTCCCCACGTCAAGGACTGGTTGGAAACCTACTGCAAGAAGAGGGACGAGAGTGAACCCTCACTATTCTCAACCACATCCACTTGAAATTATTTTCGATATGCCATCAAGGAGCAGTATTACCCTATTGGGAGCTATCAAGATAAATACATAAAATGGACCATGCAGCAGTAGGGAAGGGACCAAGATGTGCCAGAGTTCACAAATATTTTTCATACCCTTCACATGAACTTGGGTATTAAGGATTTTAAGTGGAATTTGTTACTCAAGTTTCTCGACTGTCTACACAAGTACATTCGAGACTAGATGGAATTCCTGGACATCTCCTTGCTCGACGCTACCTATCGATACAGTGTCAAGATCGAGTAGAAATTTAAATAGAAGAAACGAGACTTTGGATCTGTGAATCTGAAGTAAGGGAAATGTTCCCCCAAGCCACAGAACAAAGGAAAAATCTAAGGCGGGGCAACCCAGGCAACCCGTCGAAGCCGCAAGAAAAGAACAACACCATGAAGACAAAGAAGGACATAGGGAAATTGTGTGAGTTCCATAAGAGCCCCACTCACAACATAAGTGAGTGTCAGGCCAAGAAGTCTCTGGTGGCCGAGCTGAAGGCTTCTGAATCAGATGCATGTTCAGAATCTGAGTTAGAACCTGACAAAGGGGATGAAAAACGGAAGTAGTTTATTGACATGGAGCCCAGTGCCATTGTTGCCATCATTTCCACCACCAAGATCTAGAAGAATTAGCCTGAAGATCTAGAGTAGGGGGAGTGCCTCTTGCACTCCCAGATGTGGGTGAAGGGTTCTTAGTTTCAGTTCATTGTTAAAAGCGGGAGCCAAAATAACCTCATTTCAGTTGAGGTCATTAGGAAGAAGGGACTACCAACCACAACACCCCTGTAGCCATACAACATTGGGTGGCTTCACCAAGGGCGAGATCTCCGCATCAACCAACAGTTCCACATTCCCTACAACATCAAGCCCTTCGCAGATGAGGTACTATGTGATTTTTCTACTCTTGAAGTTTGTGATGTATTATTAGGAAAACCATATTTGTGGAAGTGAAATTCTGTGTATGAGTCTAGACCCTGCACTATTATTATTACTTTGGGAAATAAGTTGTACAAGATACCAAAGGTAGCGCTGCCTACCACCATCTCTTTGACCACTAGGAAGAAATGCAGTAAGATCATTTCCTAGACCGGGAAATTTTTTTTCCTTATGATTTTACCTCAGGGAAAGAAGATGATTGTGGCCACGACCTCTAGACAGAGCTCCTCTGCATGACAACAACATATGGGCAAGGTCGTGGAGGAGTACATGGACATATTCACCTACCCACAGGGGTACCTCTACATTGTCATGTCAAGCACTCCATTTACTTGACCCCAGGTGCGCCATTTCCTAATGCTCTATTCAGGAGGACGATGAAATCAAGAGGCAGATTCATGATTTGTTGCAGAAAGGGCACATCAAGACGAGTTCATCACCCTGTGGGAGCCCGATTGTGTTGGTAAAAAAGAAGGATGGGATTGGGAGACTCTGTATTGACTATCAGGTGCTGAACAAGAACACTATTTGGAATAGGTATTCAATCCCATGGATTGATGACCTTCTAGACTCGCTCAAGGGGGCCAAATATTTTATAAATATTGAATTCAAGTCTGGGTATCACCAGGTACCAATCGAACCCTCCGATGGGTGGAAAAATTCCTTAAAATTCAAGGAGGGCCTTTTCAAATGGCTGGTCATGCCTTTCGGGTTGATGAATTCCCCTGCAACCTTCATGAGGTTGATGGGTGACATCTTGCGACCCTTCACCAACTCGAGGACGAAAGCGAAGTGGCATTCCCACTATGGCCACCACACCAGGGATATGGTCCAAAAGGTATACCAAATAAACAACCCTTGGAACAGGAAGTCTCATCACGAGCCAGCCTGCCCACTTTTCACTCCTTCCTTGTGAATGGAATTGTGGTTAACTGGTCACCAAGCTAGCATAATGGCCTACATTTTGACATCACACAACATTCCCTAAGCATACACAAAGGATCATGGTTCCATGGGTGAAATAAACAACTCTGCCAAGGTTATGGACACCTGTCGGCAGTAGAGCACTGCTAATGGTATTGAAGTCACATTATTTACACCAATAGGTAAGTTACTAGCACCCTTCTATTTCTTATACCTTAGTAATTGATCATATATTATTTCCCGAATCATATCACAACATCTTCTGACGTATTAAGCGATCCAACTCCATGTCTCGATTGTGGGAATTTGCTGCTTTTGTAAACATGGCATATTGCCATAAACTGTTCCTTTATGACTCTGCTTCAGAGCAGGCGCTACTCCTTTATTTGACGGCTGGGATAGCCTATCACATTGCGGGGGGGGGGAGGTTAACCTCATCATTCCCTGGGTTACGTGTCAGCCCACTATTCGGGAAGTTGTGTACTAGGGTATGGCACGGCTCAACGGCATACTATTTTTATTTTTTCTGCATGACTTGTTGTTCATAAGGCAGTTCTTTTGTATACTCTACAACATTAGATTTTGAAAAAGTCTTGCGTTAGTCAGCCTCTCTATGTTTCAATAGCACGAACAACTGTCGTTCCATTAAGAGTTTATAGCGAAACCATGTGAGGAAGATCGATTCGGAGAGAACCACAGGTGTTAACAGTCTCTGCTGCTGCCCGGGAAATCCTGGCAAGAGTAGGGTGGCTGACTTATCTCAACCGCTTGCAAGAGTCTAACAAGACTGTGGCAATTGAATTCTTGCAGAATTTGCAATAGGATTACTCCACAGTGAGGGGGAGACACATAGTAGTCACTGATGACATAATCGCAAAAGTCTCGGGACTACCAGCCACTGGACCTGTATGGATGTTAAAAAAGGAAAGATTGCAGAAGGTTATAGAAATCTTCCAGGACGAAGGCCAGAGCTTGGCAATTAGAGGAAAGGGAGTTCTGTTAGCAACGCTAGGAGAGCCGTGGGTAGAATTGGCAAAGGCCATTCAAAGATACATCACCTGTGAAGGTAGAAAAGACGTGGTAAGACCATGACATCTTAAACTCTTAGCTGTACTAAAGCAAAAGTGCTCTGTGAATTTACCTGCATTTTTGAATTTGTTACTTCATGACGTTGCACGGAGCATAAAAAAGGCACAGCATGTAGAGTCAGTTGTTAGTCATCATGGATTGATTCAGTTAGTTGTCAGCCATAGACTCACCCAGCAACAGAGCAGCTGGGAAGAGCTAATTGCCATGATAAATGGGGGATTGACTGCACCATCCCCAAAATGTAAACATGCCACTAGTACACCCGAGCGTCCAGAATAACGCAGGGAATTGGCAAAGTGTAAACATGCCACCGGTACACCCGAGCATCCAGAAAAACATAGGGAATTGACAAAGCATAAACATGCCACCAGTATACCCGAACGGCCAGAAAAACGCAGGAAATCGGTCCGGCTAGCACGACTACGAGGGAGGCTAGAGAAGCCCCAAGAAAACACCAGCCAACCGGTAGAAATTGAAGATCAGCAACCCTCACGGCCAGAAGGGGATGTCGAGCAATCGCAAGAATAAGAAGAAAAAGAAGAAGAGGCCTATCAATCCGAGCAGGAGGAGGAAATGGAACAATAGGAAGGTAGCCCATTGTAGGACCCAGTGGGAGAAGACGAATTGGTCGAAGTCTTGGCCAATATGGGCGAATATGGCCAACCTTCCAGTCCATCAGACCCCCATGCCGAGAAGAAACCCCAGGAGGAAAATGCACCTGAAGAACCACATGCAAAGGAGGCAAAAGAAGAGAATCTGCCTATTCATGATGAAATGATGATAGGAGATACTGAACAGGAACAATTCATTCCTAACCAGAAGATACCAGAAGAAATTCCGGAGGAAAATGGGGCAGAAAGAGAGGTCGCCCAAGAAATAACAGAACTAGTTAGGGTTCTTGCCCCAGAACAGCCAGAGCAGGATAGTGAAGAAACATCCCAGAAGGAAAATCCGGGAATTAGTCACAGTCCAGGCCGCAGTGAACAACCTGTTGTTCCTTCTAAGGAAATTTTGGAAATTAAAGAACTGTGAAAGGAACAACAGAGATTATTGAATATAATAGTCTAGCTCCACTAGCAGATTAGGATTCTAAAAGCAAGGCAAAGGGTAAAAAGGACTTCGGGAAGGAAAAATGTGACCACTCCAGCAAAACCCCTCAAGGCAAAGGGGCGGAGGACCAGAATCCATCCTGCTGTTCAAAACCCTGTCGAAAACCAGGCTGCTGTTCCAACTGATGCTGAGAAAAAAACTGTCGTTCCAATAGAAAAGGAATAGTAATGGACTGATATCCACGTCAAGATAGAAATATATGAGATGATGACCCGTGATAAGGAAATTCAGATGGAGGCACCACTTTCGGGAGTAATAAGGGTTATGAACTCAAAGCAACGCAATAGGAAAGTTTAGGTAAAACTCTCGGCCTACATTGCCGCATGGAGAAAAGATCCAAAAACAGTAACCCTACAAAAGGGCTTGAAACAAGCTCACCAAGAAGCAGAAAAGCTTAGGGAGAAAATGGTCCCTCGCAAAAAGTATGAAGAGCTACAACAGCGGCTTAGGAACGTCAATTTATCCAAAAGCCAGGCCTTTGAAGGGTGGCGAAGGGAACAAGAGAAAGTCGCAAAGGTAACTCGTAGGTTAGATATAGTTATCAAGCAGATGGATACCTTGTGTTCTTTATACAATGACGTCTTAGCATGTAGAGCCCCTACCAAGAATTATGCCTTGTTTCTACTGGAATGGTGTTTGCAACTAAAAATAAAGGCTGTTAAAGTAGGTGCTCCCAAACAAATTAACACTGTCAATGATTTTATAGACTGCTGTAAGCACTATGGGGTAAAATTCCAGAGACTACTGTGTGAGTTCTATTTACATAACCTTGTATTAGACCAGGAGACCAAGCTGAACCCTGGTCCTTTTGTTGGGGATGTCCAATTGCAGGTGTTCATCTCATTTGGGGTTAATAAAATTAAATGGATTAAAGCCTATAATACTTTCCAAAGGCAAGAAAACGGACTAGATTTGTGGGTAAGGGCCGAGCCTAGGGACCCAGTACAGTTGTGGAGAGCACATAGAAACCTCATGAAGACTCTGGGTGTAATTGAAGCATTAGGACCCATGCATGAGGCACTTATTCGGCAGGGATTAGAATACTTTTTCTCTATCAAAGACCTTGCCATTGATGCAGCTAAATTTCGGTATCAAATCTCTAATCCGAATATCCAGCTCAGGGAACCGTTTAAGTATGAGAATTTTAAATTAGCTGCCAACTACTTGCACCTCTATGGCGAAATCGTTTTGAGGGCAGGGCCATCCTGGTTAGGATATAGGTTCTGGAGTCCAATTATTTGGCACCCTGCACCCGGATACCAAGCCCTGTATGAGATGCCCGAGGGTCAGACAGGCCATTTCTTTGACTACCTAGTTACTCATCATGGTTGTAGGCCTCCACATGAGATTCCATCTCCAGCCTATTCTCTCACTGCCTTACATGTCAACTACAATGTTTTCATGAGGGCATGAAACAGGGTAAGCAGGGGGGTGTGTGGAGTACTAAAGAAGGTATGTTTTTGATGATTATTTCAGTATCTTTTCATTGAAATTTACAAACCTTTTGCATCATGAACTAGGAAAATGATAAAGAATTATAATAGACCATGTGAGATTAATATGCAAGACAAAAATGCTGACAATTGTCATTTCCTTATGCAGAAAGGAGGAAAAACAAGAAGTTGCCGTTCCAAAGGAAAGGACAAGGATGGGTTAACCGCTGTCCCTTTGACAGGAGACCGAATGCAAACAAGGCAAAGAAAATCAAAGCGAATCAGCCCGGGAAAGGAGGTGGAGATATCAACTCAGCACAGGAGAGAAAAGAAATGACTGAGGACTAATGGTTTGGCGAATCCCTCAGGATCCTTGATCCTGAGGGATCACTGTTTTATCTATTTCTGCACCTAGATATCTCCATCGTCACCCTTATAAAAGGGGCATCACTGTTAGCTCGGGGGAAAGGGTTATAAACAGTTATGCTTTTATGTAATTTCCTTTAAGATCAAAACTTTGATCATCGAGTCTCGTTAAGAACTGGTTTATTGTAATTCTGCTCTATGCATTAATACAAACTTGGTTATTATTTCATCTCTGAGTCTGGAATAACTTTAAGCAGTGTACCCCTGGAGGCTAAGGGCCCGGCCCTGGAGGACACTTGCTCCTGTATTATTACGTTTGGTTCATGCGTGGTTTTCCTATTGACGTCATTTGGTAATCTGGTGTGTTTTATAAGTTTACATCACATGCTCTGTTATGTTTAATTCATTAAGGCTTCTACAGACAGAACGATTGTATTGACTCTGCATCATATTACTGTTCTTTTAAGAGTTGATCTAATACTGCTAGTCTTTACAGAATACTGTTACTATTCCATTACAGAGCTTTTGTGCTGTGCACCTGTTCATTAACGTTACGGAATTCATCTTGGAAGTTATGTTCTTTGTGACTGTTGGATTTACGAACAATGTTGTTCTATTTTGAAATGCAGTCGTATTCTTTCTAACTGAGATCGATACTTGGATCAGATTACTATTTAAGTGTGTTGCATGCGTATATGGTTTTCAAGCGCTGTTCCATAATTTATCAGTAATCAGTGTTGTTCCATTGGTGTGTGTTATTCAATCTGCCCTTAAGAGTGAAAGATTTCCGTTTGATTCCTGTAGATTACGATTAATGCATTTGATCTGATAGACTAAGAAGTTACTGCTTGTGAGACTTAGTTGCTGTTCTATTTCTTAGCTGCTGTTCCATTTCGGATTTGCTATTCCATTTCGGATTTGCTGTTCCATTTCAGACTTGTTGTTCAATTTCTTAATTGCTGTTCCATTTCTTATTTTTCGTTCCAATTCCTGGTATTGGCGTGAAGAACGATTGCAGACTGTAGTGAGCATTGACATCTACTGTCCGGCTCCCAGATCCACGATCTGTTCTCTGATTTCCTTTTCCATCAGTTTCCAAAGGGATGGGTTATTGCTACCGAACCCTTGACTGATAAGTTGCTTAGTCTTTTGAAGGTGTGATTTAATCTTTTGAAGTGGTTAAGCTGTAGACAATCATCCATTTACTCTTGTATTTCTGAACACTGTACTACTAGCATTACTCTGGCAAATGATAGCCTCAGACTGAGACACTCTTTGAAATAACGAAACGTTCCCAGATTGACATATTAATGTGAGGTAATTAGAGGTGAAAGAGACCCTTTTTATAGCTCTACAGTGTTCACCTCGACCTTCCCCTGGTGCTTTACAAAAACCCTGACAAAATTTTTGTTAAGTTAATCAAAATAATACGAGTACATAATGTGCATGAAAAATATAATGAATTTTTTAATACATCTAATAGCAGTGGGCTTAGCAGTGTTAATAATCTAGGGTTATAAGGATATCAACAACCCAGAAACCAAGGATTTGTACTCTTAGCGCACACTCGAATCAACCTGGCAAGGTCCTTTACTATATTTCCTGAGTTTACTGGTAGAGGGAATGAAGACGTAGAACAACATTGGTACCTTTGTGAAGCTATATGGAGAGCCCACCAAACACTAGATAATGTAAAGTTGATTGAGTTCCAGACTACACTAAGAGAAAGAGCTCTAAGGTGGTTTATCAAATGGGAAAAATATAACCAGAATCCTTTAGTGGATGACATTAAGAGAGGCTTCGTTCAAGAATTCAAGGTACCACAAACGGATCAACAATCATTGTCTGAATTATGGGAGATCAAGCAAAAAGCAGGAGAGACTGCTTGGGAATTGATGCATAGGTTTAAAGATGATATTGGCAAGCTAATCTATACCATAGATCCCAATCATCAGAGGGATTGGTTCATTAAAGCGCTCCTACCCCTTACAAGAACACTGTTGACACAACAAAAGATTGGAACTCTCCAAGATGTCCTAGAGCAAGCATCGCGCATAGAATCCATGGCAGGATACCCACATGAGTATCAAGGAGGGATGGGATCGTAAGACCCATTGATCATGGGCCTCCAAAATCAAATCGCTAGTCTGATAGAGAAATTAAAAGGCCTACAACCAATTTGACCAGTGAGACCCAATATATGGTGTACTCACTGTATGCCCAAGGATGAGAGGCACAAATACTTTAGTGGGAATTATAGGATCATCGAGGGCCCCGCAAATAGTAGGATTTGTGGTAGTGGGATTGCAAGGAGATTTCTAAGGCTGAAACACGCAAGACTATTGTGAAGTTTGTAGGAAATATGGACATTTTCCACGAGTATGTCCAGTACTTTAGAAGTATTCCAACGTACCTAACAATAGTTACTGTGAATTTTGTGCATCCATGACGCACCACACTGAACAATGTCAAGCATTAGATGCCTTAGCAAAGTGGCTAGATAGGTCCACATTTAGAATCAATGAATCTGGTTGTGGGGGTTGAGGAGGAGGTTTGAGAGGAGGAAGAACATGGGGTAGAGGACCTATAAGGTGCTATAATTATGATTAGGAGGGAAATGTTGCTAGAGACTATTTTCTCCCAAGAAGATCTTGGTGCTCATAATGTCAGGTCAATGCACGTGCCATAGAGGATTGTTCTGAGCTGATTGCAAAATGAGAAGAAAGAACCAGACACAGGGGGACTAATTTGATCAATGCAGAACCACAGAATGCTAATACGCTTCCAGTAACTAATATAAATATAGTTAATAGAGGGGGTAATAATATAGGAGATGATCAGGGTATGGTAGACTAGCATTCAATTGTTCAGGTGACATTCCCAAAGTGGTCATACAACCCCACCCAAAAAAAACAATACTATTAGGAAGAGGCCAAGTTGTTTGATGGGCTAACAGAGACAAAAGGAGACAACAAACAAGACTCAGGCATAGCTGGTAACACTCGACCAATTGAAGAATGGTTTAGGCTATTTTTGCATATTATTGATAATGAACAGATTCTAAAGGAGTTGTACAGGAGTCTAAAAGAAGTGTTGCCATAAGATGAAGGAAAAGGGGAAAAAATATTGGCAAACCTGCCTGAAAGACACTCAAGAAGGTACGTCAAAATAATAAAAGAACTGATAGAGAATTATGGATTGATGCTCAAGTCGTAGGTTTTCATATTAAACATACAATGTTAGATTTGCGGTCTGACATAAATATTCTACCCGGAAAAACATGGGAAGAGTTGGGGAAGCCGCAACTTAAATATTCACCAATATAACTACGGATGGAAAATAAGTATTTCATCTTTCCCATTGGAAGGTTGGAATATGTAGAAGTGGATGTGGCAGGGGTAAAAACTTATACTGAATTTGAAGTAATAGATATAATGGGTGATAAGGACCCTTACCTAGCACTTCTTAGTATCGACTAGGCATATAAGAACTACACCATCATTGACCTAAAGAAGGATTTGATGATATTTGAAGTAGAAGGGATGAAGGTAATACAATCGCTAGATCTACATCAAGGACCAAGGTTCACTGAACGTGTGGATGGTTGAGATGATCCAGGAATGCTGGATCAGTTATATAAGCTAACTGCAGGAAAAAGAGAGGACGACATAAATCCCACAACAGGAGGTTTGGTTAGTTGGAGGAGCATACAAAGTTTAGAATCTAGTTCAGAAGCAGCTTGGGGTGCATGGCAACAAGGAGGATACGAGATTGATACCAGATGATGTGCCACGATATGCAGAATAAACTGGATTGGGGTAGAGATAAGAAATTATCCAACCTTTCACGACATTGAATCAGTAGACACTTTTTGAATAAAGTGGATAAAACCATAAGGGAAGATCATAAAGTCCCACTGTTAGATATTGCTTTACAAGCCAACCGAGTAAGGTGGTGGAGAGCGCATCACAACACTTTGTGTGAATGGGAGAATATCAAGCAAGCCATGAGGGAGAGGTTGAGACAAGAAGGAGACCGGCCAAATGAAAAGGTGAAGTATAGAGGAAACTTAGATCCCAAAAAACATTTAGAAAAATGCACAGAGAAATGGGAAAAGGAGAAAATACCAAAGGGACTCCGGGTGCATTTATTCATACATAACTTGGGTACAATTCCACAAGCATGTTGTATACAGGAGGAAATTTGTAGACAAACAGTAGATTGGGATGTTATGGCTAACCAATTCAGCATTGATTTTTCTTTCAAGGATAGTGATCAACGCCTAACTGAAACCTTGTATGCCATTAAAAGGATCCTATTTACTCCAAGACAGCTATGGGAAGGTTGCATTGATGACAGATTCCTACAGTATTTCTATGAAGAATGGTATCCAAAATTCATGTCTTGTGGAAAAGTAAATGTGGATCTAGAGGAGGATGATATAGAGGGACTTAGACAACTGACATTTCAGAAAATGGAAGGAGAATGAGATATTAAAGATATCCCTTTAGAGGACGCTACAAATTTTCTCCCAATGAAATTGTGGAAGCATAACATTGTCTCTAAGAATAAACCTGAGATGGCATCCATTGGAGATTATTGGGACAAACATACAACTAAGAAAAAATTTGATCTACTGCATGAATACAAATATTTACTTCCAGCCTCTGTGGTTGACTTAAAAGGAATAAAAGGAGACATCAGAGAAATGAAGATTATGTTGAAATTAGATGCATACCCAGTGAATCACAAAACATACAAGCTAAACCTAAGAGTAAAAAAGAAGGTCAAGAAAGAGATTGAAAAAATGTTAGAAGCTGAACTCATGTTCTTGGTGGACGAAGTGGAATGGATTAGCCTGATTGTAATACAAAATAAGAAATATGCCATGGAAATCAGGGTCTTTGTAGATTACAGGAGGCTAAACAATGCATGTGTACATGATACATTCCCAACACCATTTAGTGATGAAGTTCTAGACAACGTTGCGGGGAATGAAGACTAGTCCTTCACTGATGGATTTTCAGGTTATCATCAGGTTCACATAGTGGAAGAAGATAAGAATAAAACAACGTTGACCACAGAATGGGGGTTCCTATGCCTATCATGTAATGCCATTCTGTCTGAAGAATGCACCTGCTTTTTTTCACGAATTGTTATAGCTGCCTTTAGAGATTACATTCATAGGTTCCTAGAAGTATATATGGATGACTGGATGGTGTGAATTTTACTAATGAAACACACCAGTCTACTACGGGTCATGTTTGAGAGGTGTAGGTAGTTACAAATCTCCTTAAATATCAAGAAATGCATCTTTGCAGTTCGATTTTGAACTTTACTGGGCCATATTGTTTGCAAAGATGGGGTGTGTGTAGATCCCGTAAACATTGAGGCAATTGTAAATATGGAGCCACCACATAACATAAAGCAACTACAATCAACATTGGTCCATATAGGATATTACTGTCGATTCATCCAAAATTATGCCTCTATTACGACTCCTATGGAGAAACTGCTAAAGAAGACGGAAGCCTTCAAGTGGACAAAAGCTTGTCAAGCAGCACTGAACAAATTAAAAGAAAAATTGGTAAGCACCCCTATTCTTGTATATCCATATTGGAATCAGTAATTTCATGTACACATTGGTGCATTAAGAATAACATTAGGAGTAGTACTAGTGCAACCTGGAGAAAGAAACATGAATCACCCAATTTACTTCGCCAGTAGGAAACTATCAACAACATAGAAGAACAACACAACAACAGAAAGAGAAGAATTGGCCATGGTTTACTCCCTACAAAAATTCAGATACTATTTTCTAGGAGAACCATTCAAGTTCTTCATGGACCACTCAACTTTAAAGTATCTGGTCAACAAGCCAGTGTTAGAAGGCAGGATCTGTCGATGTTTGCTATTATTCCAAGAATTCACGTTTGAAGTGGTCATAAAACTGGGAAGGTTAAATGTGGGGCCATACCATCTATCCAGGTTAGAATCTGGAGAGAATGAAGGACCAGTAGATGACCAAATGCTAGACACTGACTTGTTCCGAATAGAATCCATTATAGACTAATTAGAGGAGATTGTTGTGTTATTAACAACAAGATACTTATCGAAGGGATACACGTCAATGCCTAAACGACACCTAATAGTGAGAGCATCATATTATTAATTAATTGCAGGACATATATACAATTTAGGCGTTGATCAAGTTCCAAGACGTTGTCTCCTTCAACATGAGAGGCAAGAAGTTCTATGGGAATGCCATGCTAGAGTTGCGGGAGGCCATGTCGGGGGAAAGGCTACCACAAGGAAAATACTACAGGCTGAGTTGTGGTGGCCTACCATCCACAGGGATGCTAAAGAGTACACAAAGAGTTGCAATGTTTGTTAGAGAGTCGAGAAGCCATCACATCGGGATGAACTGCCTTTAAATCTTGTTCACACAGTACAAATTTTTGAGAAATGGGCAGTAGAATTTATTGGTCATATCATGCTGTCAACATGTCATTCCCATGCAATATACATCATAACAGCTACAGAGTACCTTATGCGATGGGCATATAAAGCGCCATTCATGGATTGTACAATTGATACTACAATAAGATTCATCTTTGAGTGCATAATATCCATATTTGGATGTCCAAAGAGCCTAACTAGTGATCAAGGGGCTCATTTCATTAATGAAATTGTCACTTCTCTCCTAATGAACTTTATGGTCCAACATCAAAAAACCAACTCATACCATTTGCAAGCCAATGGAATGGTTGAAGCCTTTAATAAAATACTTGAGAGGGGTCTAACAAAAATTTTGTCAGTAAACCAAGACGACTGGGATGAACAAGTACTAGTAACATTGTGGGCCTACAGAATAATAGTAAAACAAACACACAAGAAAATTTCATTCCAACTGGTATATGATAGAGAAGTAGTAGTTGATCCAGGTGGATATTGGTGGCCACACACCTATTCCACTTGGACCCTCACCATTGTTTCTTTCAGTTTTCCATTTTCCTTAATTGTAGCACAGTTTACTATTTTTGGCAGTTTTTCGGGTCGTGAACTTCCAAAGCCGTTTTGAGGCCATAAAAAAAGTTTTTTTGGAAAAATGTTTCGGAAATTAATATGGAAGTTGCATTGGTATCTGTAGTCCTCAGAGAGATCTTTCCAACAAGGTATCATACGCGTCAAATAGAGATAATATGACCAAGTTACGACCCTAGGAAGTTGGCTACCAAACTAACCCCAACGAGGCCCATAAACTCTTGGTGTTACATCTCCTCAGGTTAGGTTTTTGGTTGTTTAGGGTTTTCTCTTATTGTTCAATAATAAAAAGGCCCTTGAACCTCATTGTAACTTAGTTCAGAGGCATGTAGCTACCACATCTCTTCTCATAGATAAGCTACCATCGCCCAAGCTATCTCATTTCCATTTTGTTTATAAGCATAATTCAATATTTTTCTATTAATGAAATGACGAGTATTGTTGTTGCATCTCTATGTTTATGATTGTATCTATAATTTGTATCATTCTGGTTTGATTTTGGATCATTTGTATCAGAGCGGTCTGCTCTTTCTCTATTTTTGTTTGCATGTCCCTAACGAGGTTAGGGTATAAGGAGTTAGGACTCGATCTGGTTGAACCATTGTAGGTTTAGCCTCACAAAACCTGATGACCTCCCATGGCGGGAGAAAAGAAACACAAGGGGGCAAGAGATCCTTTCAAAATTTTTCTTGAGGAAGCCCTCGAGCGACAAAGGGGTATCTATTCACTGTTAGGTCAAGCACTCCATCGATCTAACCCTAGGCGCGTCGCTGCCCAATGGATCGATCTATCAATGCTTTGTTATGGAGAACGACAAGACCAAGAGGCATATTTAGGAGCTACTACAGAAAGGGCACATCAGGCCAAGGTCATCACCCTGTGGGAGCCTGATTGTATTGGTACAAAAGAAGGATGGGACTTGGAGGCTTTGTATTGACTATCGGGTGCTAAACAAGATCACTGTCCGGAATAGGTACCCAATACCACGAATTGATGAACTTTTGGACCATCTCAAGGGGGGAAAATATTTCAGCAAGATTTTCTTGAAGTCAGGTTATCACCAGGTGCCTATTGAACCCTCTGATGTGTCGAAGACTACCTTCAAATCCAAGGAGCGCCTTTTTGAATGGTTGTTCATGCCGTTCAGATTGATGAATGCCCTTGCAACCTTCATGAGACTGATGGATGACATCTTGCAACCCTTCACCAATGCATTTGTGGTGTTGTATTTAGATGAAATCTTGATCTTCAGCCAGAGTTGGGAAGAGCATCTCCACCATATTCGACAGGTCCTTCAAACCATTCGACAACACAAGTTGTGTGCTAACTTGGAGAAATGCACCTTTTGCTTGATCCAGGTTCAATATATGTGTTACATCATTGATGAGAAGGGTGTACATGTGGACCCATCTAAGATACAAGTCATTTGAGATTGGCCAGCCCCAACCACTCTAACAGAGCTCCGCAAGTTTTTGGGTCTTGCCAATTTCTACTTTAGGTTTGTGTTGGGGTTCTCTCATATCAATTCTCCTTTAAGTCAAGTCACCAAGGGCGGAGCGAAAGAAAAGTTCTTTTGGTTGGAAACCCGACAACAAGAATTCTCTTAGTTGAAGAATTGCCTATGTTCTGCATTAGTTCTCACATTACCAGACATGAAACAACCATTTGAGATTGAGACAAGTGCCTCCGACTATGCTATTGGTGTGGTTCATACTCAACATGGGCATCTAGTGGCTTACATAGTGAGACTCTTTTAGACACAGTCTGAAATTACCCCACTTATGACAAAGAAATGTATTCCATTGTGAAAGCATGCCATCAACGGAAGCATTACATTTTGGGAAGGAAACAGTCATCGACACAGACCACCGACCTCTCTAGTTCAAATAAACACAAGGGAAGTTGCAGAACGATCACCATCATAAATGGTCCACCTATTTGCAACAGTTCCATTTGAACATTAAGTATAAGAAATGCAACACCAATAATGTTGTTGATTGCCTTAGCTGGCCATTGGTCGTGGTGCTAAACACTATGCTCGAATCCTATGGGCATGACACATTGGGGTGGCCACATGCAATCTAGAATTCGGAACCATATACTAAACACTCCTAGAAGGGAAGAAAGTTCCAAATTTTCGCCTTCAAGATGCATTATTATGCCACTTGGGACACATCTATGTTCCTTCAAGTGAGTGTTCCAAGATGCTTTGGGAGGCACACTACAGTTGGGTCACTGGACATTTTGGAGTAGAGAAAATAGTGGTGGTATTGCAGAAGTATTTTTATTGGTCAAAAGTTCGTCAAGATGTTGGGAAGTACATTAAATCCTGCACCGCCTGTGTCATTTCCAAACCAACCATCAAGAAGCAAGGCCTGTATACTCCTCTACCTACTCTTAGTCGGCCTTGGGAATTTGTCTCCATGGATTATATGTTGGGCCTTCCTTCTACTAAGCACGACAATGATTGTGTTTTCGTGGTCATCGACAGATTCTTTAAGATGGCCATCAGGGTAGGCTGCAAGAAGATGATCACAATAGAGGTCACTGCTAAGCTCTTCTTTGAGCAAGTGTGGGTAAACTTTGGGATCCCACAGTCCACTATCTCAGATCGAGATAGGAGATTCCTAAGTGCATTTTGGTGGTCGATGTTGGATACAAAACTTACTAATTCCACGACTTTCCATCTACAAATTGATGGCCAAATAGAGGTTGTCAATAGGATTACCATACACATTCTACGCATGTACAAATCAAAGAATCCATGCACATGGGATGAAAGTCTCCCCTATGTCCAACACAGCTACAACAGAGCTCTCAATAGCTCAACAAGCCACAGCCCCTTTCAGGTAGGGTTGGGATTTCATCCATTATTCCCCATTGATGTGGCCATACCATTTGCATCCACTCAGGTAGATTCAAATGACATGTAGTCCGAAGCTGAAAGGGCTAATAGCTTCATTGAGTGCATTCAACACATCCGAAAACAGGTCCATGATATATTGGATAGAGCTAATGCTAAGCACAAGCAATGCCATGATCAACATCAAGTGACACACAAGTTCCAGGTGGGCGACAAAGTTTGGATACATTTGTAGGAGTGCCTTGATAGACCCCACCACAAGCTTCAACCGATTTGATATGGGCCATACACCATCACAAAGGCCATCACTGAAAATGCCTTCGAGCTCAATGTATCACTATTCCTTGGTTTGCACCCAGTTGTCAATATAGATCACCTTTGGCCATACTTTCCACCATTGTTGGACACATCTGACATTGTAGAATAGCTCAAATAAACAGAGCTCAACCCAGACTACATGGAATAAGACACAACTAATCAGATCGTGGAAACACAGCTCAAGAACACTTAGCAATAGAGGAAACAACTATATCGAGTTGTCAAAGCAGGCCAACTCCTTCAACAAGGCAAATGGCTCACTAGAGACCAAGTTCAGTAGAAGTTTCCCCATCTCATGGAGGACCTCAACGCAATAGGGACCATTACTTCCTAAGGGAGGAGGAATGATCCAGTTGGATATTGGTGGCCACCCAGCTATTCCACTTGGACCTTCACCATTGTTTCTTTCAGTTTTTCGGTTTCCTTAACTGTAACACAAATTACTATTTTTGGCATTTTTTCGGGTTCTGAACTTTTGGAGTAGTTTTGAGGCCCTTAACGAATTTTTTTTTTGAAAAATGTTTCATTTATAGTCCTCGGAGAGATGTTTCCAACAAGGTATCATATGCGTTAAACGGAGATAATATGACCAAGTTACGACCCTGGGAAGTTGGCTGCCCAACTAACCCCAATGAGGCCCATAAACTCTTGGTATTACATCTCCTCGAGTTAGAGCTTTGGTTGTTTATGGTTTTATCTTATTGTTAAATAATAAAAATACCCTTGAGCCTCATTATAACTTAGTTCAAAGGCATGTAACTGCCACATCTCTTATAATAGATAAGCTACCATCGCCCGAGCTATCTTATTTCCATTATGTTTGTAAGCATAGTTCAATATTTTTCTATTAATGAAATTAAGTGTTTTTTCTATTTCATATTTGTGTTTATGGTTATATCTATAAGTTTTAGTGTTCCTGTTTAAGTTTGGATTAGTAGTACCAATAGAATTCATTGTCCCAAGTAGCTTTATCTCTCAAGCCACCAAAATGACAAATGATGCAACTCTAAAAGAGAGGATGGAACAACTGATGGAGTTAGATGAATCGAGGTTCTTAGCTGAATTCCACAAATTAGTTGAACAAAGGAGACAGAAAGCTTGGCATGATAGATGCATCAAAAAGAAAGCCTTCAAGGTAAGGAATCATGCTCTACTATATGACTATAAATTTCATAAGTTTATGGGAAAACTACAAATGCATTGGTTGGGGTCGTTCATAGTTGAAGAGATCAAAGATTCTGGAGTGGTGAAGCTAGTGCAACTAGATGAGATAATGTTACTAGGATGGGTGAATGGCGCATGCCTGAAGCCTTTCCACAAGTCCAAAGTCATGCCATAAAATTGAAGGGGTCTCGGAAATGAGCCCGCAAGTAGGTTTTAGTCAATAATACATAGTCAGTCCATAATAAATACATAGTAAGTCACATGAATCAGTATCATATTCATTTAAAGTCCATGTATTTTTCATTTTTCCAAAAATAAATAACACATGTCAATTGGGTTGTGCCAATAATTCCATGTCACCGCAACCCACTTATGGTCGTGGGGGGGGGGGATAATCACACGTTCTACCAATCTTTTTTGCCGTAATACTGGTCTTTTTCATAATAAGTAAGCAATAATACTCCTGTCAGGCAGAGTTCTGTAAAATATTTTCCCATTGGGGAAGAAATTAGCTAATAATTACCCACCATTATGAAAAATTTATTAACCATGCGACCCACTCTGTGCTTTCCCATGCTATGTCATACCAGTCAGATCCAGGTTAGCTAACGACAACATAACACGATTAAGAAGCATAGGGAAAGTTGTGGTAGTAATTAGTTACCAAGTCCAGTCAGAAATATCATGTCAAGTTTTATCTACTTAATCCGCGTGGATATGAAGGGAGTTACAGAATTTCAAACGCAAGTGACAGAAGAAATTCAAATTCACTTTGAGAACCAGGAGCATCAGAGATGCAGAAACTCTAAACCTTCGATAATGATTGTCTAACAGAGGTGCAGGAAGATGACAAAAGAAATTATCTTAGTTCTAGAGGATTGATTGGAAGAGTGAATTATAGTGCTATAAAAATTGTATGGAAAGTATGACAAAGCAACATTAGTGGATAATGATCTCTCAGATTGTTTCTAATTTTCAGCGTTGAAGCAAGAAGTATACATGGAGGAAGTCCCAAAAGGAGATGGAACCATGAAAACAAAGGTTAAAGAGGATTTCAGAGGCCTCTAATGATCAATGCTGATTAATCTTAGAAGCCTACCACTTTTTGGCACACAATTGGATGCGATGCAATGCACAAAGCTCCTAGCCAGCAGGATGCATGGGGGATCACTATGGCTCAACAAAGAACACTTGATTCATGTTGATGATATCCAATGACTGAAAGGACTCTTTACAGGAGGAAATGCAGTATTTACAACATTCAAAGGAGGATTAAAGTGAGTGAAGAAGGAAGGTGAGAATGATTATTATGAGAAATAAAAGACCAAGTGCGGGGGAAAAGGCGCGAAGATTGATCTTATCACCAAGGACGAAATAAGATTCACCTGCTACATAATAGGAGGGAAACCAATGAGGAATTTTTCCAAGAATGAATGTACCTTGGACACAATAACGGTCGCAGAACACTAATGTAGAGGGGAGGTTCTTAATTGGTCGGCCTTTGTACTGAATGAACATTTTGAAGTCTATGAGGTCATTTACAAGAGAAGCACTATTTTCATATTTGGCTACATACTAATGACGCTAGCAATGTGGAACTGGCGACCACTGAAAGGAAGGGACATGATGGAAATTAGATATGATCAGCCTATAACGCTTAGGTACGAGCCATGTTGAGCTTCATGGGACCCCAACAACAAAGAAATCAACGAGGTGAACTTTAGCAATTGGTATGGAATGATGTTGATCACAATCAGTACGACAGAGAGAATACCCAGATAATTACTGGATGAGTTTTCATAAGATATTTGGTTTGGGGTTACCCATAGGCACACATACCTCACACCGAGATGCCTCCACCCAAAAAAATTTCAAATGAGGTAGTATAAATTTGTCTTATCAGAAGCAACATTCCACACCAAGTTTGGTTCATGGCTGGGGGTTGCGTACGAGATCACTGACGGAAAATACAGATACTTATTTGAAGGAATGAGGCTGAAACCATCAAAAGAAGAGGCAGTAGGACGCAACATGAAGCGAAAGGTAGAGGATGATCTGCAGATGATGTTTCTTGAAATGGAGCAACATATGTCTTCTCTCAAGCAAATGATTACCAACTTCACTGAGCCCTCAGGTGAGGCAACATAATCCATAGCTTTTCAAGTCTCTACTCTATTTGATTCAATAATCGCCACTCCTCTAGTTATAGAAATTCCTAATGCTGGCCCCCATGCAACATCAAGGCCAATAATCCCAAAGCCAAAATAGAAAAGGGGAATTAAAAGGCCAGACACCAAGAAACCCAAGACAACAACTACGGTCCAAATTTTCAACCTCACTAGAGAGGCCAAAAAATTAGTATCTACATCACCAATCCTTGAAGAAAATCCTCAAACCTCATCTGCAGTCTCATTAGGGTCGCTGGATCCATCCCCCCATGCAGCCTCCACCTACGAGACCCTGTATGAATCCATCCCCCCTGTTACACAGATAGCAACATAAGGTATGGAAGTAGACTCTACGTAGAAGCACAATGACCCTCTCTAAGGCAATGGTGCTCACACATCCTCACTAGTATCCCTACTTCTAGGGTCGGGCCCACTCCCAGGGGATGAACCAATGGTAACCACTCCACAGTCAACGAGAATTGAGAAGTACCATACTACATTCTCTATAAATTTCCCTTTAATCCCAAATCCATTTATCATTCCACCTACCTCTCAGTTCACCTTGTCTTCATATCCAGAGAACTCTTCCCCATCCCATTCATACAAGTCCATTTCTAGCAACTTACCCATTCAAAGCAATTTTTAGGATCCAAACACAATGCAGGCAGAAACTCTACTGCACTAGTCATTGACATAGTTGTTTGGATTCATCTAGCAAGATGCATAGAGAGCAGAGAGACTACATGATGACCTCATTTGTGAACATGAACAACATACAGTTACAGGAGGTCATGAAACGAAGGGATAAGCTAAGACAAGAAAAAATTTATCTATGGCTCAAGTAGATTAGGTTACAGATAAATTTTGGTCGCTTTGGCCGACAATATCAGATGTTATAATAGAAGCTCTCTAGGATATTACATCCTGCACATTGGTCAATTGTTGTGACCACATATAGGTAGCGTGCTCGAGTTTGGTAGCCTCGAATGCACATATGAAGAAAAAGTTGGAAACAGCCAGATCGACGTTGCCTGATCGGACTGAAATATATTCCTGAACAATAGACGAGAAGATCAACACCATCGTCACCGCAAAAGAATCACTTGTTGAAGCACTTGCAGAAGCATTTTCCCTAATGGAGAAAGTGCATGATCGATCAAGAAGTCTGGACCTAAAGAATCAGCCTGTCTATCCTCTACGACAACAACTCAAAATTTTAATTACTGATAGAATGAGATGCATAGACTTCATTCAATTGTAAAATATTGATGAAGGAATCACCACCATTCAGGCACAAGTCGAATAGATAGAGGAGTCTGTAAAAACTAAGAAGAAAATCCACAACCTGAGACCTCCAGTCTGCCTACATGTCCTTGCTCTGAAAGAAGTCTACAACAACAACGAAGAACAATGGAACAAACTACAAAGAAGAATACTGAATAAGCTAACATCCAACAGAGCAGAAGACTTCATCAAACAATTTGAATCCATAGTGATTGCATAGCAAGCAACACTTAATGAATACAACAATTTCAGGCAACAAACGACAACAATTTTTCCTGAATTGGGGCCTTCATTTAGAAAAGGAGGCCAACAGATTACAAAAGAAGAAGTTGAAGTAGTAACCCCTCACAGGGAAGGACATGAGCATCCACAAGCAGAAACACCAGCAGAAACAACAATAGGACCCACAACACTTGAGATAGATTGACTCAGGGACGAGTCAAATAACTATGGTCAAGGCCTGTTGGGGCCTTCGTTTTGAATTAAACTTTTGAAGGTATGAAGAGGGAAAATAGGTGGTGGGAGAAACGTTCAAGTTGTAGAGAGGATAGCTAGGAAAGGAAGCAAGACCATGCAGTCAAAGGATAGTTGTGGCAAGGTGTTAGGTGCAAGCAGAAATAGACAAGCGATTAAGGAGGAGGATGGGAAGCAATCAAGGGAAAATACAGTCGAACGGAACTGGCAGTTTGAGTAGTGGAGGAGTAGATAAAAGGAGAATATAGCATGAAGAAAGGGTTGGTATCCACTAGTAGTCATAGGTACATAAGAATAGGACCCAAATATTGGAGCAGTAGCAGAGAGGTTAGAGCAGGGCTTGGTCTGAGATCTAAGCCATTCTATGGCGATGGTATTTTATGTATCTAATCACGGCTTTATGTCGAATGTATGTTGTAATGAATCTTCCATTGGATTGATATAAATGAGTAATTGAACCAGTTGTATGGCTTCCTGTGTGTATTTCTATGATTTATGGGCTTCTTTTATATTGATGGTATTTTCTCGTATGAATATGCTATCTATAATGATACAATGTTAGGATAAATGTATGCTTTAAGACATATATGGAGTAATGTCTGGGTCATCCTTGATATCCTTCTAAATCCATCTTAGTTTTGGTCATGGTATGCCTCGAGTGAGCCTCCTTACCCTTTTGGGTAGGGTGAAAATGTTAGTGTTGTCCTAGACTACAGGGGACCCTTGTTGGCCCCTTGTGCCTGAACCTAGGGTCTTTCCCTTATGAAATTTTTTTGCCAACATAATGTTTTCCTATAACTTGGAAAATACTACACCAGGTGCTTGCACCAGTGTTTGATTGAGAGGAAGACTATGGTTTTAGCGGGTTAGGACCTCCCACAGCTATACAATCCCCGAATACAGAGCATTGATCCTTATGGTGGACTTCAACCTTGTATTTTATGCACCAAACTTATGAGTGTGTCTCTACCTTAACTTCATTTCCCTTCTTCAAGTATTGAAACTCCATATGCAAGCTTGCTAACTACGCCTGGATCTGGAAAACTCCCACATTCGTATCCTAGATCTGCAAAGCTTCTAGCTTCATCATGATTTCAAATGCTTCGACCTGAGACCCAATATTTTGTTGAGATAATGGTAATCTTAAGTGAGGTAATAGCGAAGCTATGTACTAATCCCTATGTTGTTCATCCGAGATCGGAAATTTATCTTGACTTAGTAAACACTTTAGTCGATGATATATATCCCACGCAAATTCATTAACCTTTTTCTTAATCTCCTTTATCTCAGTCACACACTAAGATTTCAACTTTGGCTTCACAAAATCCACGTTTAGTGAATCCTTCGTATTAGCCAATGAAGTAGCCAAGTGAGCTATTTTGTATCTAATATACCAGGTGAGCACCCTGTCCAGTGGCACCATCACGAGCTGCACTTTCTTTATATCATCATCATTGATATGTTGCACTTTCCACACAACTTTCATGATGAACCAAAACTATTTAGGATCCTCTGATCCTTGACCCATGAATACAAGCATTTTTATCGTATTTTCCATACTGAATAGCGGAGGAGGAGTTGGAGGTGGAGGTGGAAGTGTGGGTGTATGAGGTGGGGGCAAATGTATAGGTGGAGGTGTAGGTGTATGAGGTGGAGGTGGAGTGGTTGGAAGTTGAATTCCTTAAGTACCCTGATCTACAGTCGGCGCCACACCTCTAGGCATACTAGGGCTACTTCCCTCTTCTTCACTTTTATACTCTCCTAATAAGGGACTGTATTCACTTTTGACAAATTTTTCTTGATCTAATCTGAATCGCTTTCCACTTTGCATAGATCCAGTTGGATCCCTCTTAAACATTAAGGTAAAGGAATAACCTTATGTTTTCACAAAAGCATTTTAATCCAGGTTTTTAGCGATTTAATGTAATTACCTCTTAGACACTTTAATAATTGTCATTTAGCTTTGCTATAAGACACAAATTTGTCTATTGTAAATTCAGTGATGAAACCGCCCAATATACTATCAATCCAATAATCAACAACCCTTGCAACCTTATAATCAAATCTTTCATGGCATTTAACAAGTTCTGGAGTCCACACAATAGGATTGTCACGGTTATGAGTATGTTTTCTATACACTAATTTGGATAACTACTCATACAACTCATAGGGTAACGATGAAAAGAAAACCTTGTGCACTTCTATGTAAATATACCTTTGTAACCATTTTTATTTTGATAAGCATGGATTCCTATTCTCCTGGCCTACAAACTCATGCAACTTCCGATCTATCCACTTTTCAATTTCCTTCTTAGTCGGTATCCACTTATGCCACATCACGGATCCCTCAGATAGATCCCAGTCATCATAACTGAACCATTTTTTGGCTTGAGGGGGCTTGGACCCAGGTTCAGAGTTAGCTACACTAACCAACAAAACCCTACACTACCAGCCCTTTCGACAACAACCTGCATAGTGTAGGATGTAGTCTCACTCGAGGCAGTATTGGGGGATGCTAGAACCAGACTTCTGCATCTAGAAGGCTATGTGATGTGGTTTAAGGTGCTTTCTATAGTTTAGTTCATATTTGACCTTTGCGAACTCTTATTCATGAAACTTAGATGATTTTCAGCTAAATAAAGTTACGAGATTCACATAACTATCTAATCATGCATAAAACAACATCTAATAGTTGATCCAGATCTTCACAGAGTAATTAAGATAAAATACAGATAAATATCATTAAACTACACGTAAATAGAGAAAATACATAGTGCATAAAAATAGACACAGTTTTGTTTCAAATATCTTTCTATTACGTCAGATCTTCCTTTACAACTCTTCCAGACCCTGCGCACATAGTTGCAGGGGCTTGCTTACTCAGCTGCAGACTTACCAACGTATCCACGCACTGAGCTATAGGAGCCTTCCCCTTCGCCCAAACACAGAAAGATCTACAATTACATACCCAAAATCATATCATCTTGAAGTAATTAATTGGTTGACTGTCTTAGACTTGCTAAGACATCCCTTTATATATCTTTCTCTATTACATTACCATGGTCTACAAACCATGGGAGTATCTCAAAACAATATCAAAATATAAAGTGTTTCGACTTTCCTAAAACCCCTTGACTCCTATTTGATCTGTGTTACTCGCACTTCACTCCTCGAAATGCAGAGACTTACAATATTTTAACAAAATTTGACCCAGGGGACCCCATCCCAACAATATATATTTTCCTTGAATCCATGGCTAATGTATTAATGTCTTTTGAGTTCTCAGTAACCCACATGGGTCACTTTCCCATAGTTAGAGTTGATATGTTGATAAATTTTCATGTATCATGATTCACTTCTAGATTTGGCCATTCAAACTAACCCTTTTTCTTTTCTTTTCTTTCTTCCTCTTTTCATAACCCACCATGGTCACAAATTTTATTAAGTATCAAATTCAATTTCAAAACATTTAATCATATTTATAACTTCTGTAGAAATCCATGTTGTGCATATATCTTTCTCTTTAAAAACTTTTCCCACATTCAACACATACTATTTCCCTCGCACACTGGTCTTTCTTCGCACTTTTCAGTACGACACTCTCGATAGAGAATTATACTGAAAAATATTTATTCCTCATTTAATCATTTTATGATGATTATGGAATACAAGACCTTGAATACCCATGTCCCACATATCCCCACCTTTGCTTGTCTTTGCTTCCACACTCCTGTATAACTCTCCTATAATTGGTGAATTTCATGTTTTTCTAATTATGCACCTTACACCTTTCTCAAGGGTCACATATGATTCATTAATGAGATTCATATTTACAAAGTGAAAGGCATTGATTCAAGTTTAATGTGGATTTATTATCTCATTTTCCCCTATACCACTAGCCTTTTCTATTAACTTCCATTTATGATATATGCATGTCTCAAAGAAAATGATACAAGATAAAATGACGTTTTAGTAAATGATATTCATGAACCAAGTCTTTAAAAAACTGAAGCTACTTAATTCATCGAGTGATAGTCTCGTGTATATCAAAATGCAATGGAAGAATGAGAAGCACGGTAGCTAGAGAAAGAATATATATATATATATATATATATATATTATTTATTATTTATTATTTATTTTTTAATTTTATTTATTTATTTATTTATTTATTTTTTCTGGAGATATTGTCAATTCCCTCACACATCAAGATAAATACTTCTATTGGTTTGATGCATATGAATGGTCCCTGAATTTAACTCTGGAGTCACAATTCCGAAACAAGATTTGGATGACTTGTTTGATAAAATATTGGTATATACCTGAGGTATTTGATTTCAAAGAGATCGTTTCCTAGTATTCGTAATGATTTGATGCTAAGAGTATAAAATTTTGAGTAAGAATTGAAGAAAATAATCTAGCCTTGTTAACTTCAAAAGTTTTCAAAATGATGACTTGACTTCCTGACCCCAACAAAAGTCTCAAGCTTCCTTACAAAGACCATTTTATGGATTCTCAAGGTGGTGGGTCAAAAATTTTAAAATATTTTTTGTCTTCATTTGCTCAAATGTTGGTTGTGTTAGTGTATGTCAGTCATGTCAGTCACTGACGATCAAATGTGCTTTTACATAGTTATTTTTAGGGTTTCTGGTCAAATTTTTAGTTTCAAAACGTTTTTCAATAAAAAATTGATCACTGGTTGGTAAGGTCAGTCTCTACTATTCCGTTTAGTCTTATGGTCATAGGACACTATCTTGGTCAAGTCAAATCATTATTAGTAGATTCCCATAATTATTTTGCTCATAATTCACCTAATAAGCCTATGTTAGGTCACCACTAGGTCACTAGATGTAATTCCTGAAAATTGGTCTTTTTACCATTAAAATTCATGTTATGAGGAATAGTAGAGATGAGTTTGGTAACCAAGGTTTAAAGGTCATGTTTTTTATTTCATTCTCTCAAATGAAATACCATCGTAAGATCATAAAACTAAAGTGTCAAGTCCAAGTATAACTTTTATGGCAGATCCACAATCATTTTTCAAAGGGAAAAATGGTTTTCTCCACTTATAAAGGGTCATCACTCACTCTCATTCACTCCCAATTTTCCCATTGCAATTTCCAAAACTCCATCACATCCAATCAAGTTGATTTTTTCATAAAAAGAGAGTTTTTTGCATCCATAACTCGAGTTCTCAAACTGGTGCTGTGCAAATAACTATGTTCTACTATGCATATACCAGGCATATGATCCATCATCTCTCCAAGGTTGTGAACACCCTGTAGTGGTTTCCTCCATCATTTTAACATTGTGATACTTCTAATATAGGTTGGTGGTTTATCTTAAGGTTCAGTCTTCTCTAATTTCTCTCAATTATGCTTGTTATGTCTCATGTCCATCTCCTAGGGTTTTTGAATATAGTTAGCAAGGTTTTCATCCATTTCATGTCAAATTGATGTTAAAAATTATATCCATTTGCTTATACACCATCATTTATGCTAAATATACCCTCCTACACATCCTCCATCTCTCAAAACTCTTCAATTCTACCTAAATCCTAGACACACTACACCTTTTAAACTACAGGACTATGTTTTCCTTGTTTGGAAACCTTCCACTCACCTAAATCCTATAATTCCACTTTCCCTCACTATCCCCCCAGATTTTATTGGAATTTTTTCATATCCCTATCCTACTCATTACCCTAAAATCCTTCACAGTTATTGAAAATTCCCTTTTTCCCCACAGTAAAAACCCTAGTTTCTATCCTAAGAGCTAAATGTTGACATGGAATCTGAAACCTCTAAACAAAGGAAGCATAGGGGAGGAAATGTCATCAGACATGAACCTACCTCAACCCATGAGGTCTTATCATATCCTTTCATTAGAAAATAATTTGAAGATGCAGGTTGTCTTACATTTTG